>JAUCMX010000030.1:8820230-8865230 GCA_033459395.1 Hemibagrus guttatus | reverse complement strand
CTGTGTGTTTGCTGATGGGGCTGTTCGACGGATGTTTCATCTGCATCATGGCTCCCATCGCCTTCGAGCTCGTCGGCTCTGACAACGTCTCTCAGGCCATCGGCTTCCTGCTGGGCATGATGTCTGTGCCCATGACTGTGGGTCCTCCTATCGCAGGTACACACACACACACACACACACACTCAACCTTACCCAGATCAGCCATAACACTGTGAGCAGTGAGAGGTGAAGTGAATAAGACTGAGTATCTCCTCATCATGGCACCTGTTAGTGGGTGGGATATATTAGGCAGCAAGTGAACATTTTGTCCTCAAAGTTGATGTGTTAGAAGCAGGAAAAATGGACAAGCGTAAGGATTTGAGCGAGTTTGATGAAGGACCAAATTGTGATGGCTAGACCACTGGATCAGAACATCTCCAAAACTGCAGCTCTTGTGGGGTGTTCCCGGTCTGCAGTGGTCAGTATCTATCAAAAGTGGTCCAAGGAAGGAACAGTGGTGACCCGGAGACAGGGTCATGGGCGGCCGAGGCTCACTGATGCATGTGGGGAGAGAAGGCTGGCCCGTGTGGTCCGATCCAACAGACGAGCTACTGTTACTCAGATTGCTGAAGAAGTTAATGCTGGTTCTGATAGAAAGGTGTCAGAATACACAGTGCAGGACGGGTCAGGGCTGTTTTAGCAGCACAAGGGGGACCAACACAATATTAGGCAGGTGGTCATAATGTTATGGCTGATCTGTGTATATCGGTATTCACAGGACCCTCGTGTATCACCGTGGCACGAATAGATCTAGCTGTAATGATCACATTAATTATTTTATATATCTGTGTGTTTGTGTTAGGGTTCCTCCGTGATCGCCTGGGCAGTTATGATGTGGCATTCTACCTGGCGGGGATCCCTCCTCTGATTGGTGGAGCTGTGCTGTGCCTGATCCCGTGGGTGGAGTGGAGGAAGAGGAGAAAAGAGAGGAGGAATAAAACCGAGGACATGAATAACGGCACGGTTGAGTCTGTCATATAAATCACACACTCACTCTCTCTCTCTCTCTCTCTCTCTCTCTCTCACACACACACACACACACCCACGGCATTTCTGAAAGACACGGTGAATGTATGTGTCGTGTGTGTCAGCAGTGCCTTTTGGGTTTTTTTACTTTGCAAGCACCAAACGTTCACATAAGGTCCACCATTTGACCTTTCCATATTTTTTATTTCTGTATCCTTTTTTTTTTCTTTTCTTTTTTTTTTTTTTGCAATTGCAGCTTTAATTAAACGAAAGAGCTGAAAGATTTCATGTCAGGTTCATCTGGAAGTTGAGTCATGTAAACTGGACTAGATGGGAACATTTCCTGACTCAACCTCCAGATAACTGCACATGGAGGACTGAGAGTCTTCACAGACACATTTCAAGGGTTAGGTTTAGATTTAAAACATTAATTAGCTGTATTAATAATTCTGCTCTCATGAAGACAGCAAGACAAGTGTTCCTATTTTATTCAGAACTTATTCTCTCTCTCTATATCTATCTATTTAGTTATATATACATATACCGATCAGGCATAACATTATGACCACCTGTCTAACATTGTGTCGGTCTCCCTCTTGTTGCCAAAGAAGCCCTGACCCGTCGAGGCACGGACTCCACTAGATCCCTGAAGGTGTGCTGCGGTATCTGGCACCAAGATGTTAGCATGGAGGTCCCACCTTGCAACCTACAGGACTTATAGGATACTTTTGATAGATACTGACCACTGATCACTCCATTTTTCCTGCTTCTAACACATCAACTTTGAGGACAAAATGTTCACTTGCTGCCTAATATATCCCACCCACTAACAGGTGCCATGATGAGGAGATACTCAGTCTTATTCACTTCACCTGTCACTGCTCACAGTGTTATGGATGATCGGTGTGTGTATATATATATATATATATATATATACCGATCAGCCATAACATGACCAGTGGCAGTGTCCTGCTTTGGTCAATGTTCTGCTGGGAAACCTTGGGTCCTGCCGTCCATGTGGATGTTACTGTGACACGTAGCACCTACCTAAGCCTTCTTGCAGATCATGTAGACCCTTTCATGGAAACACTATTCCCTGATGGCTGTGGACTCTTTCAGCAGGATAATGCACCGTGCCACAAAGCAGAAATGGTTCAGGAATGGTTTGATGACCACAACAACCAGTTTTAGGAGTTGACTCCGCCTCCAAATTCCCCAGATCTCAATCTAATCCAGTATCTGTGGGACGTGCTGGACAAACAAGTCTGATCCATGGAGGCCCCACCTCACAACTTACAGGACTTAAAGGATCTGCTGCTAACATCTTGGTGCCAGATCCCACAGCACACCTTCAGGGATCTAGTGGAGTCCATGATCAACACAATTGGCAGGTGGTCATAATGTTATGGCTGATTGGTGTGTATATATATATATTTCTGCTTTATTAATTAAGCTTTCTTTCTACCGTCTATGCAAGAGTCTTTCTCAGCGCTTTATGCGTATTAGCATTTAGGAATATTATGATTTTTTTTTCATCATTTTTTTATCACTTTATTATCCAAACCAAAGACACATTTAATTACAGTGTTGGATTCACACTACGCTTTAGATCTTAAAGTCACACTAACGCCTTCTGATTAAAGGCAGTGATGAAGCATTAAAGGGATTTAGTTATTTCTATTTTTCCTAAATCCGTGTTTTAAAAGTTCTCTATGCAAAGCATCTACAATGAATATGAATAATCATGCTGATGAAATTCAGGGAAGTGTTCATTGTTAAGTGTTAACACTGAAGTGGTGTTAGGGGCAGTGGTGGCTCAAGTGGTTAAGGCTCTGGGGCGTTGATCGGAGGATCGGGGTTCAAGCCCCAGCATCACCAAGCTCCAATGTTGGGCAATTGAGCAAGGCCCTTAACCCTCTCTGCTCCAGGGGAGCTGTATCATAGCTGCCCCTGCGCTCTGACCCCAACTTCCTCAGCTGGGATATGAGAAGAAGTCCGCTGTGCTGTAATGTATGTGTGGCCATAATAAAGGCTTCTTCTTCTGAAAGGGCTGATCTGAGGGAAAATTAGCACAGCTTCGTTAAGCACCTCGTTAAAAGCGTCTCCTTAAAGGCTTTTCGTTACTAAGGAATCTTCACTGCTCAGATTTCACACCTGTGTTTTATGGCATTGTTTACCAAGATAAATAGTTATGAAACATACCATGATGTACCAAGTTGTTTGTCTTTGAGTGTGTGTGTGTGTGTGTGTGAGGAGGGAATAATTATGGACACAGATGAAAAAATTTGGCCAACAGTTCTGAAGATTCCTTGGTAGGCTGCTTACTTTTTATCTAACACACACACACACACACACACACACACTGTTAATAAAATCTATTGCAATATTAGACATTGTGAAATAAGGCAGTATGTCACCCGACTGGTTCTCCGTGTGTGTTTCTACCTGTACACGCCACACACTCAGGATTATTCCAAATGAACTTATTCTCTTTTTTTCGTTTGTTTTAATCTGGTTAATGAGTCGATCTGTAGGTTCATGAGTAATAATCTACCTCAATTTTACATCAGAGGCTTACAGACGCAAGGGAACTTTCATTTACCGTAACGTTGTGTTAAAATTTCATCTTTCATCAATTCTAAAAAAAAATCCTGAATCACAATTGTTTTTTTTTTTCTTTCAGATTTTATTATTATATCAGTGTTAGTGCCTTAAGCTGGTCATGTGACTGATTATTTTTATAAAACAATTTTATATCATACGATAATCCTATATATTATTGTTATTATTAGTATTATTATTATTATTATTATTATTATTATTATTATTATTTCAAATATTATTATTCTTTTTGCCCGTCTGGTTAAAATAATGGCTTCTGTCTTTATGATATTTTCATGTTTTTAATGAAAAAGTTTGTTGTGTGTTTTGTTTGAAAAAAGATTGTTTATTTTGTGTTGGAAATGAATCTTTTGATTTCATCTCTAAAATGACTTTGACTCTCCCTAAACACACCGCCTACTCAGGCGCCCTCCTCCTGCACAGGCCGTAATTGACCGGAAGTGTCCAGTCGTGTGAGACGTTTTGCAAACGATTAACAGCACAAGCCGAGTTCAGTATTTATAGATTTACTAATGCATTGTTGTTTGTTTTTGTGTGTTTTTATGCAATGTGTATGTGTGTGTGTGTGTGTGTGTGTATGTGTGTGTGTGTACACCACGGCTAATACAGACTCTTACTAATTGTTGTTTGTGGATAAATGACTACTTCGTATCACACTCTTACAGGAAATCAACACTATTGCTGTGACAAGTAATCAACAGCATGAACAAATTATTTGTAGCTGAACCAAACGGTTTTATTTTACTGCACCAGAAAAAAGGAAGTCGTGTTAAAAACAAAAAAAACAAAAAACAGTGTTGTGGGCTCCGTCCCAAATGTTCCTGACTGGCGAGTGTTTTAAATTTCCGCATTGAAACGGTTTTGTTCTAAATCTCGTAACTTCCACTAGGAAAAGCCAAAGCAAATGCTTCCTTACAGGGAAATCCCACTAAGCACCGAATCTCGTAACTTCCACTAGGAAAAGCTGAAAGAAACGCTTACTTACCTGGAATTCCCACTTAGCCCTGATCTGATCATATCACGGCGTCGAACACAGAGTTGGATCTGATCTGCAGATATACAGCAGTAGGCTCCGTCTATAACACTGTTGCAGTTTTATGTGAAGCTAAATAAATTATACTGCCAAAAGTTTTGGGACGCCTGGCTTTACACACACGTGAATGTGATATGGAGTTGTCCCGCCCTTCACAGCTATAGCAGCTTCAACTCTTCTGGGAAGGCTTTCCACAAGGTTTAGGAGTGTGTTTATGGGAATTTTTGACCGTTCCTCTAGAAGCTCATTTGTGAGGTCAGGCACTGATGTTGGACGAGAAGGCCTGGCTCGCAGTCTCCGCTCTAATTCATCCCAAAGGTGTTCTATGGGGTTGAGGTCAGGACTCTGTGCAGGACAGTCAAGTTCCTCCACACCAAACTTGCTCATCCATGTCTTTATGGACCTTGCCTTGGTCACTGGTGTGCAGTCATGTTGGAACAGGAAGGGGTCATCCCCAAACTGTTCCCACAAAGTTGGGAGCATGAAATTGTCCAAAAATGTCTTGGTATGCTGAAGCATTAAGAGTTCCTTTCACTGGAACTAAGGGGCCGAGCCCAACCCCTGAAACACAACACCTGAACTCAATGATTTGAAGGGGTGTCCCAAATCTTTTGGCAATATAGTGTACATCGTGACCTTTAACCTTACAATCGAATAGGTTCAGGACTTCAGACTGTCTGCACTTACACAAATTAATTTGCTGTCATTGTCCTGTCTGTCCACTGCTCTGAGCACGACTGCAGCCCGGGGCAGCATAACGGTCTTATGGACGTTGACTAGAGCTTATTGCAGTACCTAGTATTGACCACTAGAGGCAGTAATAAATCTCTGGAGCTATAACTTGTACTTTAACAGCAAGTGGCATTTTAAACAACAATTGTTGATTCATTTACTCTGACTCTCCGCAACGCCGTGATGTACGTCCAGCACGTCCTGTCCAGTAGAACACAGAGTCTGTGTGTGTGTCTGTGTGTGTGTGTGTGTTAGTGTTACCCATAATACATTGTTATTATCAGTGTCAGTTTGTATCAGAGCTCCACGCTGCTTTCCTCCGTCACCTTCAGATGAAACACGTTGACTATATGACTGAATTCTCTTTAATTCTTTTTTTTCGGTGTTTTCTTTATCCATTTCTCTGTAGGATGATTGATACAAAATGCATGTTTTGTTTTTTTTGTAATACTGTACACAACAATAAAGAAAAATCTCATTTCAATGAACTGGATGATGTGTGCTGTAGTCTGCGTTCTTTCTGCCAATCTACACACACCACTTTTTAACCTCACACACTCCTTCAGAACCTCATACAGCACACTCGGGTGAGCCAATGTTTTGGCATACGTGCAGAATGTTTGAATAATATAAACAAATCTTTAATTCACCTGAAAATCTGTCATTTCCTCTACTGAGATTTTACTAAAGTATCCTAAACAGTCATTCACAATAGAAATTCACAACCTTTAAAAAAAAAAAAAAAAAAAAAAAAAAAAAAAAAAAAAAAAAAAAAAAGGAAAAATTCCAAGAGCCTTGCTTATCAGTTTAGTCAGAATCCTTAAAATAATTTATTATTATTATTTTTTTTTAAAAAGAAGCATCTTCTAACCGTGTATTTATGGACTGGTTAATGGTTTTAAACTTTAATCAATTTTAATATTTAGTGCTAATATTTCAGCTGATATGAAGAGGAGATGAGTGGAGGGAAAAAACGGGGAAAACACGACGTGTACTGCGCATGTGCGGGATTTCGCGCATGCGCAAAACGAAACGCGCAGTACCGATCGTGTTTTCCCCGTCACAGCTCTAAAATCCTGTCATAAACCGCACTGACGTGAACGTTAGCGCGGGGGGTTATGGGAAATGTATTTTTTTTGACCGTTAGCGTTTTATATACATTTAAGTACTATATAACATTTATTATATAACATTGATTATAAAACCTAAAAAGCTTCGTAGCTTGGACAATCTACAGTAAGTTATAAAGCACTTTAAATATGAAACGCGTGAATTACAAGTCAAAACAAATTGCACAGCAGAAAAAAAATAAAAAATGTACGACTTCCTGATGATGCTGACAGAGCCGGAAGTTTATAAAGTCCACTTCCTGTGAGGAGTTGGACGTCCGGCAGCTTTAGGGTAGCGTTTAGAAATCTTAAACTGTGAAGATTATAGATTTGATTTCCGTTACTCAGTGATGTCCGGGTTTGTTAGCAAATCTTCGCGTTTATTTTTGTAGTTTATTGAGATGTTTTAGCATATGATGATGCAGCTGATGCTAGCTGGGGAGTTAGCATTAAGCGTCCAATGAACTAGCAGTGCAGTGTCTCTTGATGTGATTAAAGACGTAATACTAAGGGTTTATTAGAGTTATAGAATAAAGTGAAATTATGGATGAATGTATAAATATATAAAGGATATAATATCAATAATACACTGTAATAGAAAACTTAAAATTAGATTTTAATAATAATAACAACAACAGGCAGGGAATAATTATTAAGCTCTGGCTCTATTAACAGCTGGCTCAACATTTAGACTAATCTAAACACTTAAAACACTACCAAAAATTAGATTTAGGTTAAAAAAAAAAGTTCAGCATCTAAGTGTAAAGTTCAAATAACAGCAACATTTTATTCCAAGGTCCTGAGACTGGATCTGATCATCCGAGAGCCTCTCCACCATGTCCTCCACCCCTGGAGATCTCTCAGGAAAGAAGAAGAAGCATGTGCGCTTCGCCAGAATGCATGAGGAGGAAGAGGAAGATAACCCCGAGCAGGGGGAGGAGGAGGAAGAGGAAGACACGCTCTTCGACAAGAGGAAGGATGTGAAAGCAGGGCTGAAAAGTGCCCTGAAGCGAGGGAAGAGGCTGGTGCAGTCTGCTGCGGGGGAAAAAGTGGAGATTAAACATGACGGAGGAGCGTGCAGCCGCTGGATGATCAGCCTCACCCTCTGCGCTTCATTTCTAGGCTTGGTAAACGTGAAAGTCTGCTTTCTGCATGTAAATCCAGTCTCCTGAGTTTGTCTGGATCTTTTGCATAGAATACAATCCAAGCTGAAAGTCATTTCCACGGTTTAACTTCCTCAGTCATGGACAAAACCGTGGACACTTTAATATTAAACACATTACAATGAAATAAAATAATCTCTTTGTGTGTGTTTTTCAGGGAATGTGTATCTCCGTGTTGGGGCCGACGTTGGAGGATTTGGCCATTAATGTGAATAAGAACATCAGTAACATCTCTTACGTCTTCGCTGGCCGAGCTTCCGGTTACATCGCAGGCTCTCTGCTGGGAGGAATTGTCTTTGACCTGATCAACCCTCACCTGCTGCTGGGTAAGAGCTCCATCGCACTCAGAGCTGCAGTGTGTCCATTTATTACTGTCTTCATATCTGTACAGTAAAGTGTGTGTGTGCAGGTTTCGCCATGTTGATGACTGCGTTTGGAATGTTTGCCACTCCATTTTGTAAGAAAGCTTTAATTCTAGTCGCTCTGGTCTCCAGCGTGGGCATGTCGATGGGAATCCTGGACACAGGTGAGAGAACACAGGTGTACACTGTCCACATGTTTACTCTTACATTTACATTTCTGGCATTTAGCAGACGCCCGTATCCAGAGTGATTTACATTTTATCTGAGCAACTGAGGGTTAAGAGCCTTGCTTAGGGGACCGGCAGTGGCAGTTTGGTGGAACCACAACCTTCTGTGGTCCAACCACTGAGCTACCACACCCCTAATGGGTTTCTGAGACAGTTCTCTCAGGAACCCTGCTGTGTTTCAGCACGTCTCTTCCGCACCTGATGTAAGACACACTGAGCTGATAGGTAAACAGGTCAGGAGTGGAAGTGCGGAGGTTTCCAAGGACATCAGGTTGTAAATCCATCTGCATTTTGCTGCGCCATCACTTTATTGATCTGTGTAATGAGTTTTTAAAGATCTCTCACTGTGGTGTAAAGATAGCAGAAGGATTATAATGGTTGTTTGTGTCCCAGTGAAGGTGACCAGGGTCATTTAAAGAAATTGTCCATAATAACAAGACTGTTTTATTAGTTCATTATAGATTACTGGATATTTTTTGACGGAGGTGTATTGTGTTGTTCCAGGTGGGAATGTGTTAATTCTGAACACGTGGGGCGATCATGCCGGTCCTCACATGCAGGCACTCCATTTCTCCTTCGCCCTCGGGGCCTTCGTCTCCCCCATCATCGCCAAGCTGCTGTTCGGACACGAATCCGGCGTCTCGGATCGGAGCGCGCCACAATCCGCGGCGTCTAACGTGACCTCCGCGTCTCTGCCCTTCTTCCAGGGAAAGAGCTCTTCCCTGCCGTCCATGTGGGCTTATGTGGTCATCGGTGCCTTCATCCTGTTAGTTTCACTCCTCTTCCTCATCCTGTACTCCCGAAGCTCCACCTCTTCAATCAAGGCGTCGTCCTCATTGGGGAAACCTCCGTTCTTCGCCAGACATCATACAGTGCTCATTCTGCTTCTGGCGATCTTCTTCTTCTTTTATGTCGGAGCTGAGGTGGCGTACGGCTCGTTCATTTTCACCTACGCTAAAGAGTACGCCGGGATGGAGGAGCCGCAGGCTGCCGAGCTGAACTCGCTCTTCTGGGGCTCCTTCGCCGCCTGCAGGGGGGCGGCCATCTTTTTTGCGGCGTGCGTCTACCCGGGCACCCTGATCCTCCTGAGTCTGGTGGGTTCAGTCCTCGCCTCGCTATCGTTGGTGCTGTTTAATCAGCACCACGTGATGCTGTGGATTTGCACGTCTATTTACGGCGCCTCCATGGCTGCCACGTTTCCCAGCGGCATCTCCTGGCTGGAGCAGTACACCACTGTGAGCGGAAAATCCGCGGCAGCGTTCGTGGTCGGTGCGGCACTCGGGGAAATGGTGCTTCCTGCCTCGCTGGGCTTTCTGTTAGGACGCATCCCAAATCAGCCGCTGCTGATGTACCTGGCTCTCTGCACCGCCGCCGTCACCGCCGTCCTTTTCCCGGTGATGTATAAACTGGCCTCGTCGGCAGGGGGTGATGTGGTACGCAAACAGCGAATCAGAACGCACGGCGGGGGCGATGACGGCGAGGATCGCCAGGCGTTGCTTGACTCCATCCACGACGACGTCGAGGAAGAGGCGGGGCCTGAGGACAACGAATCGGAAATTGACCAGTGGAACGATGCGGACTTCGAAGTGATCGAGATGGACGACGCCAGTCTAACAAATTCACCCAGTAAAACGAGCTCCTCGCTGCCGGATATTTCCCTCAGCAGCCAGTTAGCTTCACCTGTTCCTTCCTCTAGTCCCGTGGCAGCTTCTCCAAGCTCCGCCTCCAAGTTAAGTGATTCGCCGAGACGCAAAGCGCTCCTCGATCGAGAGAAGAATGACTGAAATGTGAAAATCTGCACTTTTTATAACCAGAAACACGATGCCATAAACCTGACCTGAGAATAGAACTGACGTGAACACTGCCACCCCCTGCTGGTGGCACTGAGCACTGCGGTGCTGTTTATTGACAGAGACTCATGCTGATGACATTATAGAGCACAACACTGCTCCCTCATGGCTCTGTAATGGAACGGCAGCTGTTCGCTTCCTGCAGGAGATTTATTTATAGCTCTCTGAGTGACCACAGGAGCGATGAAGTACTGTGAACGTAGCGTGCATTTTCATCATCGTCTGTCCGCCAAGCCCCTCCCACTGTAGCATCACGGCACAGTGATGCTTTAATACACTAATACACTACGCCGCTGTCCTGAAGGAGCGAAGCTCATAGTAATGAAACTCATGCTGTATGAAGTAGTCTGCGTAGCACAGACGCACAACACGCTGCCATTTATACACAAAGACAACTCAGGAAGTTAGACGGCAGCGTCGCGAGCTGATTGGCTGATTACACACCATCCACTAATCAGGAGCAAGGCCAGGTGTGGACGGTTTAAAACCTGATCAGGAAATGCTTTATAATATAAACTGAAAGGTCTGAGCGAGAAGCATGAACACACACAATGTTTTACACTAACCAGTGTGTTTCACTCACACACACACACACACACACACACACACACAGGAACATCACAGGATGAGCATCGGAACAGCAGCACTCCCTAGTGACCACACTTACCTGTGTGTGTGTGTGTGTGTGTGTGTGTGTGTGTGTGTGTGCGCGCATATGCGTGTGTTTTGTGTTTGGTGGTTTTGTCTGTGTGTGTGGTTTTTTTTTTGTGTGTGTGAGTGTGTGTTTGTGTGCATGTATGTGTGTATGTACATGTATGTGTGTGTATGTATGTGTTTGTGTGTGCGTGTGTGTGTATGTTTGTGTGTATGTTTGTGTGTGTGTGTGTTTGATCTAAATATAAATGTGTGTGTGAATTATTCTGCAGCTTTCTTTTGTTCGTTAAATGAACGTGTGTGTGAAATGAAACGTTGGACACACACACATCACTTTCTGAAAACTGTAAGTAAAGAGAGAGTTTATTAATCCTGGTGCAGCTGGACTCTCCCACGTCCACTCGGCTGAATCTGCTGCTCAGTCCTGACTGAAGTCCTCTCCAGGAGTGTGTTCCAGTGTGTGATATCTTCGTGTGTCCAGTCTGAGGGTTTTATTAGGTTGTGTGACCACGGGAAGCCGTGTGGAGCTTCACTGCACCCTTTAACTGGAGAGACTCTTTTATCTGAATGATTCCCGTTGTTCCTGTCGCTTAAAATCACACGCGTCTGAACGTGAAGATTAAACAGACGACAAGATTTTAATACGGAGTGAGCGTCCAATCAGCCCTCTGTATGTTAACTCCCTCCTCCTACCCATCTTCCTCTCCCTCCTCTTCTCCCTCTTCTTCCTCTTCCTTCTCCTGCTCTTCCTCTTCTTTCTCCTCCTTGTACTCTCCCTTTTCCTCCTCTTCTCTCCCTCTTCCGCCTCCTCTTCCTCCTCTCCTTCCTCCTCCTATTCTCCCTCCTCCTCTTCTCCCTCTTCCTTCTCCTGCTTTTCCTCTTCTTTCTCCTCCTTGTCCTCTCCCTTTTCCTCCTCCTCTTCCCTCCTTCTTCCTCGTCCTCTCCTTCCTCCTCCTCTTCCTCCTCCTCCTCTTCTTCCTTCTCCTGCTCACCCTCTTCCTCTCCCTCTTCTTCCTCCTCCTCTTTCTCATGCTCTTCCTCTCAGCTCTGGAGGAAAGGGAGAGGAAGAGGAGGAAAAAAGGGAGCTTTTTTCCCCCTCTTCCTCTCCCTTTTCCTTTTTCTACTTGCCCCCTCATCTCCCTTGTCCTCTCCTGCTCTTCCTCGTCCTCTTCCTCCTCTCCTTTTTCCTCTTTCTGCTCTTCTTCTTCTTACTCCTCCTCTTTTTCTTCCTCCTCCTCCTCTTCATCTCCCTTTTCCTTTTCCTGCTTGCCCTCCTCCTCTCCTGCTCTTCCTCCTCCTCTTCCTCCTGACTCTGAATGTGTTCTCGTGCTCTTTTCCTCGTGTCTAATCAAACACCACGTGGATCTTTAGCGTTGATGTCATGTCTTGATTATTTTTAAAGTAATCGAATCCTGCTGTATCGCTGTCACAAACTAAACCAAATAAAAAAATTTGGTTGTCTCGAGAGAAGTCGTATCGTTTATTCACTCAGTTGACTTGTTGCTTAGCAACCATGTTTGGGTGTGAAGTAGCACTTTACTGACCGTTAGCCGCTAATAAATACCACTAGCTCATTTAAATAGTGTGAGAGTTTAGAGTGTAACGTCATACCGAACATACTGACTCAGATCTCGGCTCTGGAGTGCGACAGGAGGAAACTAATCACACGCCTGTCTTAGTCTTGACCTCCTGAACGTATGCTGTGAATTTAGTGTAAATCGGAGGTGGTCAATTTTTCGCCCAAAAAAAAACACAAAGACAACCCCTTACCATTTTTTGGGGTGAAAAATTCGACCTTCTCCGATTTGCACCAAATTCACAGCATACGTTCAGGAGGTCAAGACTAAGACAGGCGTGTGATTAGTTTCCTCCTGTCGCACTCCAGAGCTGAGATCTGACCACTACATACTACTGTACAATACTCACATTTTACTGTACTGTACCACAGCTCGGCCGAGTGACTGAATGAAACTAATCACACGCCTGTGTTCGTCTCGATCTTCCTGACTTACAGTGTGAATTTGGGGGAAAATCTGAAGACGTTGAAATTTTCACCAAAAAAAAAAAAATACCCCCACAAATACTAACCCCTTACTGTTTTTGGCAAAAAACAAAAAAAAAAGTGAAAAAAAAGACCGATACAGAGGCGTGATTAGTTTCCTCCAGAGCTGAGATCTGAGTCAGTGTACTAATACAGTGTGTGTATGAATTGAATTTTACATGAATAAGTTAATTCGGCTATAAATGATTAAAATCAGTGATATACTTAAATAAAAAAATAAAAAAAAACCACATAAACCAGTTGAAACCAGTCGAATAAGTCACATTTAATTAAATCAATTTTTTTTTAATACCACAGCACGACATCTATTAAAAAAAAAACCCAGAACCGAACCCACAGACTTTGTACAAGTTTACAGATACACACTTTTCTCTTTTCTTTATACAGCTCGTTACCAACACATTCAGCATTTTCTTCAGTTTTACACAAAGCATAGAAACATCTTTCTGTTCTTTTTTTTTCTTTTTTAAAAACGCAGTTATTAGTGTTTTCTCCAGAAATCCACAGTGACGAAAAACAAACAAAAAACAAAACAAAACCCTGAAACAGGAAGTGGTGAAAAATACAGACTGCGATTCAGATCTTTTGCCTTGGTTTAAACCCCGTATTTACAGAATCAGAGCTGCTTTAAGAAATACTCCGTTATAATACTGTATCAAATCTGTCCAAAACACGGGACCCCGAAAGGCGGGTGTGTCCTGATGAGTCGGCTTTGATCTCGCGCTTTAAAAACACGTCCCGTTCCTGACCGGGACGTCGGCGTGAGCGACTGGACCGTCGGCGCACGGCCGTCACTGTACAGCTTTTATTTACACGTTAATGTTAAAAGACGCGGCTCGGTCAGGACTGGACCCGAGGTTTTAATACTTTAGAAAGAGTTACAGAGCGACGATGGAGAGCTTACAGCATCGGAAGAAAGAAAAACACACGAGGGGGCGGAGCCTGGAGTTGCCGAGACGTCTCTGATTGGACAGCGCACAAACTCGCACTCGCATGCAAAAAATGTCATAATGACCACAACTCCAATCTGATGTGATTTATAAAGCACCACTGCAACGCACACACACACACACACAGCACCGTTTTATACTGAATCACAAACACTGACGTCGTAGCACCACGTTAACTGAAAGAGAGACAGACAGAGAGACAGACAGACAGATAGATGGTGTTAGAGTTGTTGCAGGAGCTGTCGCAGGTAGGGGGCGTTGTGGAGCTGTCTGTTCACCCGGGACAGTTTATACAACACTGGGCAATCGAGAGAGACACAGACAGCCTGTCTGTCTGCACTGCCACTACAGCTCATACACACCTAGAGAGAGAGCGAGAGAAAGAGAGAGAGAGAGAGAGAGAGAGAGAGAGAGAGAGAGAGAGAGAGAGAGAAATTCATTAAGACTGTGAGAACCTGGGTTATGAGACTGACAGAAGAAAACCAGTTTTGTCTTTTTTTCCTCAGTTGTGACCTCTGACCTTTAGGAGCTGATCGTGTTGTTGCTCCCAGACTCGGAGGTTGTGATGTAGTGTGACGGTGACACGCTGAGGTTCGGCCCTGCAGCGCTCACACACTCCCAGCTGAGTGAGATCGTCACACACCGGGCAGTGCAGCGTGGTGAAGTACTGCGAGATCGTCCCCTTCCTCAGAGACTCCTCCCATACAGCGCCGCCTCCACCACCACCACCTGGACATGATGACCACTTCTGCACCTACACACACACACACACACACACACACACACACACACACACACACACACACACAAGGCTGTGCATTACTTTTCATGCCACGTTTAAATTATGTGGAGAGAACACCAGCTATACATCTCTCACACACACACACACACACACACACACACGTCTCACCCGTGGCAGGGTGTGGTACCAGCTGAACACGTCGACCCCGATCAGGTTGAAGATACGAGCGAGAGGAGGGAGGATCTGTTTAGTGATGTAGTAAATAGCGTTGAGGCGCAGTGCAGGATCCTGCAGAACCTCTAGGGGGTGTCGCACCAGCTGGATCAGAGGAACCCCAGGAGAACCGTACACAATGACGTATGGCACACGCTCACCAACCCGCGGCTCCCAACGACGGTCATGTGACATCATCCTCCTGAGAGAGAGAGAGAGAGAGAGAGAGAGAGAGAGAGAGAGAGAGAGAGAGAGAGAGAGAGCAATCAGTGCTGCACTGTGGAACCAATCAGGAACTAAAACGAGGGTCTTGGAACTGAGTATTGAGAAATAAAATCCAATGTTCCTGAAACTCACCTCAGGAAGAGAGAGAGAGAGGAAGAGAGACAAGGAAGAGAGACAGAGAGAGAGAGAGAGAGAGAGAGAGAGAGAGAGAGATATGGTCATTCACCTGGTCAGCTCCAGTGCAGGTACACATGCTCCAGGCCTGTAGGAGGCGCTGCCACGATACTCTTTAGCAAAAGTTAAATCCTGTAAACTCGCTCGTCCTTCCAGAACCTTCACACACTGCCTCTGTGCATACTGCTTCACCAGAGAGATGTCCCTCGTCTCAAACAGCAGCTTCACCGAACGCTCCAGGATCTACACACACACACACACAGTCTGTAATTACAGTGTGTTTAACAGACAGATGGCCTTGTACACGCTGCAGTAGTTGGTTACCTTGGCAACAGCAGGACAGCCGTCACGGCGTACAGTCTCAATGCCTTTAGCATCAAACACAGGATCCTTCTGATCCAGAGACTCGTACATGTAGCCTACATAGCGCTTCTTAGTCTGTAACACACATGGCAGGTACACCTACACACACACAGCCTGCAGTCAGTACCATCACAACAGTAACTTGTGTGTATGTGTGTGTGTGTGTGTGTGTGTGTGTTACCTTCTCAAATTTGAGTTTTATGGGTTTGGGGTTTGTAGCAGTCACCGCTTCAGCGATCTCACGACCGATCTTAAACGCCTGCTCTTTAGTTGCTCCCTTCAACAACACAAACATACTGACACACACACACACACACACACACACACACACACACACACACACACACACACACACAGAGAGAGAGAGAAATATATAAAAATTTTCACCAACTCTGTGCTCTGCATCATTTGTGGGTGTGTGTATACCCACAATATAGATAGATATATAGCATATCTCTCATACAGCCGACACGGATCTCCGCTCCAGCTCACCCGGCGGAGAGAGCACAGCGCCGTCGCCACCAGCGTAAACAAAGACAGGGTAGCACGGCGGCGTTAGAGCAAGGCTAAAGCTAAACCGTCATCAAACATCGCTCACAAGCATCCTTCTTGCGAATGTACGATCTCTGGTGAATAAAATGGACGAATTGTGCCTGGGAAACATGGCTCAACAACAACATTCCCAGCAGCACCTTTGAGCTAGAAGGACAGTGTTTTCCAGGCAGACAGATCGGCAGTGGACTCTGGTAAGCGCAAGGGTGGAGGTTACATTGTTGTGACTGCAGCATACATCCCTCTAGATGCTAATGCCAAGTCTACTATGGGAGAACTGCATGCAGCTATCAGCAAGTAACAGACTGCACATCCCGGTGGAGCTATTATTGTTGCTGGGGACTTCAACTACTCAACTCAATTTAAGGCACGCAGAGTAGTTAAAAAAAGATCAGTGCAAATACAAAATAAATTAAAATAAAATAAATAAAATACAATTGCTGTATGATGATAAATGGAATAAGTCTGTTAGGGCAAAAAGCTTCGAGTACACGTCTATATAAAATATCTGTAAGTAAATATAAGCAGTCTAAACTGTGAAAAGTTGTTGCTTAAAAGCCGAAACAAAAGAAGAAAGTAGAAGACGGTGAAATGGATAGATGCATATATTAATAAATAAATGAAACTTAAAGTGAGAATATTGTTGTGCAGTATGTACACATTGGTACGTGGCAGCAACATTAGAAATATTGTCACAGCAGAGTCCACATCTCTATATGAATGTTTTCACAGATTGAGATTATGAGAGTCCATGAGTCTATTTGAAGGAGCGGGAGTTGGAGGTGAAAGAGGGTTATAATGTGGGTTATAATGTGGGTTATAATGAGGAGAATGGTGGTTACTGAGCTGATGGACAAGGATAGTTGTGAGTTGAGGAGTTGAACAGCCCTGGGGACAAAGGTTGTTCTCCTTCTCTGAGTCCTACAGCTGGGGCATCATAGCCATGGTCCTGATGGGAGCCACTCAAATGCAGGGAACAGGACATGAGAGGGGTCCTGTAAGATCCTGCCAGCTGACCTCAGTGACTGCTGCTCACAGAGGGTGGAGAGAGCTCTGACTGGTAGTCCAATTATTCTGAAACACACCTTGACTGTGTTCTGCAGAGGAGTTCTATTTTGGAGACTAATGGAATGAAACCAACATATGAAAGAGAAGGTGAGTGCACTTGTAATGAAGGTGTAGTAGAATGTTTGGAGGATGGCCCTGCTGACTCCAAATAATTTTAGCTTCCTCAGGAGATACTGCCACTGTTGGCATTTCCTGAGGATCTCCTCTGTGTTGGAGGTGAATCTCAGCAGCTGATCGAAGATGGTGCCCAGATACCGGTACTCCTCGACAACCTCCATCGATCTTCCATGGATGGTTGTGGTGACCGCTGCAGCCAATTCCTACTGCTTTTTGGAAAACGTCACCACCATCTCCTTGGTCTTTTCCACATTCAATTGCAAACAGGAGCGGTCACACCACTCCACAAACTCTTGCAGGGCTGACCATGGTGCTGTATTGTTCCTGAAAGCAGATAGGAGAACCGTGTCGTCGGCAAACTCGACCAGGTGACAGTTTGGCTGGGAGGCTCTTCAGTCATCAGTGTAGAGGATGAAAAGCAGCGGTGAGAAGACACCGTCCTGTGGGGAGTCAGTTGAGGTGTGAAGGAGTCCAGAAAAGGTGTTATTGACCAAAACACTCTGCGTCAGGTTAGTGAGAAAATCGATTGTCCACAGGATGAGCTGGTCTTCCAAGTAGAAATGGCTGGAGAGTTTCCAGGCCAGAATATGGGTCTGTAAAGTGTTAAATGCTGAAGAAAAATCTGCAAACAGAAGTCTAGCTGAAGTATTGGGGAATTCCAGGTGCTTGTGAATGGTATCTATGATGAATACTTTGGCATCGTCAACTCCCCTGCCGGTGCGATATGCAGACCGCAGAGGGTCCATCGCTGAATCTGTCTTATTGATGTGATTCTTGATGCCCCTTTCCATTGCCTTGATCACCAGGGGGTGGAGGTCATTCTGGGCTTTAATGGTACCACCTTTCTTTGGAATGGAAATAACTGTGGAGTGTTTCTACAGTTTGGGTAATGTGCTGCAGGCCAAGGAGCTCTGGAACAGAAACTGAAACACACCCTCAAGCTGCTCAGCACAGTACCTCAGAGTCTGTCCACTGATGTTATCTGGCCCTGCTGCTGTATTTATTTTAGTTTTTTTGAGCGTCCATGTCGTCGTTCTTGTTGAGCCAGGTCTCAGTGAATGCAAGGAGTGAAGCTGTCTTGTATTCATGCATGTAATTCATGTTGGCCTGAAGTTCGTCTGTTTTATTGCACAGGGAGCACACATTAACCAAAATAACAGAGGGAAGGTGGTGTTTTCCTTTCTCCCGTTTGAGTCTGGCTCGCACTCCACCTTTCTTTTTCCCCCTTCGAGTCGTCTTCTTTTTGTTGTGAAAAGATTCCTATTGGTTAATTCAGAGTATTTCTTCTGGAAATTTATTAATGGTCCAGTAGGAGTGATTAACCTGTAGCAAAAAATCTCTGGAGTATGTGACAGTACTCGGTCGGTAATACTGTGTCTATTTGCCTTGACAAGCACCTGAAAGTGCAAAAACTGCAAAAATACTAAAATCCATAAAAATCCACGACTATCCATAGTGTTTATAGTTATAATCCAGTTCACGGGAAATGCAGGACCATATGTAGCAGAAGCAGCAACAGACAAAGGGGAAACACCAACAAGGCTACACTGGACCCACACCAGTGCCTACCGTCCGAATAGGTCAACCGAGGATGTAATTTCCACTGCTATTCATCCAGCTCTCACCCACCTGGACAATAACAATACATGCAATCGGATGTTGTTCATCGACTTCAGCTCTACTTTTAATACAGTCGTCCCTAGTTAACTGACCGCTAAGCTCAATGACCTGGGTATCTGCACATCAAACAGACCTCAGTCTGTAAGGTTGGGTAATCACATATCCTCAACCCTCATCCTGAACACCGGCGTCCCACAAGGCTGTGTGCTGAGCCCACTGCTCGACTCCCTGTTCACCCATGAATCGGCCTACAGGGAGGAGATCCAGAGCCTGTCAGCATGGTGTTCCATCAACAACCTCCAGACAACAACCTAGAGCATGCCTCCAGCTTTAAGTTCCTGGGCGTCCACATCTCTGAGGATCTGTCTTGGCATCTGAACACCTCAACTCTGGTTCGGAAGGCGCAACAGCATCTTTACTTCCTGAGAAGATTGCAAAATGTTCACCTCTCCCCCTAAAATCCTGACCACCTTTTACCGCTGTATTATTGAGAACACCTTGACGAGCTCCATCACAGTGTGGTATGGCAGCTCCACAGTGTGTGAAAAATCACTGCAAAGGGTGGGGAAAACTGACCAACGCATCATCGGCACTCAACTACCTGCCATTGAGTCTCTTCACCACAGTAGATGTCTGCGCATAGCACATAAATTCATCAAGGACTCCTCCCACCCTAGTCAAACTGTTCAACCTCCGTCTGTCCAGGAGGAGATACCGGTCCATCCGCACCAGAACCGGCAGGTTCAGGGCCAGTTTTTCCCCACAACCATAAATCTTCTGACCTCTACACTACACTGCTAGGACACTCATGTCTCACTACACAGCCTTGCAGTTCTGCTTCACCCTGTACATTCTGCTACATTTTCTCTGTATAATATAATTATAACGTACATATTGTTCATTCATAGACTACACCTAGTTTATCTGTATTTAATCTCTGTTACTGTTGTACATACAATGTACACAATACACACATTTTGCACAATATATAATTACTCTTAACGCTTCACTTGCTGTAAATACAACTACATCTATCTATATCTATAGATCTACATCCATCTATCTCTCTCTCTCTCTTTTTTTTATATAATATATATATATATATATGAGTGTATGTGCGAGAGTATATATGCATGTGTCCTCACCTGTCCGTGTCTCCATACACCACTCTTGCCCCCCACTTCTTGGTGTCATTGACCAGTTTGATGGCTCTCTCCAGTGTCTCTCTGGCTTTGTGTATGATGCTGTCTCCAAGCTGAAGGAACACACACACGAACACACACACACACGTGCAAGTTAGAGGTTTATTTCCACTATTGTAAAGTGTGTGTGTGTGTTTGTGTACACGCTCACCTCCACACTGGGCATGCGTCCAGAGAAGGCTGCTGCGGTGTAGCCGAAGGTGACATTAGCAATGAGCTTGAGGCCGAGCTGACGAGCATCGAGGAGACGGAGCAAAGTTTCATCACCACCATACGACTTCATCACCGACTTCACCATCAAACGAGTGTGTAGGATCTCCTCCAACATCCGGGGCAGCAGTCCTTTACGCACCGACGCCTACACACACACAAATAGAAGTGAACACTGAGAAGCAGATATGTTAATAAACACACAGGAGATTTTATTAATGTGTCTGTACATCAGTGTGTGTTACCTTCACAAAGGCAACTCCATTTGGAGAGATGGTGATGTCATTACGGAGCTGGTAGAGAAGCTCAGGAGGAACACGCAAAGACGTACAACCAAACTTAAACTCATCAGATCTGTGGGAGAGGGAGAGAGAGACAGACAGGGATAGATGGATAGATAGATAGATAGATAGATAGATAGATAGATAGATAGATAGATAGATAGATAGATAGATAGATAGATAGGGAGGGAGGAATAAAGCGAGAGAGAAACATTTTTTTCAAGAGAAAAACAAAAGAACAAAAGGCAGAAAAGAAAAACAAAGACAAAGAGAAAAGGAAAAGAGAGAGAGAGAGAATCTAAAAAAAGAGAAGAGGAGAGCTGATGTAGCAGTGGGTGATGGTGCATTGGCTCACGTTCCAAGGCTGTGGGCGTGGCCCAGGCAGGTGGAGTAGCAGTAGTTGTAGGCGATGACCACAGACGGGTATAGAGACTGGAAGTCCAGCACCAGCACCGAGTTACTATAGAAACGAGACTCCGGCTCCAAGATCAGCGGCACGCACTGAGGCGCCCTCTGCTGGGCTCGCTGAGATACGCTTGGGCTCACCGCTATGAAGTTCAACGGCTTAGCAATGCGCAACATCATGGACTCGACACGGTACTGAAAGGCAAAAGAGAGAGAGAGAGAGAGAGAGAGAGAGAGAGAGAGAGAGAGAGAGACAGAGAGACAGAGAGACAGAGAGCGAGACAGAGAGAGAGAGAGAGAGAGAGAGAGAGAGAGAGAGAGAGACACAAAAGAGAGAGAGAGAGAGAGAGAGAGAGAGAGAGGCAGAGAGAGAGAGAGAGAGAGAGAAAGAGAGAGACAGAGAGCGAGACAGAGAGAGAGAGAGAGAGGGCGATCAGAGACAAGTGAAAGACAAAAGGAGAAAGAGACAGATTTCAGCACAGTGAAGCTCTCAGGGTGTGTCCCAAACCACAAATTAATGTACTTAATAAGCATGGGTTAAGTGTGTCTGTGTGTGTCCATATGTGTGTGTGTGTGTGTGTGTGTGTGTGTGTGTACCTGAGAGCCTCGTGTGAGGACGTGGTAGAACTGAATCCCAAACACTCGTGCAAACTCGCTGGTGCGACCCACAACATCTCTCTGCTTCAGGAGCTGCATCACACCACAGACACGGCTCATATAGTGGTCCACCACCTTCCACCTGACACACACACACACACACGGACATATAAATGAGCCTAGAGCCGGCATGAGTGTGTTGTATAAGAGAGAATGTACACCACAACACACATTGTGTGCGCGCGTGGGCGCATGTGTGCTCTTACCTGTAGAGGTGTGTGTTGTGGTCGAACCAGTCAGAGAGAGTTCGGTGTGTGTAAAGAGGGAAACGCTGATGCAGCAGGTGAAATGCTACGCTCTCAAAGGTGTAGTTATTCAACGCTGCCTGTAACACACACACACAATTAAAAACACCACAACATATAAAAATGTTCTTCAAACATAATAATCAGGACATCACAGAGTTTATGTGCACATGCATATGTGTGTGTGTGTGTGTGTGTATGTGTATGTAGCAGCATCTCAGAGACCTCGGTCTTCATGATCCTCCACAGGTTGATGGTGATGCGTCCGACGATGTGGATCTCCGTCATCACCTCACTCCCGTACTCGTCTTTATCCGCAGTGAAGCGGTTCTCCTTCGTATCACCTGAGCAGAAAACACACCTCCATCACACAGAACCCACTGCAGCTCTACCTGTGACATCCACTTGAAGATCACTCCACACCTCGAGGAGAGCAGAGTTATTAACTGTTTATAACGTAAACTAATGCTAAAGTGAAAGTGACAGCTCTGTATGTGTGTGTGTGTTTACTGTACCTGGCACTCGGGAAATTTGATGGCACAGATCCACACCGAGCGCTGATGCTCGCTGTAACAGGTAGCCCCAGGAGTGCATCTGAACCTCATAACCAACCAGAATATCAGGATCATACCTACACACATACACACACACACTTTTACAGTGCATTCAGTAATAAACACTGTGTGGTATGGTGAAGCTAATGTATATGTATGTGGCCTGGATTCCATGTTTATTATTTATCTACTACATGTATATTATTTATCTATTAATTATTCCATAAACGATAACGTTAGAGCAGGGGTCCGATGTGGCTTGTGATTTGTAACTGTGCCACAATTAATCAACACCTTCTAACCAATCGAAAGCCAGTATTCAGCACTGTTTATAAAATTATATTTAATAATAACATTAATACAGTTAAAAAGAAAGGAAATATGAAAGGAAGAAAAGACAGTAAGAAAGAAATTTCCTTCCGAAAATTAATATAAAGGTGTGTATAGAAGTCTGATCTTCAGAAGCGTTTATATAATAGAGTTTTAGTAGAGTAATGTTCTCTTACTTTCTCATTATTTTGCAGACTTCTTCAAACAGCTCCTTTTCATCAACAGTGTAAATGACCTGCAGATCTGCAACACCGGATCGAACCAGCAGGGGCGCTGTGCTCCTTGAGCCTGCAAAATCACAGCAATCGATCAGTCCATCCTCATCTATATTATACACAGAGAGAGAAAACAGAGGATGTCTCACCTTGTCCTGAGGAGTGACAGTCTTTATCAATCACCACAGCACCGGTTATCTGTTTCTTCTCCGATTCAGGAAGAGGAGTGTCAGAGCTGAAGCAGTAAAATAAGGCACAGATGGGGTCGAACTCGGGGTCAGGCTTCAGATCGCGGCGTGTCCGAGCGTGCAGCTCCAAAGCCATCACTGTTAGGTGCTGTACCTGAGAGATCAGATTGTTTATTAATTACTTATTATAAACTCAGAAGAACGGATGAAGTTCCTTTAAGATGAGTCTTTAACAGCGGGGAACTTACCTCGTGCAGCGCTTTAGCTTCCTGTAGGTTCTGCATACCGACTTTAAACCCGTACGAGTTGCATAGCGTTGGACCCTCAATCTGAGAGTTATCCCCTTTGGGTACATTCAGACCAGCGAACTGATTCTACAGGAGTAAAATTTCACAACCGAGTTAAATTTCCAGGTACCATACACAATATCCCAGGTTGGTGTAACAAGACTTTTGTGACCATACCTTCATTTGTGTTGTGAGCAGAACTCGACGCAGTGCACTCTTGTTGCTGTTTCTCCTTTGCTGGAATCTCTGAGATTTTGGCTCCGTGTCTGGAGAACGAGTTAGACCGATCGTGATGTGTTAGAATCAAATAAGCAGGTAGTTTGTTAAATTATCATCAGGTGTCCTAAGCAGTGATTACCTTCTGATCCAGGGCTGCAGTCTGTAAGCTGACCGGTTCCACTGCCCCTACTCTTGATGATGGGGGTGCTGTGGAGGATGGCGGGACTTGAACTATCCCCATCCTGTTCCTTTATAGAAAATGGGGACGGACTGAGAAACTGCTTTAGTTTAATGCTTTTTGGTGAGAATGGATCGATGCTTAGCTTGGGGGAAGTTAATCTATCACCTAATTCCTCCTTCTTGTCCAGGTCTGTTTGGTGCCATGATGGTAGAACGGAAGGGTCTGGAGATGGGGTCTGTTTGAAGGAATTCCCATCATGCCCTGTGATTTCAGCCTCCTGGACACATTTAACTTCCTTGCTCGAGGTGCCTGCCTCTTCTGGAGATATGCTGAGAGGCAGAGTTAACTCCTTCTTCCTGAGAGTCTGCAGTGCTGACGCTGCCTCCTCCTGCTTCTGAGAGAGAGGCAAAAAGCTTTCGGGCTGTGGCGATTTATTCTCATCCTGGACCGGCATGACACTCTGCGCACCAAGCCTTCTTTTCCGATCTCTCTGAAGGCACTCAAATTGTCTCTTAGCTTGCAACCACAGTTGTACACGTTCCTGGCTTGGAGCACTTTTACAAGGTAGCAAAATGACCTTCTGACCACCAATAGGAGATGGACTGCTCCATTCCTTTGTGTCTTTGGCCATGTTTGATGAGTCAGTGCCACAAGAAGGTGAAGAACCTGGACGTGTCATGGCAGAGAACGCGGTTTTCCAGAATTGCAGACCTTCTTGTGATAGCCCACCAACGAATTCACTCAAATCTTTTGCTAACCTTGTTTCCAGAATTAGCTTACGTCCACCGATCTCTCTGTGTGAAAAAAAACCCACTGTTTATATTACACCATGCCTTCGTTTATAAACAAAGGATTTGGAATGTTATCCATTAACAAACACTGGCAAACTTACCTTGGTCTCAAAGGCAGGTCAGAGGGATCACTGCAGAAAGGTTCTTGATAGGTGGCCTCTGAAAGATCCAGCTCCAGCAGGGTAGAAAGAATCTCCTCCCGACTAGGAGGGGACATTAGGGGCTTGAGAATATGAACTCCTACACTCTTCTGAGCTTGACTACCACTCCTAATTTGAGAGAGAGAGCTGATAGACCGTGGTGAACTGCTGGGAGTTGTTGATGTAAAAACCTCACTACCATCCAGCAAATCCCCTGTAGGTGACACACCATTATCAGCAAAGGAGACAGATGTAAGGGGTAAGAAGTGATCGGGATGTAATAACAGGTCACTTTTCTCACAGTGAAAGTCTTGAAAGTGGCTACCATGCATTTTGGCCAATGAAATGCCCCAGTTTCTGTTTCTCAAAACCTTCTCAGAGTCCAGTAGAGACAGACAGAATTCATTCGATACACCTTCATGCTCCCCACCTGAGGATCTATCAAAGAGCTCAGGGCTACCTGGCCTCTCCGAATCATGCAAGCAGTTCTCTACAATGTCTACTAACTTTTCTTGCCTGTTCTCCAAATCCAGAGAGGACACTGGTTCCTGTTTGTTATCACTGAGGAACTTCTGAGGCAAGTTCTTGTCTGTTAAAACAAACTGGCTACCAGAATACAGGCTAGAAAAGTCAGCCTGGCCAACAGCGTTGATGTCAAAACTGTAATTATGAGGAACCTCAGGAGATAGGCTATCTTCAATGGAGTAAGAGCTGTCAAAACCAGGATCAGATAAAAACACAGGGCTCCCATCTGAAATGTGAGGTTCCAATCGAACAGACTCTTCTGCTTTGCCATTTTTTCCTTTTCTACTTCTTGGCTTCGACTCTTTGGGCACTCTCTGGATTCTGGGCTTTCTTGATGTCGCTGAAGATGCCTTTCTAGGTTTTGCAACATCAGAAGCTTTTTTAGTGTTAGAAATACTGTTTAATCTGTTATCTCCCTGAGAGCACTGCCCCTCCTTGGACTGTCTTTTCTGGAGCAATGCCTTCAAAACTGCAATGCCAGAAGGCATCTCTGATTGAGCTGGTGTCTCTCCATTCTTTGGCACTGTCTTTAATTCGGCAAGATCTTTTTGAGGTCCGTGCATCAAAACATTCAAGGGTGTCGTAATTTCACGGGATTGAACAGAAGTGTTTTCTGCATTCTTTTTGGATTGACGTCTCCTGGGTTTGGCAGGCATCTTTGGGTGTGGCTGTGAATAATGAACGTCTTTAGAGGTTTGTTTTCCACCAAAGGCCTCAGTTTTAAATTCACATAAACTGCCTCCATCTTCACTTGCAGTGAGTGAACTCAAGTTGGCGTTACTGTGTTTTATGACTGAGCATGGTAATGCGATCGTCTTCTCAGCAGAAGGATTAGCAGCCCTCTGAGAAGACGGAGAACCTTGTTGTTTTGAAGCAGGGACACTGCTGTCCAGTTCATCACCAGTGTTCGAATGGACCGACTCAGATTTTGGTTCAGTGGTATACGGTAGTGCTTGAGAACCACTACTGACCTGAAGACCTTTTTGGGGGGAACCTAGGTGCTGATATGGAGACAAATCATCAAATAGTGTTTGTGTTAGTGGAAGGTCATCAACTGGATACAAAGACTGGGAACTATACAGAGGTCCTGCAACCACAGAGGACCTTTCCGATCTCTCTACCTGGTTCTTCTTGCAAGACCTCCTGGTTTTCTGAGGAGCAGATTTGTCAGTTTCTTCACGAACATTAACGTCTTTCTTTGGCTTTCTTGAAGTTCTTCGACTGTTTTTTGATGTTTCTCCAGGTATGGTTTCACTCTCAGATGACTTAATAGCAGATTTAGTTTTTTGTTTTAGGCTAGCACCAGAAAGCTTCCTTGGTTTAGCTGCCCTTCCTGTACTACCACAATGGCTCCTGGATGACCCTTTACATGATAAGCTAAGATAAGGATCACTGTGAGGGTTTATCAAGCAAGCACTCAACTCAGACTCTAAAAGGGGGTCAGTTGGAGACCAGCATCGAGGTGGGGTTGAATCAGTAGGACTGGGTGATCTTTCAGAGAGATAACCCAAATCCATCAGCACATCAGAATACTCTTTGCTGAAGTCATCAGTGAGATCATTATAACAAGGCCTAGGAGCAGGCAGCTTTGTTAAAGATAACCTCTTAACTTTTTTAGTCTTGCTGATCTTGTTGCCTTTTATAAAACTTGTTGTTGGAATGTTGGCAAGTTTCCCTGATTGTGGTGTGACCTTGGCCTTTCGTTTGGGGTGCTTCTTTACCTTTGGTTCAGGAACAGGATACCGGACAGCCGTCGATTCCGGAACCTTGGGCCAGAAGTCTTTCAAAGGGGCAAGTTTATCATAATGCTCAAGCTTCTGTGGTGTTAGTACCACTTGTGGCTCATTGCTTTTGACCCTGGCCATCTTTACCAACATGTTCTTCTGGCCTTTAAACCTGTTAATTATAATGTATTTGATGATGACTGGTGGCCCTTTTTTAGACAACTTTCTCTTTTTCCGACCATTGGTGAGCAAATAGTTTTCTTTAAGGCTGTCTCGATGTGCCAAAGCTTGTTTGAAAGAAGAAGGACTCAAGTGATCACCATCCTCACTGTCGTAATTGATCATTTTACGTTTTGTGCGTAAGGTATACTTGCTGCCAGGTAAACTAGACACTTCAGTGCACGCTATTTTGTCAGGAAGAGCTGACGGACTTTTCTTAACAGAACCTTCAGCTGAAACTTCATCAGATTTCGCGAGTTCAGAGGTTTCCATCTCAGCATTCTCCTCCATTTCCTTGCTTGGCTGGACTGGTGTGATTAAGGTAAAACCTGTAGCAACCTCATTTTCGGAAGTTTGTGAACATTCGGTCAGACTTGCTCTCTTTTGACTTGATGGACTGTTCCTCTTCTTGTTTAACTTCATTCTTGACCTTTTTAGCTCCAAATGATCCAAGCTACAAGCACCATCAACCGTCTTACTTCTGACCTGCTTCTTCAAAGGCCTGGAGAGGCAGTTTGAGAGAATAACACTGGGAAAGAATTTGTAGTGTGCCTCCTGCTGGGCTACTATTTTCCTTTCTGTTTTGTTTTCTTGGTAGTCTTCGTATCTGATCTTAAGCTCCCCAACATCACCTTCTTCACCGTCCTGCTCCATTTTACCCGCCTGAGGTACCAGGCACTCAAGATCTTTCACTATGCTCGGAGCTTGTTCTATATTCCTCAGTACGGGGGAGGTTCTAGATTCTTTTGTACTTTTCTCCAGCTCGGTTTTAGGAGAGCAGTTCCTAAGCTCGGAATAGCACAAAGAAATACTGCGATTCTGCAAGACGGAGATGTGATTCTTCTCAGAATTTTTCACGTTACTATACTTTTTGCAGCTTTGGGAGGTTCCAAAACTCAAACACTCAGGATCTGGCTGGTTAACACCTCCGGCTTTGTTCTCGTCCGTGTAATGCGAGTACCCGCCCATTCTGTCAGTACCAACCGGGGACATATTTATAGGAATCGGGTGCTTGACTGGAGGGATATAAGGGATGTCTTTATTCACTTTGAACCCTGTTAATGGTTCACTAGCTTCCTGACTTTTATCAGGAAGGTTCTTGTCACCTGGTTCCTCCTTATCAAGTGATAGGGACTGTCTATGGTCAGGGTGTTTGCACTCGAGAAGGATTTTAGCTGAGGATGGGGGTTCTAGGTGACCGGTTTCACTCTGGAAGTGATTTTTCCTGCCCAACATCTTATCCTTAGCAGTAAGAGATGAGTGAGTTCGGGATCCTTTGTCAGATAACGATGAATCTGCAAAGAAAAAACACACGAAAAAAAATCAACGTACAAAGCATTAAAATAATGGTGATAATGAGACAGTGTGAAAAAGGTTCTATGGGTTTTGGGGGGTGGAGGGTGTTGATACACACCACTGTTCTCGTCTGCAGCCCCATCCAGTTGGGGAATGGACAGATCAGCAAAAAGATTGTTGTTTCCACTCCAGTCCATCTCTTCCTCCGACATCTCATGCTCTTCTTCACTCAAGCTTTCATGTGCTTCTAGCCGACTACAATATGGGAAAATTAAAGACTTTAAATTTCACTGCCTGTCCTGAATAACAACACTGATACAAATCACTCGTCTAAAAGGAGAAATCAGAATCCTGTACCGAGCCGAAGGGTCTGGAATATCGGTATCCCATCTTTGCGACATCATCATGCTCAGATCTGCTTCTTCTTTCTCCAGCTCAGGCACCGCCTCTTCTTCATCACTGTTGTAGGGGCAGCTAAGACTTCCTGATATCTCCTGACGAGGGGCGGTTATCGGAACATCTTTTTGAAATCGATGATCTGCAAGTCCCTCGAGAAAGTCCACCATCGCTTGATCCTGGCTGTTATCTACAACCACAACGAACAAAGAAAAACAAATGGAAATGAATCATTTTGTCATTAGATTGTGAGATTGATCATCTCACAGACAAACCCAAATCCTATTATTGTTCATCTCTATATAAAATTGCTGGGTTTCTGAGTAAGAGTGACTGCCTACTGAGAAGAAGGGACTTGTTGGACTTTTGAGACATGGGCAAGAAGGTCTGACTGCTCTCCAACAAGCTCAAAATGGCCTCTTCATCCACAACAGCCACTTCTGCAGCTTTGGCATCAGACCATTTATTGTCTTAACGAAGAAAGAAAGAGAGAAAGTGTGTTAATAACGAGAATGCACAAGAATAAGAAATGAATCTGTATAAAACAGAACAAGTGAATATTTATACGGGTCAGTGAGCCAGTCAGTCGACCTGTAAATCAGCTAGGGGGCCAGCGACACCAGCAGACCCGACCCAGCTAGGGGGCCAGCGACACCAGCAGACCCGACCCAGCTAGGGGGCCAGCGACACCAGCAGACCCGACCCAGCTAGGGGGCCAGCGACACCAGCAGACCCGACCCAGCTAGGGGGCCAGCGACACCAGCAGACCCGACCCAGCTAGGGGGCCAGCGACACCAGCAGACCCAGCTAGGGGCCAGCGACACCAGCAGACCCAGCTAGGGGGCCAGCGACACCAGCAGACCCAGCTAGGGGGCCAGCGACACCAGCAGACCCAGCTAGGGGGCCAGCGACACCAGCAGACCCAGCTAGGGGGCTCCTTCCTCCCTTACTTCCTGTCTCACCTGTGGGCGTATCGTTGTGCACCTCCACCTGGCTTGCAGGTGGTGGATCGCCAGGACTCAGATCATCAGGGTGAAGGGAGAGGTCAGGGAAATCCTCATCAACACCATCTTCATCTTCATTATCAGCTACAATGCCACTCTGTGTCCTGGTGAGAAAAACAAACTGCTTACAGACGTGAAGTGTGGAGTAGGTGTGTGCCGGGCTCTCCACCGGCCTTGTCCTAAATCACAAACGTTATGAGTTTGTAGGTTAGGACATAGCCAACAGCAGACAGGACCTCAGTGTAGAGGACAGCAGGAAAGAGGGAGCAAATTAAGGAGAGGATTTTAGAGAGAGGAGCACGGTGAGGACTGATAGTGATTGTGGACACAGTAGAGAAAAACGCAGAAGAAAAACATGAAGAATAACAGCCACACACACACACACACAGTAATTACTGTAAGGAGAACAGAGCTCAGGAGAGATTGTGTTAATTATTCTGTCAGCACAGGGACAACCACACCTGTCTGTCTGCACCTTTAATACTCTCTCTCTCTCCGTAGCTCCAATACTGACTGTCTCGCACTCTCTCTCTCTCTCCTTAGCTCCAATACTGACTGTCTCGCACTCTCTCTCTCTCTCTCTCCGTAACTCCAATATTGACTGTCTCGCACTCTCTCTCTCTCTCCGTAGCTCCAATACTGACTGTCTCACACTCTCTGTAGCTCCAATACTGACTGTCTCACACTCTCTGTAGCTCCAATACTGACTGTCTCACACTCTCTGTAGCTCCAATACTGACTGTCTCACACTCTCTGTAGCTCCAATACTGACTGTCTCACTCTCTCTCCATAGCTCCAATACTGACTGTCTCACTCTCTCTCTCTCCATAGCTCCCATACTGACTGTCTCACACTCTCTCTCTCTCTCCATAGCTCCAATACTGACTGTCTCACACTCTCTGTAGCGCCAATACTGACTGTCTCTCTCTCTCTGTAGCTCCAATACTGACTGTCTCTCTCTCTCCGTAGCTCCAATACTGACTGTCTCTCTCTCTCCGTAGCTCCAATACTGACTGTCTCACTCTCTCCATAGCTCCCATACTGACTGTCTCACACTCTCTCTCTCTCCATAGCTCCAATACTGACTGTCTCTCTCTCTCTGTAGCTCCAATACTGACTGTCTCTCTCTCTCGCTCTCTCTCTGTAGCTCCAATACTGACTCTCTCACACTCTCTCTGTAGCTCCAATACTGACTGTCTCTCTCTCTCGCTCTCTCTCTCTCTCTCTCTCTGTAGCTCCAATACTGACTGTCTCACACTCTCTCTGTAGCTCCAATACTGACTGTCTCACTCTCTCTCTATCACTCTGTGTGTGTGTATGTGTGTGTGTATAAACTCACACATCAAACTGGTTCTCTCTTAGCTTCTCCTTTAACCTCTTCATGAAGAACTTCTCGCTCTCCACCGGCTCCATGCACGGACGATCTGAAACACACAAACACACACACACACCTCAATCACTCAAGTAATATGTGTTGAAAAGGAACATGATAACTCTGTGTGTGTGTGTGTCTCACCCTGAGACTGAGGTGTTTCTATCTGTGAGCTCTCGTTCCTCTCTCTCCGTCTCTGCTTCTCATCTTCCCAGATGGCCTGCAGGCCAGGATTCCTTCCGATCTGATCTACACACACACACACACACACACACACACACACACACACACACACACACACACACACATTAAACACGCTGTAAACATTCAGTTGGGGTCCAATAATGAGTCACCTCACACACTTGCTCCACTTACTCTCGATCTCCAGTCGATTCAGGATGTCTGCTGCTACAGCGTCGGCCTCCAGCTCACACACACTCACCCTCTCCACATCCTCCAACACCAAAGAGCTGCAACACACACACACACACAAAGACAATCAGTGTGTGTGAGGTTTATTAGCAGCTAATTCAGGCTGAAAATAATGCTCTAAATCTCACCTGGGTAACTGATTCTCATCCCAGCGAGCAAATGTTCCTCCTAACACACTCTCACTGAGCCTGGAGCTTTTCAGTGTACTGTCATCTTCAACAGACTGCTCAGCGGGGTCTAACTCACACACACACACACACAAAAGAGCAAAAATTCTTTAAGTTAATGGTTTACTGACTTAATTGAAATAAGACAGTAAAATCTAGTGTCTTTTGTGTGTGTGTGTGTGTGTGTGTGTGTGTTACCTGCTGTGTGGCGCCTGAAGCGCACCACTGACAGGTGGATGAGGTTCATCCCGTACAGGTTGAAGTCGATGAAGAACTGCAGCAGGAACGGGATGTGAGCCTCATGAGGCTGGAAACACTTATTCATCACAGCTCCACCCTGCAGCAGCTCACACACTCTGTACACACACACACACACACACACAATAATGAACTAGACAATAAAGCCTTACCAAGCAGAAGACCAGGACACACACACACACACCTTTTAACCATCTGAGGGTTGTAGAGGTAAATCTTCATAAATGGCTTCTCATGAGGGTAAAATCCATAGAACGGCCTGAAAAAGAAAGAGAGAGAGCGACAGAGGGGGGGGACAGATAGAGAGAGACAGAGAGAGAGAGACAGAGGGAGAGGGACAGAGGGAGGGTGGGACAGAGAGAGGGAGGGAGGGTGAGACAGAGAGAGGGAGACAGGGAGACAGAGAGAGGGAGACAGAGAGAGGGAGCGGGGGGGGGGAGGGAAGAGAGAGAGAGAGAGAGAGAGGGGAGAGGGAGAGAGAGAGCGAGAGAGAGAGGGGAGGGAGGGAGGGGGGAGAGAGAGGGGGGGGAGGGAGGGGGAGAGAGAGGGAGGGAGGGAGGGGGGGGGGAGAGAGAGGGAGGGAGAGAGAGAGAGGGAGGGAGGGAGGGAGAGGGAGGGGGAGGGGGGAGAGGGGGAAAGGGAGGGAGGGAGAGAGAGGGAGGGAGGGAGAGAGAGGGAGGGAGGGAGGGGAGGGAGGGAGGGAGGGAAGGGGGAGGGGGGAGGGAGGGAGGGAGAGGGAGGGGGACGGGGAGAGGGAGGGAGGGGGGAGGGGGACGGGGAGAGGGAGGGAGGGAGGGAGGGGAGGGAGGGAGAGGGAGGGGGGACGGGGGAGAGGGAGGGGAGGGAGGGAGGGAGAGGGAGGGGGACGGGGAGAGGGAGGGAGGGAGGGAGGGAGAGGGAGGGGGAGAGAGGGAGGGAGGGGGGACGGGGAGAGGGAGGGAGGGGGACGGGGAGAGGGAGGGAGGGGGAGGGGGGAGAGGGAGGGAGGGGGACGGGGAGAGGGAGGGAGAGGGAGGGAGAGGGAGGGAGAGGGAGGGAGGGAGAGGGAGGGAGAGGGAGGGAGAGGGAGGGAGAGGGAGGGAGAGGGAGGGAGAGGGAGAGGGAGGGGGGGAGAGAGAGGGAGGGGGGGAGAGAGAGGGGGAGGGGGGGAGAGAGAGGGAGGGGGGGAGAGAGAGGGAGGGGGGAGAGAGAGGGGGGGGGGGGAGAGAGAGAGAGGGGGGGGGAGAGAGAGGGAGGGGGGGGAGAGAGAGAAGGGGAGAGAGAGAAGGGGAGAGAGAGAGAGAGAAGGGGAGAGAGAGAGAGAGAAGGGGGAGAGAGAGAGAGAGAAGGGGAGAGAGAGAGAGAGAAGGGGAGAGAGAGAGAGAGAAGGGGGGAGAGAGAGAGAATCTTTACTATCGTGATAATATAATCAGTTTACACCAGCTGCGTGTGTGCACATGTGTATGAATGTGTGTGTGTATATATATATATATTTTTGTGTATGTGTGTACATACATTTATATATGTGTGTATATATATCTATATATACACACACGTGTACATGTGTGTGTACGTACATGCCAGAGACGAGTGTGATCTTGAAGACGTGTTGTGTGTGTGAGGAGGGGTTTCCCATGCTGACGTTGACGGCTCGGTCGATGCTGAAGGCCACCTGTCGCAGGTAACGCTCCGGCTCCTGCCCAAAGCCATCATAGGGCACGTAGATGTACGGAAACACACCATGCACGTGCAGACACGTCTTCTGACCTACACACACACTGCATTTTACTGTCATTTCAACCAGTGCAGTACACAGGGAAACAAAACACCGTTCCTCCAGGAGCATGATAACACACACACACACACACACACACACACACACACACACACACACAATAATAATAAAAGTATCTCTTCATGAGACTGGTGCCCATCATCAGGCTGGTTGCCTGGCAACAGCTGCAGCCCATGCATCGCTGAGGATAAGTCTGAGTGTGCAACTGCAGTCTGCATCTCTCACTCACACACACACACACACACACACACACACGTCCCTGGTGGTACGTGATTGGACAGTTGGCACTCAGCCAGGCAGAGAGAGACAGACAGGTTTAATATCAGCATATGCTAACGCTTTCCACCAGGGGTCAAAGTCACACACACACACACACACACACCAATCCAACACACATTAACACTACTGTACAGTAAACACTACAGAATTATGACTACTTCTGAGTGCTAACACCATACATATTCACGAGCTCATAGTGAAGGAGTGTGTCGTGAATATTAACGAACCCATATGAATAAAAATGAGATGAACAATGTTTATGGTCTATGTGTGAAAATATTACAAACATGTGGACAGAATAAACATCACATTGTGTGTAATTCTCCTGAATAATCACACACATACACACACACACACAGATATAGAGAGCGGGTGGTGTGTAGTTTGACATTCACGGTGTGTTTGAATTCTCACGTCGCATAATCAGAGAGTGGAACGCAGCATGTGTGTGTGTGTGTGAGAGAGAGAGGGGTGAGTGTGTGTGTGTGTGAGAGAGAGAGAGAGAGAAAGAAAGTATTAGTGATGTGAGATGAACAAATTCCAAACTTCAAACACATAGTGAGCCCCTGATCTTCTGTGTGTGTGTGTGTGTGTGTGTGTGTGTGTGTGTGTGTTTACATAACCGAGGCAGGGTGAGTGTCCTGTCCTCTTGTTTGAGAGACAGCGTGTGGAATAATGGATGATGTAGAAGAGACACGCTTACTACACCCACACACACACACACACCCACACACACACACCCCATGTGATTTGGGACGTGGCCATGCGCAGCTCCCTACATTAGTGCACTAGGTGTGATCACTAGAGGGTCATGTGACCTCTGTAATCTGTTCTGAGTGGGACGGACTGCGACCCCAGTGTTCCTCTGGGAATAATTACATCACACATGGAAAACTAATCCCACCTGAATAGGGGGTTTAGTCCCTATATCACATGAGCTCATGCACTACACCTCAACACTCACCTGGGGCTGATTTAGGATCCTGCACTATTACCGAGATGATGATTGCATCTTGAATAGCTTCAACACACACACACACACACACACACCTACCTGCCGGTGTGGCCCCGAATATCCGCACCACAGGTACTCTGTGCACCTCTGCGTCTCTGAACTGGGAGAAACACACGTCCAGCAGCTGCAGAGGCCTGGCCAGGTAATAATCAGCACACACAATGCGCACAGAGAACATCATGGAGCTCCTCCTCGACCTTCTCCCTCCTTCTTCTACAGATCCTGCTGGTGCTGTTGAGCCGAGCGGGAGCTCTCACACACACCGCGCGGAGGATGCATGCTCCTGTGTGTTTGAATTAGAATCTGATGATGATGATGATGATGATGATCTCCTCCTGGTTAAATCTGTGATCTGGTTCTGCTCCTGGCTTTGACCCAAACCTGCAGCTGCGGCACGTAAACACACACACACACACACACACACACACACACACACTAAAGGGTTTTTAAAGCCAGTCCCAGAATAAGGACATGACAGCCGCTGTAATGAGGATCATTCCTCTCTGGTTAAGTCACAGTCAGTTCTCTCCTTCTTTTTTCTCTTCTTTTTTCTTCTCTTTTTTTCCCCTCTTTTTTTTTTTTCTCCCGGATACAGCACGCGCGTAAAGCTCCACAACACCTCACGCCTCTAAATCCGCTTCTCACGTCGAGCGCGCAAAACAGCAGATCCGCACCGTTTTAACGCGTGTCCCACTCCACATTTAATAACGTCCAGTGCGCGGTGAATGTCCTGCTTTTCTTGTGCTCCGCCTGTGTAACCTGAGCACAGCACTGTCTCTAATCAACGCCATTATTTCCCCCCCCTCCCACCATCCCTCCACCGCTACTAAAAAACCCCGCCCACTGACCGGTGATTGGTCGGCGGTGTCCCTCATCCTGCGCTGGGATTGGCTAGAAGTATCCCGCCTGTCCTGATAGTTTATGTATTCTCAAAATAAGACCCTTTAGGTCCCCATCGTGTTTGCCTGACTTGAAAAAAACTTCTCATCTTGTAAACATAAACAATTAATAAGCTGTCTTAAGTAATATTTATTTCTGAGAATATATTCCAGATTGTATTTGCTTTTAATTTTAGGCATTAACATAATTCTACCTGAATAGTTTCTAAACTTATAAACAACGACAAGCTTTTTTTTTTTTTTCTTTTTTTTTTTTAAATAATTTGTATATGACAACGTTTCGTTAAAATATTATTTATTTACTAGTATACAACTTAAGATAATCGCAATTTAATTCTGTTCTGTTTACTGACAATACATTTTGTTTTACGAATCGAATAAGGCGCATAAATATTTACCTAAATATTTTCCCGTTGCTAGGCGGCTCTGGGTCCTTCAGTCATCCAATCAGATTAAACCCGGAAGTAAAGTCCGTACAGAATATTATGTATTATACATAAATCCTATAATATATATTTTTTATTCGCATTTATTTTATATAATTAGGTTTTTAATATATCTACATATGATGTGTATGGAGTTTATTTTTCGTGATCGATGTGCAAAGATTAGGATAATAAAGTATTATTATTAGTAGTAAAGATATCAGTGATATAGTACATGGTTTAAGTTCTCACATGAGAACTCACACACATTGTATTGTTAGGAGGAAGTGTGTTGTGTATCCTGCCCTTGTTTCTGTGTGTGTGCTTATCAGCAGCACCGTTTGCTGTAGTTAATCATTTACACACATCAGCAGGAAAGTTCCTCAAATCAAAACGATTTACACACAAACCAGCTCTCTCTCTCACACACACACTCTCACTCTCTCACTCACAGTCACTCACTCACGTTTTTGGGAGGAAACCCGGAGGTCACTCAGACAGGAACCTGAGCCTCAGCATCAAACCCAATCTGTGCTCAAAAACACATCTCTAAATAAATTACTGAGTTTCCTGAAAATTAATCTTTATTTTTATTTGAAAAGTCAGAACTGTTACATTGTCTTTACCTCACAGTGAAACCCCAAGATATTATATTGAGCGGATACTTATATTGCACACGAATAAAATTTAAACCTCACAAACAGAAGAGAGAGTTCAAGAAAAGATGGTGTGTGTATGTGTGTGTGTGCTTTTAAATATTTTCCCAAAACTTCTCCCACAGTGTGTTCGTCTGTCCCTCCTCTTTATTTACCTTTTTATTAGTGTGTTAGTTTGAATCCATTTTTATACCTTACCCATAACATTACATTTTAACAGTAAAGTGTGTGTTTGTGTGTAAGTGTGTGTGTGTGTGAGTGTGTATGTTAGTGAATGTGTGTGTGTGTGTGTGTGTGTGTATCAGAGAGGCCTGATGCTGACAGTGAGGTCTCGGCCGAGCGGTGGAGCGATGTACCTCTCCTCTCTCAGTAAACGAAGTAGAAGATCCTGAGCATCGTGAGGCCACCGAAACACACGAGTGCTCTGTAACCACAAGGGGACATGACTCTACAAACACAAACACACACACACACACACACACACACAGACAGAGGAGAGTTTTCACATTAAAGAAAGAACTGTCAGACTTTTTATCTGCTTAAAGTTTCATGTCTCCTCACTTTCTCTTTTTCTCTCAACTTAATAAGAGAAAACTCCCAGCTGGTCATGTTACTATAGCAACCACAAAGAAGTGTAAACTCCTCTGCCCTGAAGGTGTTCCAGCTTCACGTGACTGATACACAGCACTGACACTGGAGACTCCTTACACTTACACTTACACACACACACACACACACATATATACACACAAGCCCCGCCCATTTTAACAGGAAGTGCCCATTTGATTGACGCATTAATCAACCAGACAGACAGAAATATGTGTTTAGTCACCAGTCTCTGAATTATATAACACTAACTGTTATCTCACTATGTTTAGCCAATCAGATAGCTAGCTGGGGTCAGAGAAAGAGGAGTCAGAGGAAGAGGGGTCAGAGGAAGAGGGCCAAGAGGAAGAGGGCCAAGTGGAAGAGGGCCAAGAGGAAGAGGGCCAAGAGGAAGAGGGGTCAGAGGAAGAGGGCCAAGAGGAAGAGGGCCAAGTGGAAGAGGGCCAAGAGGAAGAGGGCCAAGAGGAAGAGGAGTCAGAGGAAGAGGAGTCAGAGGAAGAGGGGCCAGAGGAAGAGGGGTCAGAAAAAGAGGGCCAAGAGGAAGAGGAGTCAGAGGAAGAGGAGTCAGAGGAAGAGGAGTCAGAGGAAGAGGGGCCAGAGGAAGAGGGGCCAGAGGAAGAGGGGTCAGAGGAAGAGGGGCCAGAGGAAGAGGGGTCAGAGGAAGAGGGCCAAGAGGAAGAGGGGTCAGAGGAAGAGGGCCAAGAGGAAGAGGGCCAAGTGGAAGAGGGCCAAGAGGAAGAGGGCCAAGAGGAAGAGGGGTCAGAAAAAGAGGGCCAAGAGGAAGAGGAGTCAGAGGAAGAGGGGTCAGAGGAAGAGGGGTCAGAGGAAGAGGGGTCAGAGGAAGAAGGGTTCCATGTGTGATGTAATTAAATAACACTAACTGTTATCTCACTATGTTTAGCCAATCAGATAGCTAGCTGAGCGCTCTGTGGGCGGAGCCTCTGAGTCTGAGACGTTCACATGGAAACCGTTCTGACTGTTCAGCTCATCATTCAGCTTTAACATTAGCAGCTAAAGGTGTGTGTTCGCTCACCTGGTTAGCTCTGGGGAAGAGAACAGGGATGAGTCTGAAGTTCAGACAGCGCTGCTGGATAAACTCGTTCTGCAGCTACAACAAATAACATCAAGTAGTGTTTGGTGTTAAAGCACCTTAAATTCATGATGCACTTCCTGCTAGCACACGAATGAACGTTAGCATGACATGCACTAGTCTTTTTCACTCTGTGTGTAAGGTGTGAAAAAAAATAAAAACAATCTGTGCTCAAATTATTAAAAAAAAAAAAAGCTAACACCAGCTATTAGCAGAGTTAGCATGTGTGATTAGCATTTAGAAATGAGCACCAGCACAGATGCTAGGTGAAAATCAGCAAAAATCATTCTTTAAAGTTTAAAAAAAATAAACTGAACGTGGTCTGTGTGTCATAGTAGTATGAAAGGCTGAGCTAAACATGCTAGCACAGCTAACTGCTGAGGAAAGCTAGCCTGTTAGCGAGCAGTTAACCTGTGTGGCTAGTCTGAGGGAGGATAAAAGGGACGAGTTTTATATGTAGAAGTTCACACAGCTAAAAAATTATTAATATACAGTTTTTTCACATTTTAAACAAAGTCAGATGAATTTATTATATATATAATATATATATATAATATATATATATATATATATATACAGAGAGAGAGAGAGAGAGAGAGAGATATTAGCATGTAGCATTTTGAGCTCTGTTAGCATTTTAGCTAGTGTGGTTATTCAGGACAGGAAGTGAGGTCATGTTAAAGCTGGTCACCTGACTGTGGATGTATTTGGTGTGCAAGCCATGCTGGTCTGAGCCGTCCCCCTCGATGTCCATCTTGTATTTCGGGCTGATGACCATGATGATCAGAACCGATTTCTACAAACATCAAAGTTAGCACCATAAGACCTGCTAGTTCTCTGTTCCAGATAAACCTGTCAGACATGCTAACACAGCTAACACTCTTATGCTAGCTGTCCACTTCCTGTTCGCACCGTTAGCATCAAAGTTAGCACCATAAGACCTGCTAGTACAAATAGAACAGAGAGTTCAAGACAAGATGACAAGGGTCAGAGGAAGAGGGGTCAGAGAAAGAGGGGTCAGAGAAAGAGGGGTCAGAGGAAGAGGGGTCAGAGGAAGAGGAGTCAGAGGAAGAGGAGTCAGAGGAAGAGGACCAAGAGGAAGAGGGGTCAGAGGAAGAGGAGTCAGAGGAAGAGGAGTCAGAGGAAGAGGACCAAGAGGAAGAGGGGTCAGAGGAAGAGGGGTCAGAGGAAGAGGAGTCAGAGGAAGAGGAGTCAGAGGAAGAGGCAAATAAAAAAGGTAAAAGTTATTAAGAAAACAAAAATAATTTTAAATGATCCGGAGAGATTTTAATAAAAAATAAAGAATAAACTCACGTCTTTTAAGTAGCTGTCCATCCACTTATTCACGTCCATCTGCCTCACAGCGTTATCAAAAATATCAATCTACAGCAGAGAGAGAAAGAAAGATAGACAGACAGAGAGAGAAAGAAAAAAGAGAGAGAAGAGAGGAGAAGAGAGAGAGAGAGAAAGAAAGAGTGAGAGAGAAAGAAAGAGAGAGAGAAAGACAGAGAGAGAAAAAGAAAGAGAGAGAGAAAGAGAGATAGAGAAAGAGAGAGAGAGTGGTGCTTTAGTTAAAGGTTCAGTCCAGTGCTGGTCCAGTAAAGGGTTAAAGGTCATTAAACTCACAGCAGGTCTGAAGCCTTGATTGATTAAAAACGTCACGAATGGAAAGATCTCCTCCGCCACATCCACTGAATACGTGATGAACACAGTGCCTGAAAATCACATGACTTTTACTTATACACATTTACCTGAGTGAAGCTAATGCTAAGGTTGCTAACAGGTAATGGAAGTCTGTGACATCCAGTTTAGCATCTTTACAGCGAGGGATTCTCTGGTACACACATCTGGAATTCTGTTGGAATTTTTCTGGAATGTTCTGAAAGTAAAAGCCCGGTCGAAGGGACGCACAGAGAAACGAAACATTCCAGCAGCTGGACTTACGGCAGTCGTCTGGGAGACTGATGGTGCGCCTCACTTCCTGTGCCAGGAAGCGGCCCGTCCTGAGTGGCTGAGAGGGACGAACACACACCTCTGACATCACATCAGGTGTGTCTCTCACACGGGTGGTGGCCTGGGGAGTTGCCATGGGAACCGCAGGTCTGAGGGGTGCCAGTCTGCAGGAGACCATACAGAGTATGTTCATGCATATCGTTTATATAGTGTGTGTTTGTGTGTGTGTGTGTTACCTGGCTTGTATGTGCCACTGGTCTACATATGTGTGTGTGTGTGTGTGTGTGTGTGTGTGTGTGTTACCTGGCTTGTATGTGCCGCTGGTCTATGTGTGGTGTTAGCATGTGTGCAGGTGGAGGCAGATATCTGGGACATTGAGGATCTATAGCATAGAGAGCTACACACACACACACACACACCACACACACACACACACACATTATATAAATGACATGTATGAACACTGTATGGTCCGTGTACACACCACCAGTCTGAACAGAAATCATGTTTAATATTGAGGAAAGAGTAATAACATGGGTGTGTCACGTAATTTGTATATTCATGAATATTCATACATCATGATAAGTAGCGTAGCTGTACGTACGTGAGCGTGCAGGTCCAGGCTGAGCGATTCGGGGCTGAGTCTCTGCCACATCGGAGCGGAGAGGAAGAGGTTGCTCCAGACTCTCCTCATCCTCACTCGGAACATTCCAGCGACACTTCACTTCAGAAAACATGGCCGAGTCGTTCTCACACAGCTCGTCCTCCATGGAACGCCGGGCCGCCCCGGACGGTGGGTGCTGGAGAGCATGCAAGCGTGCCTCAGCTACTTCTGGCAGTGCAGCTCCGTTGACCTTTGACCCCAATTCAAAACCACGGTATTCGAACTCTGGTCTGTCACTAAGCTTGATGTGATTGCTGGGGGTTGTGTTGTCATCAACATGCACCGAACACTTCTGACATGCAGGCCAGGCCAAGTTCAGCAACGATGATGTCATCAACTCGTCCATCTCGACCGGGAGGCTGAGATGAGGACAGGACGCTTCTAAAAGAGAAAGAGAAAGAAAGAAGTCATGAAAAAGAGTACTTTTTGAAAGGTACTGTGTCTGTGTGTATATACAGTATATATATATACAGTGCCTTGCAAAAGTATTCATACCCCTTGAGCTTTTCCACATTTTGTCACGCTTTGCTGCAATTACAGCTGCAAGTCTTTTTGGGTATGTCTCTACCAGCTTTGCACATCTGGAGAGTGACATTTTTGCAAAATAGCTGAAGCTCAGTCAGATTGGATGGAGTGTGTCTGTGAACAGCAGTTTTCAATTCTGGCCACAGATTCTCAATTGGATTTACAGTGGTGTGATTTCTTATTTTTTTGCATGTTTGTCACACTTTAATGTTTCAGATAATCAAACACATTTAAATATTAGTCAAAGATAACACAAGTAAACACATCATGCAGTTTTTGAATGAAGGTTTTTATTATTAAGGGAAAACAAAATCCAAAACTACATGGCCCTGTGTGAAAAAGTGTTTGCCCCCCGTTAAAACATAACTTAACTGTCGTTTATCACACCTGAGTTCAATTTCTCTAGCCACACCCAGGCCTGATTACTGCCACACCTGTTCACAATCAAGAACTCACTTAAATAGGACCTGCCTGACAAAGTGAAGTAGACCAAAAGATCCTCAAAAGCTAGACATCATGCCGAGATCCAAAGAAATTCACAAACAAATGAGAGAGAAAGTAATTGAGATCTATCAGTCCGGAAAAGGTTATAAAGCCATTTCTAAAGCTTTGGGACTGCCGCGAACCACAGTGAGAGCCATTATCTACAAATGGAGAAAACATGGAACAGTGGAGAACCTTCCAGGAGCGGCCGGCCGACCAAAATTACCCCAAGAGCGCAGCGACAACTCATCCAGGAGGTCACAAAAGACCCCACAACAACATCCAAAGAACTGCAGGCCTCACTTCCCTCAGTTAAGGTGAGTGTTCATGACTCCACCATAAGAAAGAGACTGGGCAAAAATGGTTTGCATGGCAGAGTTCCAAGACGAAAACCGCTGCTGAGCAAAAAGAACAAAAAGGGCTCGTCTCAGTTTTGCCAGAAAACATCTTGATGATCCCCAAGACTTTTGGGAAAATACTCTGTGGACTGACGAACAAAAATTGAACTTTTTGGAAGGTCTGTGTCCCATTACGTTGGCGTAAAAGTAACACCGCATTTCAGAAAAAGAACATCAACCAACAGTAAAATATGGTGGTGGTAGTGTGATGGTCTGGGGCTGTTCTGCTGCTTCAGGACCTGGAAGACTTGCTGTGATAAATGGAACCATGAATTCTGCTGTCTACCAAAAAATCCTGAAGGAGAATGTCCGGGCCCATCTTTTTTACCTCAAGCTGAAGGAACTTGGGTTCTGCAGCAGGACAATGACCCCAAAACACACCAGCAAGTCCACCTCTGAATGGCTGAAGAAAAACAAAATGAAGACTTTGGAGTGGCCGAGTCAAAGTCCTGACCTCAATCCCATTGAGATGCTGTGGCATGACCTTAAAAAGGGGGTTCATGCTCGAAAACCCTCCAATGTGGCTGAATTACAACAATTCTGCAAAGATGAGTGGGCCAAAATTCCTCCACAGCGCTGTAACAGACTCATTCAATTTAGGGAAAACGCTTGATTGCAGTTGTTGCTGCTAAGGGTGGACCAACCAGTTATTAGGCTTAGGGGGCAAACACTTTTTCACACAGGGCCATGTAGTTTTCCCTTAATAATAAAAACCTTCATTTAAAAACTGCATGATGTGTTTACTTGTGTTATCTTTGACTAATATTTAAATGTGTTTGATTATCTGAAACATTAAAGTGTGACAAACATGCAAAAAAATAAGAAATCAGGAAGGGGGCCAACACTTTTTCACACCACTGTAGATCTGGACTTTGACCGGGCCGTTCTAACACATGAGTATGTTTTGATCTAAACCATTCCACTGTAGCTCTGGCTGTGTTTAGGGTCGTCGTCCTGCTGGAAGGTGAACCTCCGCCCCAGTCTCAAGTCATCAACTCTGACCAGCTTCCCGGTCCCTGCTGAAGAAAAGCACCCCCACAACACCATGCTGCCACCACCATGTTTCAGGGTGGCGATGGTGTGTTCAGGGTGATGTGCAGTGTTAGCTTTCCATCACACATAGCATTTATGGTTTAGGCCAGAAAGTTCAATTCTGGTCTCATCTGACCAGAGCACCTTCTTCCACATGTTTGCTGAGTTCCCCCCACATGGCTTGTTGCAAATTGCAAACAGGACTTCTTATGCCTTTCTTTCAACAATGGCTTTTCACTCTTCCATAAAGACCAGACTTGTGAAGTGAACAACTAATAGTTGTCCGGTGGACAGATTCTCTCACCTGAGCTGCGGATCTCTGCAGCTCCTCCAGAGTAACCCTGGGCCTCTTGGTTGCTTCTCTGATTAATGCTCTCCTTCCCCGGTCTGTCAGTTTAGGTGGACGGCCATGTCTTGGTAGGTTTGCAGTTGTGCCAGACTCTTTCCATATTTTTTTTTTAAACCTAACACTTCTTCAAACTTCTCCACAACTTTATTCCTGACCTGTCTGCTGTGTTCCTCGGGCTTCATGATCTGTTTGTTCACTAATGTTCTCTAACAAACCTCTGAGGGCTTCACAGAACAGCTGCATTTATACTGAGATTACACCCAGACTCTATTTACTAATAAACTTCTAAAAAAAAATTTCTAATTTTCCAAAAAAAATAAAAAGCCCCAAAATTTTTATTCAAAAACCCTTTTTGGCCAAAAAAAAATTCTGGAAACTTAAAGTTAAACCCTTTTTTTCAACCAGCAAGTTTTTTTTATTAGAAATGGCACAGGCGTCTCCCAGAAGATAATAAAACGATGTACAAGAGGCATCATTGTGGAAAAAATTATTACCCCCATTTTTTTTATTTTACAATTTTAAAAAAATTTTTTTTTGAAAAGCCTTTATTGGCTATTACAGCAATCAAACGCTTCCTATAATTGCTGACCAGCTTTTTGCATGTCTCCACTGGGATTTTTGCCCTTCATCTTTAGCGATGAGCTCCAACTCTTTCAGGTTGGAGGGTCTCCTTGCCCTCACCCTGATCTTTAGCTCCCCCACAGATTCTCA
>JAUCMX010000030.1:8800230-8815230 GCA_033459395.1 Hemibagrus guttatus | reverse complement strand
TGGCTGTTTAGAGAAACACATCATCATCATCATCATCATCATCATCATCATCATCATCATTATCATTATTATTATTATTATTATTATTATTATTATTATTATTATTATCATTATTATTATTATTATTTCATTATCATTATCATTATTATTATCATTATCATTATCATTATTATCATCATTTTTATTATTATTATTATTATTATTATTATTATTATCATTATTATTTTTATTATTATCATCATCATCATCATCATCATCATTATTATTATTATTATTATCATTATTATTATTATTATTATTATTATTATTATTATTATCATTATTATTATTATTATTATTATTATTATTATTATTATTATCATTATTATTATTATTATTATTATTATTATCATCACCATCATTATTATTATTATTATCATTATCATTATTATTATTATCATTATTTTTATTATTATTATTATTATTATCATTATTATTATTATTATTATTTTATTATTATTATTATTATTATTATCATTATTATTATTATTATTATTATTATTATTATTATCATCACCATCATTATTATTATTATTATCATTATCATTATTATTATTATTATTATTATTATTATTATTATTATTATCATTATTATTATTATTATTATCATCATCATCATCATTATCATTATTATTATTATCATTATCATTATCATTATTATTATCATTATCATTATCATTATCATTATTATTATCATTATTATTATTATTGTTGTTGTTCTTGTTGTTGTTACTGTACAGATTCAAATAGGTCACAGAAAATAGTTTTTTTTAATGTGTGGGTGTGAAATTGGGTTTGTTTCGGTTAAACAAACATTGTTGGAGGTTTTATTTATTTTATTTATTTGTTTTTACTTTTGAGGGTGGAGCTAAAGTGTATTGCAGAAAAAACAAAAATGTTATCATGTGAAATAAAGTTTTTAAACTAATATCTAACAAAACATGATCTTTAGTAATAAATAGTGGGTGTGAGTTTGGATGGAAGCTCTTACCACGGGAAGAACACAAAACATGCCTAAAACACACAAACTGCAAGAATAAACAATTTCTCGTCTCTTGACTTTTGTTTGTTTTATTTAACTGTTTCAGGGAAGGATGATTGGTGTGAGTTGTGTATAAAATCACACACGTTTTCAGAAGTGTCTCAGGGTCCAGAACACGGCGGAACCGTCTGAGCTGCTCGGCTGAGCTGCTCCAAGTGTCTCAGTTTGGTTAGAACGATGGACACGGGGTCTCGTCCCGCCGCGTCTCTGCGCTCGGCCACGGAGAAGACCTTCATGGTGGTTTGCGTGAAGAAAGAACCGAGTTCTCGGCCTCGGACTCGGCAGCGGAACGTGTTGACGATCTCGTGCCGGAACCTGCGGCTCACCACGCAGTAGAGCAGGAAGTTGGTGCCGGAGTTGAGGTTGTGCAGCATGTTGGCTACGTCTCCCACCACGTTGATGGCGACGGTGTAGTCGTCTCGGTTGAAGTCTTTGTGGTTGTGTTTCGTGCGCAGGATGCAGTAGGTGATGAAACGCGGCAAGCCAAGAATCACAAAAAGCCACCGAGACAATCCCGAGCAGCAGCAGTGTCCTGCGGGCGGAACCTCGGGTCCGGGAGGCCCGAATGGTCCGGCGCTCCTCTTTAGTGAAGAGACGACCGGAACCGAGCAGCTGGTACGCAATCAGAGAGTTAAAGATGATGACGAGCAGGATGGGAACCCCACTGGACAGGAAGGACGTCACCCCCGACCACCACCGTGGAGTAGAAGGCTTCTCGATAAAGACACCGCGGAACCGTGACCGTCTGTCCGTTCCAGGTCAGGTTCACCTGGAACACGGAGAAGTTTACACTCTATTTTTATTTCAATGCAGTGTAAATACAATAAAGGGTGTGGTCTGCACCTGCACCACGGTGTTGATCCAGCTGAGAGGGATGGAGGCCAGGTGTGAGAGCAGGACGATGGAGATGCAGGTGAGGAGGGCGTGTCTGACCTGCAGGTGGCGCTGTGGGATCGCCATCACTCTGAACACCAGGTAGCGCTCGATGGTGAAGGCCACCACCAGCCAGGCCGAGGCGTAGAACGTTCCGAACTGCAGGAAGTTGATGACGCTGCACCACGGGTGAGCGTGCCAGAACGGCTGAGGCTGCAGGAACACCAGGCTCAGGTCCAGCAGCGTCACCCACAGCAGGTAGCACGTGTCCACCACCGCCAGGAAGCTCAGGTACACACGCGCTGAGTCTGACATCCCACACACTCGCCAGCACAGCATGTAGAAGGTGAAGAGGTTCGCTGTGAGGGACCAGGAACGATTAGAGTTCTAACAGTGAAGAGAAAAGAACCACACGGAAGAGCCTAGAACCACAAACTGCTCTGGGTCACTTTTAGGATTTTACTCTTAGAGGAACTCTAGAACACCACTGAAGGTTCTGTAACTGCACTAAAATACTGCTCCGAGGTCTCACAAGCACAGCTTTTTCCACTGACGTCTCTAGAACCACGTTAAATATCTAAAGCTCCTCACAGGGTTCTGGTAGTGCACTCAGGTTCTCATAACCTGCCTCAAGGAACAACGCTGGAGTCCAACGATGCCATGTTTCCTTGAGCCCCACAGAACACTACAGATCATCAGTGAAGATTCTAGAATCCCACTCGTCACTGCAGTTCTGCTGTAAGGAACTGTGAAACCACACATTTTTTTGTAACCCACTTTTTAGAACCCGAATGGAGGTTCTAGAACCGTCTTCAAATTCAAGAACTGCTCTAAGGACACTAGTGTTACTCTGACTAGATTCTAGAACCCAACTGAGGAGTCCAAAGATTCTAAAAAAAGTGCATTAAGAATTGTGGAAGAGCACCGTGTGTGTGTGTGTGTGTGTGTGTGTGTGGTTGTGTGTGTATATGTATATATATGTGTGTGTGTGTGGTTCTAAAATGATATATATTTTCTAAGATCACTCACACACCTGGAATACCCAGAATGCACAGCAGCGGATAGTACACCTTCTGAATGGTGATGAAAACACTCGCTCCGTCCATCATACAGCACTAATGCTGCAATAGTCATTACACACACACACACACACACACACACATACACACACACACACACACACCACACACACACACACACACACACACTTTATTGCTTCACCTCACAGCATCACAGTAACGTACCTGAATATAAACATATGAAGATATTTAAGAACAAAGAAAACATCAGGTTTCTCACACACACACACACACACACACACACACACACACACACACACACACACACACTGCCTAGAACACAGCATTAGAAGGAAAAACATTATTTAAATCATTTGTATCTGTTGTTTTATTGTTTAAAATGTTTGATAAAACAGTTTATTGACAGTTGTAGATTTTATTTCACAAATTCAACCAAAACAAAAGAAAATTTTATTTTAGATTAAAATATCCAAAATATAAACTAGGATTAAAGATGTGCCACATTCTAATGAGACAAACACATCCAACAACTATTACACACACACACACACACACTCACGGTGAACAAGTCTATAGAATGTAGACATTTTTGTATGAAGTGAAAGGTGTGTGTACTCACTGCGACAGACGAGTGTGCAGGTAGATGGACTCACCTGAGCTCTCTCTTACACACACACACACACACACACACGGAGCAGATGGGCAGATACACAGCACGTAAACACACAGTACATTAGCCTGAGAGACAGGAAATGGCGCTGGTTATTGATTTGTGGAAAGGTTTTTATTGAATATTGATTTGCTGAAAGTTTCCTGACTGCGCAGCATAAACCACAAAAACAGGGGAACTGTCACCTGTGCTACACACTGCACCACGCTACACCGGGGAGATTAGCTTCTGCTCATTACAGCTACATTAGCCTCGCAGCTACAGTGCACAAAGTATTTTTATTTGTCACATGATTTAAAAAAAAAACCATTTTTTGGCCTTTTTACTGACTGCATACCACTAACAGATTAGTTCACTGAAATATTCAAACTCATTGATTCAGTGACTGGTTTATTTACTGATTCATTCTGTGACTCATTTACTGATTCATTTACTGATTTATTCACAGATTACCTGACTCTTTCACTGACTCCTTCACTGACTCTTTTACTGACTTTTTCACTGACTCCTTCACTGATTTCTTTTTCTTACTGATTCGTTCTTATCCATCATTAGCATGTGTGCTAAGCGTACCGATTCATTCAGACAGCACACCACTAAAGTGATATAAACATTGCTAATGAATATTGTTGCTTTTCAGCTAATAGTAGTCTCATTATTACTAAAGCAAGATGCTACAAAAGCGTTAATCATCTTTGTGCTTCGTTAAGAAAATTAATTTCTATTGGAAAACTGAATCATTGTGCCAAAAAACAACTCCTGAGTCGGTTCTCACCTTCAAAGAGTTGACTTACAGAATCGATTCTTTATATCGATTCTAAATATCACTAATCAACGGCAAGTGAGCAAAAAGTGTGAATCACTGACACACACACACACACACACACACACAGTCTGCACAACAACAAGAACAATAATACACAGGTGTAAAAGGGTAAAATATTTGTTTTATTTAAAATTTGCAAATTTATTTTAAAAAAACAGGCAACAAAGTGTAATATAAAAACATGTCAGATTAAAATGTGGCCCATGTTTAATATTCCCTTATTCACGTTCCCTTAATTGAGTACCCTTATCCACCTAGCCAATGTCTTTTTAGACAAAATTACCCAGAATGCATAGCTGTAGTCTGTACAGCCGTTTCTAGTGTAAACACAAGCAATGAAATGTTTCCGAAGTGGATCGTCTGATTGTTCAGGTTGGGTTTTAGTCCTCCAGCTAGTCACGTAGCAGAGCAGTAATTAGCCATATCAGCTAATTAGAAGTGGGGATTGTTAGGGGAAGTGGACGAGGGTGAGATATTAAACAGGACCACAGCGCTCCATCCATACAAATCACCCCCAAATCTGTTCCAGAAAAAAAAAGAAGCAAAGAAGACTGAAAAGGTAAGACTTAGTGAGTTGGTGTTAGAAATCGTTTCACAGGATGTGATACACATCACGGTCACATGATCGTTAACACCTGAGCCGAGGAAGTAAAACAACACTGAAGAGTAAAAACAGTGGTTTAAAATCAAAAGTACTCTCATACATTTGGCTAAAAATGCAACATATATTATTTTTAACTTAGATTTTGTTGTTAGCATTAACGTACAATTCGGTACATGAACAAAAAAAAAAGAAAAGCAAAAACAACAAAGGCATCATTGCATAATGGGTCTTTGGGCATGAATTAAAAACACAATAAAAAAATAAACCCGGCAGTGTGTCCTTTTCACCCTAACCCTAACCCACAACACAGTTACCCACAATCCCCTCTGTCTGAGCACACATTACCCATAATTCTTCTCACTAAACTTGAGAAGTTAAGCTGCGTAAATAAACTCTAACCAGAAGAGGGCGCTAGAGTGTGTGCTCAAAAACCACCTTCATCACATTATTACCCACAATTCTCTTTACTAATAAGTACACAGTTTAAAAAAAAAAACAAATCCTTCCATCAGGTTGACGAGACTTTCCTAAATTACCCACAATTCCCTTCACTGTCTCCGCCCTCTCCCCCTGCGGATCTGCGTGAGTGCTTCAGCCTGGAGCTTCTTCTGTGCTGGAGATAAAAGCAGGTATTTTGGAAGCTGTGACTCTGCCTCCGGGGCGCAGGGGACACTGTGGGCGGGATCATAAGTTGTCTCCGGGTTGGTACTGCGGCTCGGTGGCGGTGAAGTAATCTTCCAGGAAGGCCTGCAGGTACTCAAAGGTGTGACGTTCTTCTGCGTTCTGCTTCCAGCACTGCAGCATGAGCTCGTACAGAGACGCTGGACAGTCCACAGGACACTGCATACGGTAACCGCGTTCCACCTGCTCCAACACCTCCCTATTATTCATCCCTACACACACACACACACACACACACAAAGATATTTTCACTTGAAGAACCCTTAAAGAACCCTCGTCTCCTTCATGAGAATATGTGTAGTAACTGGGACAGTGTGTTTTCTGGTTATCTTGAACCTGACAGGTGTGTAACGTCTCACTCTTGGTTATGAGTGCGGTTCTTTAAATGTTCTTTCGGTTCTTTGGGGTTCTTTGTGTGTTACCTGGATACGGTACTCGTCCTTTCGTTACCAGTTCTGTGAGCAGGATGCCGAAGGACCAAACGTCTGATTTAATGGTGAACTTTCCGTAAAGCGCCGCCTCGGGAGCCGTCCACTTAATGGGGAACTTCGCACCTGAAAAAGAGGGGGAGCAGGAGGTGGGGTGAGGGGTGGGGTGAAAGGGTGTGTGGTTGGAGGGGGGGGGGGGGGGGTTGATGTGAGAGGTCGGGGAGGGGGGGTGCAGAGAGTGAGTAGTGTAAGTGTGTAGTGTTACTACACAAATATTAACCCCCTCTCTCTGTCTACTACACATGCATCTCTCTCTCTCTCTCTCTGATTCTCTTTTTCTCTCTCTCTCTCTCTGAGTCTCTCTGATTCTATTTCTCTCTCTCTCTCTCTCTCTCTCTCTCTCTGATTTTCTTTCTCTCTGTCTCTCTGATTCTCTCTCTTGCTCTCTCTCGCTCACTCTCTCTCTCTCCGATTCTCTCTCTCTGTTCTCTGTCTCTCTGATTCTCTCTCTTGCGCTCTCTCTCTCTCTCTAATTCTCTTTCTCTCTCTGTTCTCTGTCTCTCTCTCACTCTCACCTTGGCGAGCGGTGTACTCGTTGTCCTCGATGAGTCTGGCGAGACCGAAGTCTGCGATTTTACACACCAGATTTTCTCCCACCAGGATGTTGGCTGCTCGCAGGTCTCTGTGGATGTAGTTCATTCTCTCAATGTAAGCCATTCCTGCAGCTACCTACACACACACACACACATACACACACACACACACACTTAACAAATAAGCTAAAAAGCTTAAAAAGGAGTAATAAAACAATATGAATAAATTTTTTATGTAAAAGAAAAATACTTTTATCAATTATAATAATACCGAAAGTTAATAAATAGTTACGTCATATGTTTTAAACAATGCAAATATTAATTAGTAAGTCATTAATACTTAAATACTTAAATAATTTCTGAGCGTCTAAATGAATAAATCCATCAGTCAATCTCAGGAGCAGTGCATGCTGGGATACCTGGGCGGCCATGTCGACGAGGTTGGGTAACTTCAGAACGTGACCTTCCGTGCCCTTCAGGAAATCCAGCAGACTTCCTTTAAACATTTTTACACACCAATCAATCAACATATAAATGAGCTTTACCGAACTAAAACATGACTACACTGCACTGTAGGTCACCGTGGATACGACCCCTGACCTTTGTTCATGTACTCGGTGATGATGTAGATGGGCTCCTCAGAGACGACGGCGTAGAGCTGCACCAGTTTATCATGACGCAGATTCTTCATGATCTGAGCTTCCTCCAGAAATGACTCAGGGGACATGGTGCCCGGCTTCAGGGTCTTCACCGCCACCTTGGTGTTTCCATTCCATGTTCCTGACACACACACACACACACACACACACACACACAGACTTTCACACACACGTTTTCTCCAAAGATGCAAAACTACCAAGAACTGTTTATATTTCATCAGCCATCAAACATTTTCCTTTAAAGATTTTTATTTTTTATTTAAGTATTAATTGTTCACAATAAAGACAAATCCATTCTTATAGCAAATAGAAACATAAACACGTCCTCATGTTAGCCAGATTTTAGTATATGATGTTTAAAAGGACAAAAGCTAAACTTAAGTTCACCAACAGAGGGCACTCGAGTTTCATTGTAGAACTATTACAGAGAATTATAAACTCGTGTTACAATAAACGCAAGAGGAATGAAGCAGTCTGAATGCATAATTGAATCTAAGAGTTAAATTTACTGATGAAACAGAAACATTTCTTGGGGATAAAGTCAACGCAGCTCAAGTCAACCCGAGTTAGGGATCGGATCAGGATGGTAGTATGGGAGGACATGCAAAGATTCCTGTTTCGAGTGTGTTTCCATCCATGTTGAATTTGAAAAACAGAACAGAAAATCGAGGTTAAAGTGAACAGTAATGAGTGAACAGGAAGTGGTCTTGTAGGTGCAGTCCGGTTTACGAAACATCTTACACTGCTCATTTTACATTAAATAATGTGGTATTTGGGGTGTTTACACTATAATACAGGGCGGAGCCATTGCAAATCAGGTTATTACCTGTAATATGAAGTCACTTTGATGTGGACTGGTTGTGCAAATTGGTCCAAGCAAAGGGCAGATATTAAATTGGTCAAGCTTGTGTCTGACAGCTGAATACAAAATTCTAAATGTTTATCTAAATTATGTCTTAATGATCCAAAACAATGACTTATTAATAAATAATATTAGTAAAATTCACTAAACATTTACACCTCCAAACACCAGCAGCATTTAAACAGATCGTTCGAAATGGCGAGCAAGCCAGGAGTCTGTTTATAACCGTGTGTTTACCTGGGGTTTTGGAGAAAAATTGTAACATTAGCTATCAGTGAGCTTTTTGGATGGAAACACAACTTTGAGGTGGAGTTTCTTTACCCAGCATCATACTCACCACTGCAGTGTGGAGCACTTTCAAAATCCATCAAAAATGTGAACAACAATTATAATATGATCATTAATAAACAGTGCTGTGGAAATTCATACAGATGTCACTGACAGATTGATGTGAATGTGAACCCACTGTGTAGAAGAAGAACTGGTTTTATTCCATCAGCTCTCAAAAAGCTCTCCTGTAGTACTGAAGGTTAGCGATAGTTCTAAAATGTTCTAGCATACAAACTGATGATATGAGTGGAGCAGTACATTTACTGTAAACGCTAACAAAAGATTGAACTGGTGTCAGATGTCTACAGTAAAGACTCTGATGGAAGCTGATGGAACAGGAACACACTTCTGTACACGACTGCGTAAGTTTTACCACATCACTGTTTATTAGCAAACCAGCTATTTAAATTCTTTAAGAATTGATTTGATCTTACCACACCAGACATCAGCAAAACATCCTGCTCCAAGCTTGACATCCAGCTGTAGAGTCTCGCGAGCAATTTCCCAGGTGTCATGTGTAAGACCCACCGTTTCTGGTGTGTAGCTCACACACACACTGCATAAATGATAGCACAGACCATCTGCATGCACTACGGGAAGGGAGGGAGGGAAGGAGAAGGGTGAGTGGAGGTGATGTTAATGACCTATGAGGAGGGGAACATGCAGGCAGAGAGACGGAAAACACGCTAAGCGAGCAATCCACGCCCCACGCTCCTTCACCCTACACCTAACCACCTTAAATACACTAACACACAATTCACTGTTACAATCATCTCCCACTAGCAGACTCTGCCCTCTCGAGGAGGCGGCCTTCCGTCTCTCTATGCGACTGGCTGTTAGGCACGGTGGGCGGGGTCATACCCATCCAGACCTCCCCGAACTGGCCGTTGCCCAATCGCTTTATGAGCTGCAGGGATTCACGCGGGATCTCCCACACGTCTTTGGTTTTCATTGACAGGTCAGTGAGGCGGGGCATCCCTTTGTGACACGGGGCAACCAATCGGAAACACAGACCTGCTGCACGTTCTGAAGCAGGAAGCGCATTGTCAGCTCACAAACACACACACACATACACACACTCACATGCACATACACACACAAAAACTGCACTGTATAGAGTGTAACAGAATATAGAGTGTAATAAAGAATAATAGAGCACAATAATGTAATAGAGTGTAGAGTGTAATAGAGTATGGATTGTAATAGAGTATATTAGAGTATAGAGTATAGAGTATAAAATAGAATAGAGTATAATAGAGTCTAGGGTGTAAAAGAGTGTAAAAGAGTATAGAATGTAATAGGGTATAGAGTACAATAGAGTATATTAGAGTACAGAGTGTAATAGAGTATAGAGTATATTAGAGTACAGAGTATAATAGAGTATAGAGTGTAATGGAGTATAGAGTGTAATAGAGTATAACAGAGTATAATAGAGTATAGAGTGTAATAGAGTTTAGAGTGTAATAGAGTATAGAGTGTAATAGAGTATAAAGTATAATAGAGTTTAGAGTGTAATAGAGTATAATAGAGTATAATAGAGTTTAGTGCAATAGAGTGTAACAGAGTTTAGAGTGTAATAGAGTATAACAGAGTATAGAGTATAATAGAGTTTAGTGCAATAGAGTGTAACAGAGTTTAGAGTGTAATAGAGTATAACAGAGTATAATAGAGTTTAGAGTGTAATAGAGTATAGAGTGTAATAGAGTATAAAGTATAATAGAGTTTAGAGTGTAATAGAGTATAATAGAGTTTAGAGTGTAATAGAGTATAATAGAGTATAGAGTGTAATAGAGTTTAGCGTGTAATAGAGTATAACAGAGTATAATAGAGTATAGAGTGTAATAGAGTTTAGAGTATAATAGAGTTTAGTGTAATAGAGTGTAATAGAGTTTAGCGTGTAATAGAGTATAACAGAGTTTAATAGAGTATAGAGTGTAATAGAGTATAGAGTATAATAGAATTTAGTGTAATAGAGTGTAACAGAGTTTAGAGTGTAATAGAGTATAATAGAGTATAGAGTGTAATAGAGTTTAGAATGTAATAGAGTATAATAGAGTATAATAGAGTATAGAGTGTAATAGAGTTTAGAGTGTAATAGAGTATAATAGAGTATAGAGTGTAATAGAGTATAGAGTGTAATAGAGTATAATAGAGTATAATAGAGTATAGAGTGTAATAGAGTATAATAGAGTATAATAGAGTATAGAGTGTAATAGAGTATAGAGTGTAATAGAGTATAAAGTATAATAGAGTTTAGAGTGTAATAGAGTATAATAGAGTTTAGAGTGTAATAGAGTATAATAGAGTATAGAGTGTAATAGAGTTTAGAGTATAATAGAGTATAATAGAGTATAAAGTATAATAGAGTTTAGAGTGTAATAGAGTATAATAGAGTATAGAGTGTAATAGAGTTTAGAGTATAATAGAGTTTAGTGTAATAGAGTGTAATAGAGTTTAGCGTGTAATAGAGTATAACAGAGTTTAATAGAGTATAGAGTACAATAGAATTTAGTGTAATAGAGTGTAACAGAGTTTAGAGTGTAATAGAGTATAAAGTATAATAGAGTTTAGAGTGTAATAGAGTATAATAGAGTATAGAGTGTAATAGAGTTTAGAATGTAATAGAGTATAATAGAGTATAATAGAGTATAGAGTGTAATAGAGTATAGAGTGTAATAGAGTATAATAGAGTATAATAGAGTATAGAGTGTAATAGAGTATAATAGAGTATAATAGAGTATAGAGTGTAATAGAGTATAGAGTGCAATAGAGTATAATAGAGTATAGAGTGTAATAGAGTATAATAGAGTATAATAGAGTATAGAGTGTAATAGAGTATAATAGAGTATAATAGAGTATAGAGTGTAATAGAGTATAGAGTGTAATAGAGTATAATAGAGTATAATAGAGTATAGAGTGTAATAGAGTATAGAGTGTAATAGAGTATAATAGAGTATAATAGAGTATAGAGTGTAATAGAGTATAGAGTGTAATAGAGTATAGAGTGTAATAGAGTATAGAGTGTAATAGAGTATAATAGAGTATAGAGTGTAATAGAGTATAATAGAGTTTAGAGTGTAATAGAGTATAGAGTGTAATAGAGTATAATAGAGTATAATAGAGTATAGAGTGTAATAGAGTGTAATAGAGTATAGAGTGTAATAGAGTATAATAGAGTTTAGAGTGTAATAGAGTATAGAGTGTAATAGAGTATAATAGAGTTTAGAGTGTAATAGAGTATAGAGTGTAATAGAGTATAATAGAGTTTAGAGTGTAATAGAGTATAGAGTGTAATAGAGTATAGAGTATAATAGAGTATAATAGAGTATAGAGTGTAATAGAGTATAGAGTGTAATAGAGTATAGAGTGTAATAGAGTATAATAGAGTATAGAGTGTAATAGAGTATAATAGAGTATAGAGTGTAATAGAGTATAGAGTGTAATAGAGTATAGAGTGTAATAGAGTATAGAGTGTAATAGAGTATAATAGAGTATAGAGTGTAATAGAGTGTAATAGAGTGTAATAGAGTATAGAGTGTAATAGAGTATAATAGAGTATAATAGAGTATAGAGTGTAATAGAGTGTAATAGAGTATAGAGTGTAATAGAGTATAATAGAGTATAGAGTGTAATAGAGTGTAATAGAGTATAGAGTGTAATAGAGTATAGAGTGTAATAGAGTGTAATAGAGTATAGAGTGTAATAGAGTGTAATAGAGTATAGAGTGTAATAGAGTGTAATAGAGTATAGAGTGTAATAGAGTATAGAGTGTAATAGAGTGTAATAGAGTTTAGAGTGTAATAGAGTATAGAGTGTAATAGAGTGTAATAGAGTGTAATAGAGTATAGAAGTTTTGTGTGCTGTACCTGAATAATGCTGGACAAGTTGCTGTAGCGTTTGGAACTGTGAGCGTGTGGTGATGTAATAACCTCCACTGTCCAGCTTGCGGATCTTATAGTGTTTTACATGGTCACCTTTAACCTCATCCCAGTCCCGGAGAGACAGAGAGAATGCACCTATACACAGCAAAAAACACACACACACACACACACACACACACACACACACACACACACACACACACACACACACAGACACACACACACTACACTGTAATAGTACGATAGCTGAATAAGGTTAAGGTTTTTCCCTGTACTGATGCAGCGCTGTATTCAGGGAGCCGGTCATGTGACCTCACCTTTCGTGGTCTCACTCTCCCGGATGAGGTATGAGCCTCGCTGGTTTCCTGCAGAAAGGAGCTGCCTCTCTGCATCCTTCCGGCCCATTTTACCGAAATACCACCTATACACAACAGCGAGACACACACACCACACACACACACACACACACACACACACACACACACGTGTGATTGGCTGATCGAGCCCCTACTTCTACACTATATAAACTAGGTCTAAATATTATCATGCTCAAACATGTTACTGAAACACACTGAATGATAAATGTGAGGATTATATAATATATATAAATAGGATATATAAACGGCTGAATATCAGAGTCAGTGTGAGGATATATTACATCACTCCCCTCCAGTACAATGACTGTTAGAGTTTAAATGCTAAGTATGCGAACAGAAATGCTAATAACTGATCCCAGTTTATAACGACGAGCCATATCTCCACACTGATATCACAGCTAGCCCTCCACCCTGTCGCTATGGCAACGGAATCAACACAGCTGGCTAGTCTGGCAATATGACAGTGACACAGGCACACACACACACACACACACACACACACACCCACACACACATACTCACTCCTCAGCCTGGATGGAGTCGACTGGAGCGACGTAATTACTGGGAATGTAACCGCTTCTTCCTGTAGTGAGAGAGCGCGCTTCCCACCAGTCACCCTCACTGGGAGAGAGACAGACAGGAAAATGAGACAGACAGACAGATAGAGTGAGGTAAAGAGGGAGGGAGAGAGAGAGAGAGAGAGACAGAGAGAGAGAGAAAGAGAGAGAGAACAAGACCAAAACACAAACAGAAGAACAGTCAGACAAAATACACAAAATATAAAGAAAGAGAAAAACAGAGAGAGAGAGAGAGAGAGAGAGAGAGAGAGAGAGAGAGAGACAGACAGAGAAACACAGAACGAAAGAGAGACAGACAGACAGAAAAACACAAAGAGACAGACAGACAGAGAAACACAAAGACAGACAGACAGAGAAACACAGAGAGACAGACAGGCAGACAGCGAAACACAGAGACAGACAGACAGACAGACAGACAGACAGAGAAACACAGAGACAGACATAGAAACACAGAGACAGACATACAGACAGAGAAACAGACAGACATGCAGGCAGACAGACATAGAAACAGACAGACAGGCAGACAGAGAAACACAGAGACAGACAGACAAACACAGAGACAGACAGACAGGCAGACATAGAAACAGACAGACAGGCAGACAGACATAGAAACAGACAGACAGGCAGACAGAGAAACACAGAGACAGACAGACAAACACAGAGACAGACAGACAGACAGACATAGAAACAGACAGACAGGCAGACAGACAGACAGAGAGACATAGAAACAGACAGACAGACAGACAGAAACAGACAGACAGGCAGACAGACAGACTGACAGACAGACATAGAAACAGACATACAGGCAGACAGACAGGCAGACATAGAAACAGGCAGACAGACAGACAGACAGACAGACAGACAGACAGACAGAGAAACAGACAGACATGCAGGCAGACAGACATAGAAACAGACAGGCAGGCAGACAGACAGACAGACAGAGAAACAGACAGACAGACATAGAAACAGACAGGCAGGCAGACAGACAGACAGACAGACAGAGAGACATAGAAACAGACATAGAGACAGACATGCAGGCAGACAGACATAGAAACAGACAGGCAGGCAGACAGACAGACAGACAGAGAAACAGACAGACATGCAGGCAGACAGACATAGAAACAGACAGGCAGGCAGACAGACAGACAGACAGAGAGACATAGAAACAGACATAGAGACAGACAGGCAGGCAGACATAGAAACAGACAGACAGACATAGAAACAGACAGACAGGCAGACAGACAGGCAGACATAGAAACAGACAGACAGACAGACAGACAGACAGTGTCAGTGTTGTGGTACTGTACAGTGTGTTCAGTCTTTAGTGTTAAGGCTTTAGAGCTTTCACAGAGCGAGAGCAGAGACTAGACTCATCATCATCATGAAACTAATCCTTATACAAAATTTCAGAATCTTCAGAGTTAAGACTAAACTCTTCAGTATTTCACTGGAAGGTTCTAGAATCATCAGATGCTTCTGATCAGATTATTAGATTATTATTACTGGAAGACCTGCTA
>JAUCMX010000030.1:8770230-8792730 GCA_033459395.1 Hemibagrus guttatus | reverse complement strand
AATCAAACACTCTAAAATCAAAAAACCTATAATCACACCCCTCTATAATCACACACTCTATAATCACACCCCTCTAAAATCAACAAATTTAAAAACACACTCTAAAATCACACCCCTCAAAATAATTCACACATTTCCCCAAAAAAATCACACACTCAAAAATCACAAATTTAAAATCACACACACTCTAAATCAAACCTCTATAATCACACACCAAAATAAAATTCACACACACTCTATAATCAAACACTCTATAATCACACACTCTATAATCACACACACTCTATAATCACACCCCTTTTCTATAATAAAACCCCTCTATAATCACACACTCTATAATCACACACTTTTATAATCAAACCTCAAAATAAATCAAACACCCTCTATAATCACACCTCTAAAATCACAAACTAAAATCACACACACTCTAAAATCACACACACTCTATAATCACACCCCTTAAAATTTAAAACACTTTTATAATCACACACTCTAAAATCACAAACTAAAATCACACACACTCTATAATCACACACTCTATAATCAAACACTCTAAAATCACAAACTAAAATCACACACATTTAAAAAATAAAACCCCCTTTTTCCCTTTAAAATCACAAACTAAAATCACACACACCCCAAAAAATTTCACAAACTAAAATCACACACTCTATAATCACACACTCTATAATCACACACACTCTATAATAAAACCACTCTCTATAATCACACACACTCTAAAATCACACACTCTCTATAATCACACACTCTCTATAATCACACACTCTCTATAATCACACTATATAATCACACACTCTCTATAATCAAACACTCTCTATAATCAAACACTGTCTATAATCACACACTCTCTATAATCACACACTCTCTATAATCACACACTCTCTATAATCACACTATATAATCACACACTCTCTATAATCACACACACTCTCTAAAATCACACACACTCTATAATCACACACATTCTATAATCACACACTGACTATAATCGCACACTCTCTATAATCACACTATATAATCACACACTCTCTATAATCACACACTCTCTAAAATCACACACTCTCTATAATCACACACTCTCTATAATCACACACTCTCTATAATCACACTCTATATTCACACACTCTCTATAATCACATACTCTCTATAATCACACACTCTCTATAATCAAACACACTCTAAAATCACACACTCTCTATAATCACACACTCTCTATAATCACACACTCTCTATAATCACACTATATAATCACACACTCTCTATAATCACACACTCTCTATAATCACACTCTATATTCACACACACTCTATAATCACATACTCTCTATAATCACACACTCTCTAAAATCACACACTCTCTATAATCACACTATATAATCACACACTCTCTATAATCACGCACTCTATAATCACACACTCTCTATAATCACACTATATAATCACACACTCTCTATAATCACACACTCTCTATAATCACACTCTATATTCACACACTCTCTATAATCACACACACTCTAAAATCACACACTCTCTATAATCACACACTCTCTATAATCGCACACTCTCTATAATCACACTATATAATCACACACTCTCTATAATCACACACTCTCTATAATTGCACACTCTCTATAATCGCATACTCTCTATAACCACACACTCTCTATAATCACACACTCTCTAAAATCACACAATCTCTATAATCACACACTCTCTAATCACACACTGTAAAATCACACACACTCTATAATCACACTCACTATAATCACACACTCTATAATCACACAATCTCTATAATCACAAACTATCTATAATCACACACTCACTAAAATCACAGACTCTCTATAATCACGCACTCTATAATCACACACTCTATAGTCACACACACCATAATCACACTCTCTATAATCACACACTCGATAATCACACACTCGATAATCACACACTCGATAATCACACACTCGATAATCGCACACTCGATAATCGCACACTCGATAATCGCACACACTCTATAATCGCACACACTCTATAATCAAACACTCTCTATAATCACACACTCTTTATAATGACACACTCTATAATCACACGCGCTTTATAATCACACTCTCTATAATCAAACACACTAAAATCACACACTCTATAATCACACACTCCATAAGCACACACTCTATATAATTACACAGTCTATAAGCACACACTCTATAAGCACACACTCTATATAATTACACAGTCTATAAGCACACACTCTATAAGCACACTGTAATCACACACTCTATAATCATACACACTATAATCAATCACACACTCTATACTCACACTCTATAATCACACACTCTATACTTACACTCTATAAGCACACTCTATAAGCACACTGTAATCACACACTCTATAATCATACACACTATAATCAATCCCACACTCTATACTCACACTCTATTATCACACACTCTATACTCACTCTATAATCAGACTCTATAAGCACACTGTAAGCACACACTCTATAATCACACACACTCTATAATCATACACACTATAATCACACACTCTATACTCACACACTCTATACTCACACTCTAATCACACTCTATACTCACACTCTATAATCAGACTCTATAAGCACACTGTAAGCACACACTCTATAAGCACACTGTAAGCACACACTCTATACTCACACTCTATAATCACACACTCTATACTCACACTCTATAATCACACACTCTATACTCACACTCTATAATCACACACTCTATACTCATACTCTATAATCACACACTCTATAATCAGACTCTATAAGCACACTGTAAGCACACACTCTATAATCACACACTCTATAAGCACACTGTAAGCACACACTCTATACTCACACTCTATAATCACACACTCTATACTCACACTCTATAATCACACACTCTATACTCACACTCTATAATCACACACTCTATACTCATACTCTATAATCACACACTCTATACTCACACTCTATAATCAGACTCTATAAGCACACTGTAATCACACACTCTATAATCATACACACTATAATCAATCCCACACTCTATACTCACACTCTATTATCACACACTCTATACTCACTCTATAATCAGACTCTATAAGCACACTGTAAGCACACACTCTATAATCACACACACTCTATAATCATACACACTATAATCACACACTCTATACTCACACACTCTATACTCACACTCTAATCACACTCTATACTCACACTCTATAATCAGACTCTATAAGCACACTGTAAGCACACACTCTATAAGCACACTGTAAGCACACACTCTATACTCACACTCTATAATCACACACTCTATACTCACACTCTATAATCACACACTCTATACTCACACTCTATAATCACACACTCTATACTCATACTCTATAATCACACACTCTATAATCAGACTCTATAAGCACACTGTAAGCACACACTCTATAATCACACACTCTATAAGCACACTGTAAGCACACACTCTATACTCACACTCTATAATCACACACTCTATACTCACACACTCTATACTCACACTCTATAATCACACACTCTATACTCATACTCTATAATCACACACTCTATACTCACACTCTATACTCACACTCTATAATCAGACTCTATAAGCACACTGTAAGCACACACTCTATAATCACACACTATAATCACACACTCTATAAACACACTGTAAGCACACACTCTAATCACACACTATAATCACACACTCTATAAGCACACTGTAATCATACACACTATAATCAATCACACACTCTATACTCACACTCTATTATCACACACTCTATACTCACACTCTATAATCAGACTCTATAAGCACACTGTAAGCACACACTCTATAATCACACACACTCTATAATCATACACACTATAATCACACACTCTATACTCACACACTCTATACTCACACTCTAATCACACACTCTATACTCACACTCTATAATCAGACTCTATAAGCACACTGTAAGCACACACTCTATAATCACACACTCTATAAGCACACTGTAAGCACACACTCTATACTCACACTCTATAATCACACACTCTATACTCATACTCTATACTCACACACTCTATACTCACACTCTAATCACACACTCTATACTCACACTCTATAATCAGACTCTATAAGCACACTGTAAGCACACACTCTATAATCACACACTATAATCACACACTCTATAAACACACTGTAAGCACACACTCTAATCACACACTATAATCACACACTCTATAAGCACACTGTAATCATACACACTATAATCAATCACACACTCTATACTCACACTCTATAATCACACACTCTATACTCACACTCTATAATCACACACTCTATACTCACACTCTATAATCAGACTCTATAAGCACACTGTAAGCACACACTCTATAATCACACACTATAATCACACACTCTATAAGCACACTGTAATCATACACACTATAATCAATCACACACTCTATACTCACACTCTATTATCACACACTCTATACTCACACTCTATAATCACACACTCTATACTCACACTCTATAATCACACACTCTATACTCACACTCTATAATCACACACTCTATACTCACACTCTATTATCACACACTCTATACTCACACTCTATAATCAGACTCTATAAGCACACTGTAAGCACACACTCTATAATCACACACACTCTATAATCATACACACTATAATCACACACTCTATACTCACACACTCTATACTCACACTCTAATCACACACTCTATACTCACACTCTATAATCAGACTCTATAAGCACACTGTAAGCACACACTCTATAATCACACACTCTATAAGCACACTGTAAGCACACACTCTATACTCACACTCTATAATCACACACTCTATACTCATACTCTATACTCACACACTCTATACTCACACTCTAATCACACACTCTATACTCACACTCTATAATCAGACTCTATAAGCACACTGTAAGCACACACTCTATAATCACACACTATAATCACACACTCTATAAACACACTGTAAGCACACACTCTAATCACACACTATAATCACACACTCTATAAGCACACTGTAATCATACACACTATAATCAATCACACACTCTATACTCACACTCTATAATCACACACTCTATACTCACACTCTATAATCACACACTCTATACTCACACTCTATAATCAGACTCTATAAGCACACTGTAAGCACACACTCTATAATCACACACTATAATCACACACTCTATAAGCACACTGTAATCATACACACTATAATCAATCACACACTCTATACTCACACTCTATTATCACACACTCTATACTCACACTCTATAATCACACACTCTATACTCACACTCTATAATCACACACTCTATACTCACACTCTATAATCACACACTCTATACTCACACTCTATTATCACACACTCTATACTCACACTCTATAATCAGACTCTATAAGCACACTGGAAGCACACACTCTATAATCACACACTATAATCACACTCTATAAACACACTGTAAGCACACACTCTATAATCACACACTATAATCACACACTCTATAAGCACACTGTAAGCACACACTTTATAAGCACACTGTAAGCACACACTCTATACTCACACTCTATAATCACACACTCTATACTCACACTTTATAATCACACACTCTATACTCACTCTATAATCACACACTCTATACTCACACTCTATAATCACACACTCTATACTCACACTCTATAATCACACACTCTATAATCACACACTCTATAATCAGACTCTATAAGCACACTGTAAGCACACACTCTATAATCACACACTCTATAATCACACTCTATAAGCACACTGTAAGCACACACACTATAATCAATCACACACTCTATACTCACACTCTATAATCACACACTCTATAATCACACACTCTATAATCAGACTCTATAAGCACACTGTAAGCACACACTCTATAATCACACACTCTATAATCACACTCTATAAGCACACTGTAAGCACACACTCTATAATCACACACTCTATAATCACACACACTCTATAATCACACACTCTATAATCACACACACTCTATAATCATACACACTTTAGAATCACACACACTATAATCACACTCTCTATAATCACACAGTATAGAATCACACACACACACACACACACACACACACACACACACACACACACACACACACACACACATTCATCTCTTCTTCACTTTTAGAGCAAACACATTCATGATGTAAAAAATGTAAGCTGGAATAAAGACCTAAAAAATGTCCTAAAAAATTAAAAATATTCTTTCTGACAACAACTGCACATTCCACTCAGAGAGAGACAGACAGATGGAGACAGACAGATAGAGATAGAGAGAGAGAGTGAGACAGATACATTTTGTCTGGCATGTCCTTTACAGACGTGGCATCAGAGACATCAGAAATTAATTAGTCTAAAAACATTAAAGGCAAACACACAATGTGTTACACACTGCTACACAAAACTCCACACTCTCCTACAGAATGTTAATACGCTACACAACACACTCCTATACAAAGTTATATACACACACACAGACAAGCAGACAGACAGAAGAATAGACAATCACATCCATACAGACAGACAGACAAAAATATTCACACAGACACATCAGCACTACGAAGCAGACAAACAGATGAACTGACCAAGAGAGAGAAAGAAAGGTAACAGAAATCTACACACAGAGAAGCAGACAGACAGACAGACACACAGATAGATAGATAGATAGATAGATAGATAGATAGATAGATAGATAGATAGATGAAGAGAAGGTGACAGACAGGTAATCAGACTAAGAGAGAGAGAGAGAGAGAGAGAGAGAGAGAGAGAGAGAGAGAGAGAGAGAGACAGGTAATCAGACTGAGAGAGAGAGAGAGAGAGAGAGAGAGAGAGACAGACAGGTAATCAGACTGAGAGAGAGAGAGACAGACAGGTAATCAGACTGAGAGAGAGAGAGAGAGAGAGAGAGAGAGAGAGAGAGAGAGAGAGAGAGAGAGACAGACAGACAGACAAACAAACGGATGAAGTATTTTGCTTTTGCACAGCTGGACACTTACATCAACACCTACCCCTTGCATTTATCTTCACACACACACACACACACACACACACACACACACACACACACACACACGATGTGTTTTGTGTATATTACTATATTCTAGTCAGACAACACAATCCAGATGTGATGGCACGCGCTCTTCTCTCTCTCTCTCTTCTCTCTCTCTCTCTCTCTCTCTCTCTCTCTCTCTCACACACACACACACACACACACACACACACAATGAAACAATCATCATGTGAAAATTAGATTTTTTTTTACTTATTACCTTCTAAAGTTTCGTCGCTTTCATCCTGCCGCTTAATCCTTAATCTCTCAATCTCTGAACACTGCACCGAGTGTGCGAGCCACTGACTTTCTCTATCTCTCTCACTCTCTCTGCCTCACACACACACACACACACACTCACGGAGAGAGAGAGAGAGAGAGAGAGAGAGAGAGAGAGAGAGAGAGAGAGGAATCGGCGCAGCAGCTGCCTAATCGCCACTCTGAGTGACGGGTCTGTAAGCCAATCACGATGGGCTGATAGGCGGGGCTTCAGGAGGAGCATCCAGCAAATGACGTACTTCCAGTAAGAAGAATGTCAAATAATAATAATAATAATAATAATAATAATAATAAATGTTTTTTTCTATTGTTGAAAGAATTGATCTTGAAAATGATGGAATATGAAGCTCTTCTCATGGGTCTGGGGTCTTAAAGGAAAGGTTTCAGTGCACAGTGATGGTTCTTTAAAGACCCAGATGGTGGACCATATCACCACACTGTAAAAGAAGCAGCATGTGGTTCTGTGGGGGAAAAAAAGAAAGAAATATCATAGACATCTTGTTTTGGCTTTTTTACATTCCTTTCAGTTGGAATCTTTCTTCTCTGTGCCGTTCTTTCCACTCTTTTTCTAATAGCTCAGGGTTCCTGGTGTCCTCCTGTGTCCCTGAAACACTTCTGGTGGCTTCTGTTGTAATGTTTGGGATCCTGTGCTGCCCCCTGCTGGAGCTGTGAGTCCACTCTGAGGTGCGATGAACATTTATGTGTCGGTGTGTAAAGACATCTCTCAGTAAACTCCCTGGGAGAGAAACTGTTATTATTTATTACACTACAGCTGCAGATGCAGGACATCACTGGGCTTTATTTTCCTGTGTTTGTTCAGGATGGCTGGAGTTTGCTTTTGTTGTTTTTTTTGGAGATTCTGCACCTGTCCACCAGGGGGCAGCAGTTTTTTAACGTTATTTTAATTGAAACATGTTTGATCTAGTTTTAACATTATCCACTGTTTTATTATATTCTGTTTATGTGTTTGTTACATGTTGTTGTTTACATTCCTACTGTTTGTTTTTTAGCTCATTTTAATAATCTAATAATCATACCTCATCAAAGTGTGTGTGTGTGTGTGTGTGTGTGAGAGAGAGAGAGAGAGAGAGAGAGAGAGCATATATTATTATGGGATGTGGGATGGACACACACACACACACACACACACACACACACACACACACACACACACACAAGCCCACAGGTAAACTGATCCATCACCACCTTATGTTGCCAAGACAATCTCTCTCTCTCTCTCTCTCTCTCTCTCTCTCTCTCTCTCTCTCTCTTTCTCTCTCTACTTGTTTCTGAATAGAGCAGCTCGTGTGTTTGACGATGACGTCATTACTTTCATTTTTTTTGCTCCGTCTTTATCGTCCACATTATCTTACCGATAGATACATGTGAATTACTCTCTCTCTCTCTCTCTCTCTCTCTCTCTCTCTCTCTCTCTCTCTCTCTCCCTCTCTAATGTTAAACACACGCTGGGGGTCTGGAAGGTCTCTTTACACCTCAAACCACGGAAAATTCAACTGGTGAGTCCTGCTTCATTCACCTCTCTCTCTCTCTCTCTCTCTCTCTAGTAGCTGTTGTGTAGATATATAGGTAGTGCCCTTTATCAGAGTCTACACTACTAGTAGGTTACTAGGACGCAGTGTGTGTGTGTGCATGTGTGTGTGTGCATGTGTGTGTGTGTGTGTGTGTGTAGAGGACTTTATAAAACATCACTAAAGTCGTACACGGCTCTGAATTAACCTCCACACGGAGCTGCTCTTCTCCTCACCACCTCTGCGGTGTTTAATTCCCAGTACGTGTATTTGTTTGGTGGCGATAAAGGTAGCGGTGAGAATGAGGATGGAGGGATGGAGAGAGGTGAATGAGAAGAGAGCAGTGTGATGTGGATGGAGGGATGGAGAGAGGTGAATGAGAAGAGAGCAGTGTGATGTGGATGGAGGGATGGAGAGAGGTAAATGAGAAGAGAGCAGTGGATGGAGGGATGATGAATTATTGAGCAGAGTGAGTGTAATTGGAGAATGTGGTGTGAAGCTCCTCTGGACGTCATGCTGCTGGTGTGCAGCAGTTTATCTACAATAACACACTACATGGTCATAATAATAATAATAATAATAATAATAATAATAACAATCCTGGCTGTGACCTGCAGCGCTGCCATTGGCTGCCCCTGCAGTCTCCGCCCCCGTGTACATGCAGCTGTGGTTCATGGTGTTGATGGCGGCTGTGGCTTTGGTCCTGTTTGGGATTTCGTTGGGCGTCGGCCTGCACAAAGCTCTGTCCCGCCCACCATATGCCCGGGAACGCCCCCCTCTCATCCCCCTGCCCCTGCAGCCCCGCAGCCCCCGTGGCATTTACCCCCCCAGCAACGCCTACCTGGTAAGACACGCCTAATGTCCTGACATCACTTACTATACACAATCAGACAGAGTGGAAAAGTTCGGTATAGTGTGTGAATGGAATTCTTACTGCTGATTGGACGAGACATCTGTCACTCAGGATATACAGGAAGTAGGAAATTGTGTATCTAACTTTATTTCTTGTACATGTGTGGAGTTCTGCCTTCACTTTAAACCAGTTTTTTGACAGTGCAACTTTAAATATTTTAAAGAAAATAACAAACATATATATTTATCTTTATAAGAAAATGGAGTTCATTCAGCGCTACTTTGAGGAAGGAGGTTCATACGGCGTGATTTTGGATATACTGATAGCGTATCATGGCGTAAAGATTAGTTTGCGATCTTTAAAAACACACCTGAAGAACTCAGGAATGTTTGGAAAACCAAACTATTCCAGATTAAAGGATGTAAGGAGCGCTATAAGAGCAGAGCTGTGTTCATACACACACCAATCCACTTTCTACTGCTGCAGCCTGCTGGACTTCCTGTATATCCTGAGTGACAGATGTCTCGTCCAATCAGAGGGAAGAATTCCATTCGCAATCTATACCTACCTGTTCCGACTTGTCTGAATTGTCTTTAGATTAGATTTTAGAGTTAATAGATTAGGGATTAAAGTTTGGGTTTTACAGATTGATGGATTAAAGATTATAAATTAGAACTGAGAGAAATCTTGCGTGTTTATATATAATATATACAGTGAGGCAAAAAAGTATTTAGTCAGCCACCAATTGTGCAAGTTCTCCCAGTTAAAAAGATGAGAGAGACCTGTAATTTTCATCATAGGTACATTTCAACTATGAGAGACAGAATGAGGGAAAAAAATCCAGAAAATCACATTGTCTGATTTTTAAATAATTTATTTGCAAGTTATGGTGGAAAATAAGTATTTGGTCAATAACAAAAGTTCATCTCAATACTTTGTTATATACCCTTTGTTGGCAATGACAGAGGTCAAACGTTTTCTGTAAGTGGCCACAAGGTTTTTACACACTGTTGCTGGTAGTTTGGCCCATTCCTCCATGCAGATCTCCTCTAGAGCAGTGATGTTTTGGGGCTGTCGCTGGGCAACACGGATTTTCAACTCCCTCCAAAGATTTTCTACGGGGTTGAGATCTGGAGACTGGCTAGGCCACTCCAGGACCTTGAAATGCTTCTTACGAAGCCACTCCTTCGTTGCCCGGGCGGTGTGTTTGGGATCATTGTCATGCTGAAAGACCCAGCCACGTTTCATCTTCAATGCCCTTGCTGATGGAAGGAGGTTTTTACTCAAAATCTCACGATACATGGCCCCATTCATTCTTTCCTTTACACGGATCAGTCGTCCTGGTCCCTTTGCAGAAAAACAGCCCCAAAGCATGATGTTTCCACCCCCATGCTTCACAGTAGGTATGGTGTTCTTTGGATGCAACTCAGCATTCTTTCTCCTCCAAACACGACAAGTTGAGTTTTTACCAAAAAGTTCTATTTTGGTTTCATCTGACCATATGACATTCTCCCAATCCTCTTCTGGATCATCCAAATGCTCTCTAGCAAACTTCAGACGGGCCCGGACATGTACTGGCTTAAGCAGGGGGACACGTCTGGCACTGCAGGATTTGAGTCCCTGGCGGCGTAGTGTGTTACTGATGGTAGCCTTTGTTACTTTGGTCCCAGCTCTCTGCAGGTCATTCACTAGGTCCCCCCGTGTGGTTCTGGGATTTTTGCTCACCGTTCTTGTGATCATTTTGACCCCACGGGGTGAGATCTTGCGTGGAGCCCCAGATCGAGGGAGATTATCAGTGGTCTTGTATGTCTTCCATTTTCTAATAATTGCTCCCACAGTTGATTTCTTCACACCAAGCTGCTTACCTATTGCAGATTCAGTCTTCCCAGCCTGGTGCAGGTCTACAATTTTGTTTCTGGTGTCCTTTGACAGCTCTTTGGTCTTGGCCATAGTGGAGTTTGGAGTCTGACTGTTTGAGGTTGTGGACAGGTGTCTTTTATACTGATAACGAGTTCAAACAGGTGCCATTAATACAGGTAACGAGTGGAGGACAGAGGAGCCTCTTAAAGAAGAAGTTACAGGTCTGTGAGAGCCAGAAATCTTGCCTTTTTGTAGGTGACCAAATACTTATTTTCCACCATAACCTGCAAATAAATTCTTTAAAAATCAGACAATGTGATTTTCTGGATTTTTTTTCTCATTCTGTCTCTCATAGTTGAAGTGTACCTATGATGAAAATTACAGGCCCTCTCATCTTTTTAAGTGGGAGAACTTGCACAATTGGTGGCTGACTAAATACTTTTTTGCCCCACTGTATACATACACCGATCAGCCATAACATTATGACCACCTGCCTAATATTGTGTTTGTCCCCCTTTTGCTGCCAAAACAGCTCTGAACCATCGAGGCATGGACTCCACTAGATCCCTGAAGGTGTGCTGTGGGATCTGGCACCAAGATGTTAGCAGCAGATCCTTTAAGTCCTGTAAGTTGTGAGGTGGGGCCTCCATGGATCAGACTTGTTTGTCCAGCACATCCCACAGATGCTGTAATGGATTGAGATCTGGGGAATTTGGAGGCCAAGTCAACACCTCAAACTGGTTGTTGTGGTCATCAAACCATTCCTGAACCATTTCTGCTTTGTGTCACGGTGCATTATCCTGCTGAAAGAGTCCACAGCCATCAGGGAATAGTGTTTTCATGAAAGGGTGTACATGGTCTGTAACAATGCTTAGGTAGGTGCTATGTGTCAAAGTACCACCCGGCCATCCACGTGATGTAAAAGAAAACGTGATTCATTAGACCAGACCACCTTCTTCCATTGCTCTGTGGTCCAGTTCTGATGCTCACGTGCCCACTGTTGGTGCTTTCTGCAGTGCACAGGGGTCAGCATGGGCACCCTGACCGGTCTGCGGCTATGCGGCCTTGTACACAACAAACTGTGATGCACTGTGTATTCTGACACCTTTCTATCAGAACCAGCATTAACTTCTTCAGCAATTTGAGCAACAGTAGCTCGTCTGTTGGATCGGATCACACGGGCCGGCCTTCTCTCCCCACATGCATCAGTGAGCCTCGGCCGCCCATGACCCTGTCTCCGGGTCACCACTGTTCCTTCCTTGCACCACTTTTGATAGATACTGACCACTGCAGACCGGGAACACCCCACAAGAGCTGCAGTTTTGGAGATGTTCTGATCCAGTGGTCTAGCCATCACAATTTGGCCCTTCATCAAACTCGCTCAAATCCTTACGCTTGTCCATTTTTCCTGCTTCTAACACATCAACTTTGAGGACAAAATGTTCACTTGCTGCCGAATATATCCCACCCACTAACAGGTGCCATGATGAGGAGATACTCAGTCTTATTCACTTCACCTCTCACTGCTCACAGTGTTATGGCTGATTGGTGTATATAAACAAATTATTGGTCAAATAAAGAAATTGAGAGATTATAGCCTGAACTCATGGCAGTGTTTTTACCCTCTGCTGGAGTAAAGATGCTTTTCATTTCTTCACATTTCCTTGTCTTTAATCTACAGTTCGATTCGGTTCCGGATACGAGCAGTTCACCGAACACCATCACACTGAAAGCCTTCACCATGCGCATGGAGGTGAGACACCTTTCTCTCTCTCTCCCTGTCTCTCTCTCTCTCTCTCTCACACACACACTTCACTCAGGAGAATAAACCAAGGCAAAGTGCACAAGTGTGTATAAACTGAGGATTGGAACAACGCCGGATTTTCCCTCCACCGCTTCACTTCCTGTCGTTTTCTCTCTCACAGGAAGTGATGGACGGTAAAGTGGTGGAAACCGCTGATGGTGCATCTGAGGGTCAGATAGGAGTTGTTACCGTGTCAACCATCCACATGGAGGCTCATGATATTACCCAGAATCCTTTGCGGCGCAGCGTGAGCCAGGTGATTGACCGGAAGCTGGGGGAGGGGCAGGATGATGTGTGGGATCCTCATTTCAGAGCTCATGACAGCGGAATGGTGAGAGTCTGTGATTAAAATATTGCATTTTAATTAATTTACCTTTCCAATTTTTATATAAACAATTTTAGATAAATATATTTTAGATAAAAAAATGCTGTATATCATATAAAAATACAGCTGTAATATTATTCATAAATCATACATTTAGTCAGATTTCAGTTAATAATTTAAATAATTAAAAAAAAAACTAACATAATTATGAAATGAAATATATAAAGAATTAAATGTTTATTAACTCTATTTATTTCAACTTCGTACAAAATAAATAAATAAATAACAACAACCAACTAACTAAATGAATTAATTAATAAAACTAACTAACTAACTAATAAAAAAAAAAAAAATAAAACAAATTAACTAAATAAATAGATTAATTAATTAGTAAAAATAAATAAATAAATGAATGAATTATAAATAAATAAATAAATACATAAATAATACATATTGTATTATTTTAGGAACATAATTAAAATAAAAAAATGTATAAACAACTCTGTAGTGCTAACAATAAAATAGAGGAAATTAATTATTAAACATTATTATTACTATTATTTTATTATTATTATTATTATTTTTATATAGAAATATGACATTACTGATTATTTTTGTTGTGTTTCCTCTTTCAGTTCGATGAGGATTTTGTCGACACCATTAAAGGTTTCAGCACCGTGAGGAAAGAGCACACCATGTTCACGGACACCAACCTCTGACCTCTGACCCCTGAGTGCGGGACAAAGTTCAGAAATAAAGAAGTATGCTGAAAGCCTGGTGCGTGACACCAGTGCGCGGACACACCGTCTCGACCAATCAGAGCATGAGGAGGAGAAGAAGAGGCGGGATCACGCAGCGCGGTGACGTCATCACGTAGAACGACAAGACTGAACGGTTCTTGTCACTACTTCAATCCGTACCTAAAACACAATTTGTACTGAGCATGTGCGGAAATGCGTCTACTTTTTACAGTAGTTTATTTATACAGCAGGTACAGTGGTGTGAAAAAGTGTTGGCCCCCTTCCTGATTTCTTATTTTTTTGCATGTTTGTCACACTTTAATGTTTCAGATAATCAAACACATTTAAATATTAGTCAAAGATAACACAAGTAAACACATCATGCAGTTTTTAAATGAAGGTTTTTATTATTAAGGGAAAACAAAATCCAAAACTACATGGCCCTTTGTGAAAAAGTGTTTGCCCCCCGTTAAAACATAACTTAACTGTGGTTTATCACACCTGAGTTTAATTTCTCTAGCCACACCCAGGCCTGATTACTGCCACACCTGTTCACAATCAAGAACTCACTTAAATAGGACCTCCCTGACAAAGTGAAGTAGACCAAAAGATCCTCAAAAGCTAGACATCATGCCGAGATCCAAAGAAATTCACAAACAAATGAGAGAGAAAGTAATTGAGATCTATCAGTGTGGAAAAGGTTATAAAGCCATTTCTAAAGCTTTGGGACTGCCGCGAACCACAGTGAGAGCCATTATCTACAAATGGTGAAAACATGGAACAGTGGAGAACCTTCCCAGGAGCGGCCGGCCGACCAAAATTACCCCAAGAGCGCAGCGACAACTCATCCAGGAGGTCACAAAAGACCCCACAACAACATCCAAAGAACTGCAGGCCTCACTTGCCTCAGTTAAGGTGAGTGTTCATGACTCCACCATAAGAAAGAGACTGGGCAAAAATGGTTTGCGTGGCAGAGTTCCAAGACGAAAACCGCTGCTGAGCAAAAAGAACATAAAGGCTCGTCTCAGTTTTGCCAGAAAACATCTTGATGATCCCCAAGACTTTTGGGAAAATACTCTGTGGACTGACGAGACAAAACGGAACTTTTTGGAAGGTCTGTGTCCCATTACGTCTGGCGTAAAAGTAACACCGCATTTCAGAAAAAGAACATCACACCAACAGTAAAATATGGTGGTGGTAGTGTGATGGTCTGGGGCTAAATGGAACCATGAATTCTGCTGTCTACCAAAAAATCCTGAAGGAGAATGTCCGGCCATCTGTTTGTGACCTCAAGCTGAAGCGAACTTGGGTTCTGCAGCAGGACAATGATCCAAAACACACCAGCAAGTCCACCTCTGAATGGCTGAAGAAAAACAAAATGAAGACTTTGGAGTGGCCGAGTCAAAGTCCTGACCTCAATCCCATTGAGATGCTGTGGCATGATCTTAAAAAGGTGGTTCATGCTCGAAAACCCTCCAATGTGGCTGAATTACAACAATTCTGCAAAGATGAGTGGGCCAAAATTCCTCCACAGCGCTGTAACAGACTCATTGCAAGTTATGGAAAACGCTTGATTGCAGTTGTTGCTGCTAAGGGTGGACCAACCAGTTATTAGGCTTAGGGGGCAAAGACTTTTTCACACAGGGCCATGTAGTTTTGGATTTTGTTTTCCCTTAATAATAAAAACCTTCATTTAAAAACTGCATGATGTGTTTACTTGTGTTATCTTTGACTAATATTTAAATGTGTTTGATTATCTGAAACATTAAAGTGTGACAAACATGCAAAAAAAAAAGAAATCAGGACCACTGTATTTATAATCATCTTCTTCTTCTTCTTCTTTCGGCTTTTCCCTTCAGGGGTCTCCACAGCGAATCATCTCTCTCCACCTATCCCTATCTTCTGCATCCTCAACACTTGCACCCACTAGCTTCATATCCTCATTAATTCCATCCATATACCTCCTCTTTGGCCTTCCTCTTTGCCTCCTGCCTGGCAGCCCCATGTCCAACATTCTCCTACCAATATACTCACTCTCCCTCCTCTGAACATGTCCAAACCATCTTAATCTGGCCTCCCTAACTTTGTCCCCCAAACGTCCAACATGAGCTGTCCCTCTGATGTACTCGTTCCTAATCCTGTCCAATCTTGTCACTCCCAAAGAGAACCTCAACATCTTCAGCTCTGCTACCTCTAGCTCTGACTCCTGTCTCTTCCTCAGTGACACTGTCTCTAAACCATACAGCATGGCTGCTCTCACCACTGTCCTGTACACCTTCCCCTTGATTCTCGCTGATATTTTCCCATCACACAGAACTCCCGACACCTTTCTCCACCCATTCCAACCTGCCTGCACTCGCTTCTTTACCTCTTTCCCACACTCTCCATTCCTCTGGACTGTTGACCCCAAGTACTTAAACTCCTGTACCTTCTTCACCTCTTCACCCTGTAACCTTACTGTTCCACTTCCCTCCCTTTCATTCACACACATGTACTCAGTCTTACTACCACTGACTTTCATTCCTCTTCTCTCCAGCGCAAACCTCCACCTCTCCAGGTTTTCCTCCACCTGCTCCCTGCTCTCACTACAGATCACAATGTCATCTGCAAACATCATTGTCCAAGGAGACTCCTGTCTGACCTCCTCTGACAACTGGTCCATCACCATAGCAAACAGGAAGGGGCTCAGAGCCGATCCCTGATGCAGTCCCACCTCCACTTTGAACTCCTCTGTCTGACCTACAGCACACCTTACCACTGTCCAGTTCCAGAGCCCACCTACCACCACTGTTTGAGACTGAGACAACAGGGGAAGGGAGATGAGATTGCTGGAAACATGACCTCTGCTTTGTGGATGAGAGTGTCTGTGTCTGTATCTGTAAGAGGTAACAACAAAGATAGGTTTGAGGCACGTCTGTGGTTTTGTCAAAGTGAGGTTAAGTATGAATTAAGGATGTAAGAGAACAAGGAAAAGATGTGATAATACACTTACTATTTACGTAATTAACAGGTCTTGATAAAGCTATCTGCAACACTACAGGATCAACAAGTTATACAATATAACAGTTCAAATAACAACTCTAGAACCAACCAAGTTAGACAAATAGTACACAAAAGTCAGAATCCTACCTTACCAGATGTGAACAGATTCAAATGAACAGCTAAAGCACATATCCTTAATAACTCTAACTTGCTGCACATCCTTCCCATCTCGATCCCTCTGCCTAGCTAACCTGTACAAGTCCTTCTCTCCTTCTCTAGTGTCTAACCTAGTGTACAACTCGTCATATGCCTTCTGCTTGGCCTTAGACACCTCCCTCTTCACTCTGCGCTGTAACTCCTTGTATTCCTGTCTATTCTCTTCAGTCCTGTCCATGTCCCACTTCTTCTTGGCTAACCTCTTCCTCTGGACACTATCCTGAACTTCCTCATTCCACCACCAAGTCTCCTTATCTTCTTTCCTCCTTCCAGATGACACACCCAGCACCTTTCTCCCTGTCTCCCTGATCACTTCTGCTGTAGTTTCCCAGTCATCTGGCAGCACTACCTGACCACCCAGAGCCTGCCTCAACTTCTGTCTAAATTCCTCACAACATTCCTCCTTTTTCAGCTTCCACCACTTGGTTTTCTTCTTTATCTCTATCTTTGACCTCTTCGTCTTACAGACCATCAAAGTCATCCTGGCAGGTATTCATAATACTGTTGTTATAATACTACTAATAATATAACGTTATAATGTGTTGTGTTGGCACATTCGCAGAACCTGAGTAACCTGACTTTCCGCACATGCGCAGTAGAGACAGTTCTAAAGATCTGTGGATCGAGCTAAATAAGCGCCGTGTTAAAGGCATGTAATAACTGTGTAATAACACTCATGTTTTAATAGTGAAATATAGTTTGATTTAGAGCAGTGTGTTTACGTTAGCAGGCTTGGACAAAGATTTAAATCCAGAATTTAGCTAGAAATGCTCATTTTGTTCTTTATAAACAGAAAACAAATCAATAAACACTAATTACACGGCGTTTTTCTTTAGCATGTTAGCATTTATTTCAAATGAGTCATGAGGCACAAAAACAAAAGTACTGTTACAGAACGTGAACTGGTTTATAAAAACTAAATAAATTAATCACTATGAGGTAAAGCTACTTTAAAAATAACTTTATGTATAAAATGTCAGGCAGTTACAAAAAAAATCAGCGTTTTCTTTTGCTTGTTATTGTTTCACATATAAATATAAAATCTCTGTGAATCTGAGGAGCTGGAAACGAACTCAGCGCTAAAAAGGTTTAAATCTGTCCGTCTTTCAGCTAAAAATAAACCTTTTCACTTTCTCACCGCGAATGTACCGCATTTCAAATGACACCATACACCAGTTTACCAAATGCTCAGCACGGCTAGCTGTGTCGCTTACGCTAATGCAGACAGCGCTAGCTAGAAAAACCGTCGTGTTGTGGAGTTAAAACCTGTTGTTGTGCTCATTAGCTAACGTCATTCAAATGTGAAAGAAACGATTGATTATTATACAAGCTAACATGCTTATTTGCTAACACAGGGTACTAAACAGCCTCACTGCGAAAAAAGAAACTTCCCTTTTTCTTAATCTTAATAGCGCTAAAAATAAAAGCTAACAAACATTTTCAAAAGTGCATGCAGCTAACACCGGTGTAGCCTTCCAGGACTTTATTAGCCTCGGTGACCACAAATCTAGCTAACTCTCCGCTACTCCAATGCTAACCCAATAGCCATCTTTAACCATCTGGTTTATTGTGCTATCATCCTCTTGTTTTTTAATTGAAAAAAATAAAACAACAAAAAAAACGCTACCTAGCTTTAGCAAACTATCTTTTTTATTTTACAAATAAAGTTGGTCACACTCGTGATTTCAGCCAATAAAAGCGCTCCATTACGCTCCACCACCTTCCCACTCTGAGAAAACAACATGCAGATTTAAAAAAAAAAATAGCTATTAGCAGAACAGCCACCGTTTTCACCAAAAAAAACGTTAAACACGACATGCTAAAACCGATCGCTCCAGTCACAGGCTGCACAGCTGATGCTAAATGCTAACTAACAAAAAACTACAACTGTGAAATTAAAGTCTAGCTTTGGTTCTGTGAAGTAAGTTTTAAACTGGAGGTTCTGCAGCTAGCAAAAGAGCACTAGCCTGATCTCCTGCATCGAACTCACGGCTCTATTATTTAATAATAATAATAATAATAACTCAAGTGTTCTTCCGTTTGATCTTCCTCATGAAATAGAAAAGGAGCCAGAAGCTAGGAAGCGTTAATGACCCAGTAAAGAACCTCTGGTTTATCTTCATCAGATCATTACGAATGTGTTGGACGTCACTCTAGAACCCTCGAAGGTTTCTTAAAGTCCAAAGAACCCTTAACGAACCTGCTCTATGTGTGCGTGTGTTTTAGTAGAAAATTATTGCTGCTTTCAGACTCTAGAACCTGCTCGAGTGAAATCCAGCGAACTCTTAACTATCTGACGAGAGATGAAGCCTGAACTTTAGGAACATGTACAAAACGGTTCTTCAGAGGTTCTTTAAGGGTTTACTGGGTAATTAATGGTTCTTAGCATCCAGTAAAGGGTTCTGTTTACGAGGATGATGAACCTTTAAGATGAAACTGAAGAAACGGTGTAGGTTTTCTGTAGAATCTTTAGAAACCAGCTGAAGAACCCTGATGATGTGATGAAGAGTGAGGATGAGGATTTGGGATGAAGAGTGAGGATGAGGATTGAGGATGAGTATTGGGGATGAAGAGTGAGGATGAGTATTGGGGATGAAGAGTGAGGATGAGGATTGAAGATGAGGATTGAAGATGAAGAGTGAGGATGAGGATTGAAGATGAAGAGTGAGGATGAGGATTGAAGATGAAGAGTGAGGATGAGGATTGAAGATGAAGAGTGAGGATGAGGATTGAAGATGAAGAGTGAGGATGAGGATTGGGGATGAAGAGTGAGGATGAGGATTGGGGATGAGGATTGAGGATGAGGATTGAAGATGAAGAGTGAGGATGAGGATTGGGGATGAGGATTGAGGATGAGGATTGAAGATGAAGAGTGAGGATGAGGATTGGGGATGAAGAGTGAGGATGTGTTACAGTGTCACATGGAAGAATGCTGTGTTTTTTGTTGCTCTGTATTTATTCAGTCTTTAGCTAAACCCTCTGTGATGAAGCTAAGGCTAGCTTCTTAGCCACACACGTGCGTGTTTTAAATTCTACACGTCCTCATGATTTTTTTTTTCATTTTTATTTATCAAAACTACAGATCTATCAAATCTCACTTAACGAATAAAAAAATAGTTTCCTGTAACGTCTGCAGCCGGTCACACCAAGCAAGCACGGGTTTGATTGCAGCTTAGCGCAAACCACGTTCAGCATCATGGTAAAATATTAGCTAGCTAATCATCTGCGCTAAAGATTCCTGTAGAAAAATGAGCACGAGACCATTCGCTTTTAACGATATTCAAGTTATTTACATTCATGACAGTCACGTGACCTTCACGTGGACGATTGTGTAAATTCTATTGGTTATGAAGTTTATTCGTATTCTTCTGTTTAGATTCTAAACGTTACTGGCGCGACCGGCTGCTAAACGCGAGATCGGACAAAACATTTCATCGTTCTTTACATTTTTTGTGTTCAATTGTGTAACACGACTGCATCAGAAAATAGAAAATTCTTTTAGCAACGTCGAGAAACCAGAAGAAAACAAACCCCGGATATGAAAATAAGCCTAATGCTTAAGTGGACTTAGTGTTCGCACGGTTCAGCTCAGGTGTAGAGTAACAGCTCTGTTACCTGGAACATGAAACCCAGCGGTTCCGTGTCTTTAGTGTTTAGCATGCTAACTCGCATGCTAAGTGCTTATTAGCAAAAAAGGTGGTGATGCAGGAGAGAAAGGCGAGTATTGTGAGGGGCGGAGCCTGTGGAGATTTCAGACCAGGTTTCTTCTGCGTCTCTGAGGAAACTCCACGGTGAACACTGCTGTGAGACGCACACTACCCGAGATATAAAAATAACTTTACTAGCACATTAAAAGAGAGAAATGTAGAAATAAAGGGTCAGGATTTTTTCAAAAATCTGGCTTCTGGAGGAAGAACACAATCCCATGATTCATCTGGATCTTTCTGGAACATTCTGTTCATCCAGGTTATGTAGGACACAAAACTGTAGAGAGAGAGAGAGAGAGAGAGAGAAAGAGAGAGAGAGAAAGAGAGAGAGAGAGGACAAACAATCTGTCAGTCACAGTGTGAGCCAATCAGCTGCATCATCTAATCTGTCCACTAAACTCCTTTCCTCCTCCTGAGTCTTAGTCCATCTCTCCATCGTCCCATCTCCCCTCTGCGGTGCACGTAGTCCAGCCCTAACCCAGCCCCTAGTGCAGTCCCTATACCTGTCCAGCCCAATGTCCCTCCTGTCCCTACTCAAACCCTTGTCTGCTTCAGCCTGCGAGTCATCCTCAACTACATCCTGTCCTACAGTCCAATATCCAGTCCAGATGCTTGTCTATTCCAGACTGTACTCCAGTCTGTCCATTACTCCTGTCCATCTGCTCGTCCCCTCACTACAGCTCCCTGATCTAATCCACAGATGCAGCCTAGACACCACTGGAGTGACTGTGTGTCTGTGTGTGTCAGAGTTACTCTCTCACACAGACACTACTGATTGATGCAGTGCAAGCAAAGATTGTGTGGCAGTGAGGGAGTGAGGCAGTGAGGGTGTAAGGCACCGAGGGAGTAAGGCAGCGAGGGACGACGGGAGTAAGGCAGCGAGGGACGACGGGAGTAAGGCAGCGAGGGACGACGGGAGTAAGGCAGCGAGGGACGACGGGAGCGAGGCAGCGAGAGAGCGAGGCAGCGAGGGACTAAGGCAGCGAGGGAGCAAGGGACTAAGGCAGCAAGGGAGCAAGGGACTAAGGCAGCGAG
>JAUCMX010000030.1:8752730-8765230 GCA_033459395.1 Hemibagrus guttatus | reverse complement strand
ATTCACCACAATGTAAGGCCTTATGGGAAGCCAAACAGGTCACAGGAGAAGTTGCATAAAGATGAGCTGGGGTTGAGATGGTGCAGAAACACCGCCTTGTTTTCTGAGGATTTACAGTTGAAAGATTGAAACAGCTGATCAAATATGACTTCCTCTTATGACCTGGAAGTGAGTAACTCCTGCACTCCGAGCATGCTGCCGCTGTTTAAACTCTGTCAGCCTTGGCTGCCATTTTGTGATTAAAACAACCTTCAGTTTAGTGTAGAAATGCATTCTAGGTAGGTTATAATATCCACTCAAACTGAACCAAACACATCTCTTAGTGCAAGAGGCAGTGCTTTAAAAAAAAGAAAAGAAAAAAGTTATCTATGGGTGGGGCTAAACGTGGGTGGAGTTTAGAGTAGCAGCTTCTTTTGAAGTAGAAGTTGAGATGTTTACATCCCAAAGAAAGTGGGGGAAATGGGCGTGGCTTAAACAGTCAACTGGAGGTGAAAATACCTCATATCAAATCCCATTCAAAACCTTTGGGGAGAAAAAAAACCAAAACCCACAGCGCTTCTTCAGACCAGGCTGTAAAACTGTTTCAAGTACAAAACCTCTTTGTTTTTTTATTTCTTTAAATGGCACATACAGGAAGAAAAATATCACATCCAAACCCGACATATTGCCTCAGAACGCCTCATTTGGCTCTGCTCACTCCATAGTGCACTTAGAAGTTATCAAGTAATGTTAAATGTTTAAAAAAATGTTTAAAAAAAAATGATATGAATGCAAGAAAGTAACAAAAAATGATCGATGTTAAATCATAAAAATATTAATAACGAGGAGACAGTTTGGCTGGTTATAGTTTAATATGATAATACAGGGATAAAGGATCAACCAAATAAAAAAACAAAAACAAATCATAACCCCAAAAAAGTAACAAAAAATGTAATAAAAACAGAAAAGGCATTACTATCAGTCCATAGTAAATATTGTTTCTTTCAAAAAAAAAAAAGGGGGGGAATTGAAAGCTCTAAACTCTGTGAATAAAAAAACTTTACTGCCTGAAAAATGTCTTTTTGTACCTAAAGGTGAACACAGCAAGCCAACAGCGTGAAAATTCCCAATAACCAACACTTTTCCCATGTCAGAAATTTCCAACATGTTGGCAGATTTCACCAAAAACCAGCGTTTATGGCAGAAATATCACGACGGCTGAAATACGAGTGGATTATGTAGTGCAAAATGACGACGTCCCCTTTTACACTGCTCCGAAGCTGGAACTCAAAAAGGAGTGGGGCTTTTCTGTGAAACGCCTTCTTTTTTGGGGGGCGGGCTTTGCTGCATAGGTCATAAATGAGGAAGCATTCCTCAACCAGGAACACACACAAAGGGGCGGGGCAACTGTATAAACTGGGCCTGTTTACTAGAACTGGTGTGGGGGTGGAGCTTTACACCAAAATTGGGGTGGGGCTTTGTTGCATAGGTCATGATTGAGATTACGTTCTAGAAAAGAAAAACCTATGTTTAAATTTGTCTGCAAGATGATTGAAGGGGCTTGGCATCTTGTCAAGTCTATGAAAAAAAAAATGGGGCGTGGTTTTTTAAACTTGCTGAAAAGAGGCGTGGATGAATTCCTCAAAGGCGGGGCTTTGCTGCATAGGTCATAAGTGAGGAAGCATTCCAGGACAAGGGACACAGATTAGAGATATTTGAGTCATGTGACTAATTTAAATTTGTGGGCGGAGCTATGCTGCATAGATATTATATATGAGAAGGGGCTTCAGGATCACTGCATCCAGTCAGAAGCCGGTGTGGTGACTCTGGTGCTCCCGCCCCCTCCTGAGGTCATAGCCTTAACCGATTGGCTGAAATCATTCACGTGGTTATCTACACAGCCGTCTGATTCACACGCCAGCATGAAGTGGGTTTGTCACAGCTAGCTCGGGGCGAGTAAACTGAAAAAGTGTTAAATCTGAACATAATCTGAATCCTCGGGGAGTGGGGGGTTCTGTGATGACATCACAGGCATGACCACACCCACCACAGTGGGCGTGTCCACTGACAGCTGAAGGGTCACAGTAGATTTATTATTTTGCTAAACTTCCACAGGTACGATTAGCTTTAAACCAAATTATATTTTAAAACAAAACAAAAAAAACAGCCCTCATTTTTATTATTATTATTATTTTTTAAAACAATAATGTTACAAAACTGGCGTTGTTTTTTTTGTTGTTCCACAGATGAAGGTCTCGGTCTGAATCAGATTAAAACTATTCCTCCTTCTCCTCACACTCTCTCTCTCACACACACACACACACACACACAAATCTTGCAACCAGTAACCCTGTCAGAAGTGAGGGAATCAGGAGAAGAACGGATGGATGGATGGATGGATGGAGGGATAAGGGAGTGTGAAAGGGGTAAAGGAGGTGTGACCAAATAAACTGCTTTAGGTTAGTAATATCTTTAAATAAAAATATAAAAAAAAAGAACTAAAGAATAGTTATCGTGTGTGTGACGCACGAGTGAAGAGAAAAGTGAGACTATTTATTATCCCCCTCATCCCTCCATCTCTCATTTACCTAACAATCAGGAAATCGGCTTTAGTCACCGTGACAATTTTGAACTCCCAAACACTTACTCACACACTCTCTCTCTCTCTCTCTCTCTCTCTCTCTCTCTCTCACACACACACACACACACACACACACGCTGGCACAGGTTGTCTGTTCTGGTTTTGTTCGTTTGTTCTTGACGTGGAATCGCGGTTCTTTAGATATTTTTGAACGTTTCTCTGAAATGGACTTCATCATCAACTGTCCATGTTACTGCAGTTCTCTGTGGAGAAACAGACAGTGTGTGAGAGAGAGAGAGAGAGAGAGAGACACACAGACAGATATAAATAGACAGAGAGAGAGAGAGAGAGAGATGAGGAGAGATTTCAGTGAAGTGTGTAGTGTTCAGTGGACAGGAAACAAGCATTACCGTTGAAAGTGTCCACTTCCTGTGCATGAAGGAAGGGGGCAGGGCCCCACACTCGAACTGTGCCGTCATCTGAAGCGCTGGCCATCAGACTTGGCACACACGGGTTCCAGCTAACACAGTTCACAGTGCGAGTGTGTCCTGTTAGCTCAGCTATAGGCAGCTCGCTACGCTTGTGCCAAATATACACCTTATGATCTGACACACACACACAAAACAGTTAATAACTAGTTATATGTTACGTAGCCTTTATTATTATTAATTAGTAACTTATAATTAATTAATAAGTGACCCGCTGACTGTTATAGTGACCGTGTTGTTAAATTTAAAGCCATAGCTGCAGGTTCTGGTTCTTCTCCAGTGTTGTGTACTTTTTCTCAAGACCTGCTGAAGCTTCACTCTGTACCTTCACTGCCGCTGGCGATGAAGTCCTCGTTATGGCCGCCAAAGCAGGAGTGGATAGTATAGAAGCCCTGCGTCACTCCCTGATACTTCCTGACCAATACACGGTCCTGCAGGTCCCAGAGATGAACCCCCTGGATCCAGAAATATCATTAACACACACACACACACACACACACACACACACACACACACACACCCCCCCTCTCTGCTGTTTCAAAAAGTGTTATCCAGTTAACACTCACCTGAGTTGCTACATTTAACAAAGCTAATCGTCCGTTCTTAGAAACGGTGAAAGACATGATCGGATGATCCTCCTGAACTCTGCATGAGAGACAAACACAAACAAAATAAGAGTTTTTATTTTTTATTCCATCAAATATTAAACGCCTTTTTTCTTTTTTTTTTATCTGTAACTGGAAAATGTTAATGATTTGGGGGGTGGAGCTTTACACCAAAATTGGGGCGGGGCTTTGTTGCATAGGTCATGAATGAGAATATGTTCTAGGAAAGAAAATCCTTTATTTAAATTTGTCCGTATGATGTTCGAAGGGGCGTGGCGTCTTGTTAAAAAAGGGGGCGCGGATTTGCTGCATAGGTCATGCATTCCAGGACACATTAGAAATTTGAGAGTCATGTGACTAATTTAAATTTGTGGGCGGAGCTATGCTGCATAGATATCATATATGAGAAGGGGCTTCAGGAACTGCAGACTACACAGGAAATGCACTGCATCCAATCAGAAGCCAGTGTGGTGACTCTGGTGCTCCCGCCCCCTCCTGAGGTCATAGCCTTAGCTGATTGGCTGAAATCATTCATGTGGTTATCTACACAGCCGTCTGATTCACACGCCAGCATGAAGTGGGTTTGTCGCAGCTAGCTCGAGGCGAGTAAACTCTGTTAGTTAAAATAACCAACATTCTGGCTAGTTAGCTGCATTAAAAAGTGTTATTACAATGATTATTACATGTTTCTGTCGGTCAGATCCTCGAAGTTGTAGGCACGGATGCGTTGGTGTGTATCGGAGGCCAGCACCGTACGGCCGTCATTCACACACCATAAACACTGGACTCGCACTCCTTCCCACGAGTCCACCAGGTTACCGTCCAGATCCTGAGACAGAAACACATGAAACCCTGCAGATACACACACTCGGAGAAACAGATACGACCTACTGAGAGACACCTGGACAGGTGTAGACGAATGAAAGTTACTCACGCATTGGTAGAACTGTCCTCGCTGTCCTCCTGTAACGAATCGCTTGCCGTCAGGGTTCCAGGCGACGCTGGTCAGACTGTCCTCGTGAGACTGACTCATTTTTGTACGCAGTTCACCTGTCTGAACACCAGGTGGCGACAACACTCACCTTTAACACATCAGACTACAGTCCACTACACAAACACACACAGTCATGAACAGGAGCAGTGTTTCTGCATCACCTGCAGGACTTATGTATGTGAAGTAACCGTTACTGACCACTGGGATGGATTTACTTGAACAGGCAATGATTACTGAGCACATGAAGGTCACTTTGAGGGCAGGTAAAGGGTACAGAACACCTGTAATGCCTCTGGAGGGAGGGTAAGTCCCCGCAGGGTGGAGTTATTCGGGGAACAGGTATGATTTACTGACCACCTGGAAGCAGACGTTCCTAGTTTTTAAAGGCAGAGTTAACTGAAAAGCAGGTAACTATGTAGAGTATATAGAGGCGGAGTTAACTGAAAGGCAGGTAACTATGTAGAGTATATAGAGGTGGAGTTAACTGAAAGGCAGGTAACTATGTAGAGTATATAGAGGTGGAGTTAACTGAAAAGGCAGGTAACTATGTAGAGTATATAGAGGTGGAGTTAACTGAAAGGCAGGTAACTATGTAGAGTATATAGAGGCGGAGTTGACTGAAAGGCAGGTAACTATATAGAGTATATAGAGGCGGAGTTAACTGAAAGGCAGGTAACTATGTAGAGTATATAGAGGCGGAGTTAACTGAAAGGCAGGTAACTATGTAGAGGTGGAGTTAACTGAAAGGCAGGTAACTATATAGAGTATATAGAGGCAGAGTTAACTGGAAAGGCAGGTAACTATGTAGAGTATATAGAGGCGGAGTTAACTGAAAGGCAGGTAACTATGTAGAGTATATAGAGGCAGAGTTAACTGAAAGGCAGGTAACTATGTAGAGTATATAGAGGTGGAGTTAACTGAAAGGCAGGTAACTATGTAGAGTATATAGAGGTGGAGTTAACTGAAAGGCAGGTAACTATGTAGAGTATATAGAGGCGGAGTTAACTGAAAGGCAGGTAACTATGTAGAGTATATAGAGGCGGAGTTAACTGAAAAAGCAGGTAACTATGTAGAGTATATAGAGGTGGAGTTAACTGAAAGGCAGGTAACTATGTAGAGTATATAGAGGCGGAGTTAACTGAAAGGCAGGTAACTATGTAGAGTATATAGAGGCGGAGTTAACTGAAAGGCAGGTAACTATGTAGAGTATATAGAGGCGGAGTTAACTGAAAGGCAGGTAACTATGTAGAGTATATAGAGGCAGAGGTACCAGGGCAGGCAAAAATGCAGAGGTAATGTTGACCCTGAGAAGTGCCTCTGGGAGTAAAGTTACCTGGAGGACAGGTAAGGGAATGATCCACAGATTTCTGATGAACATTTAATGATTATTGACCACCTGATGGTGGAGTTACCTGGAGGACATGTCAGGAAATAATGCACTTGGAGTCAGAGTTACCTGGAGGACAGGTAGGGGTACATACCATGTGGAGACCTAATGATATAACGCCCCTGGAGGACAGGTAGCAGAACACAGCCGTTACCTGTACGTTCCAGAGCCAGAGTTCTGAGCAGTCGTCTGGGCCACAGGCAATGAGGTAAACGTCATCGGGACTCCAGGCCAGGTAAGACACTCCATACGCGTGACCTTCCAACGTTCTCCACAACTTCAGCTGGTGTGTTTCCTGTTACAGTGTGCACAGGAGAACAAGGTGAGTGTTGGACACGCGACACGTGACAGATCACAGAGACTGATGGAACAGGAGAGTACGGACCGGGACCACCTGCCACACGATCACCGTGGTGTCTTTGGATCCGGTGGCGAGTTTGGTGCCGTCGTTGGAGAACTTGCAGAACCAAACCTCGTTACAGTGTTCGGTCAGAATCTGCTGAGTGTAACATGGGAACTGCTTCCTGAACACCAAACACACACACACAATATACACAATATAAATAAGACACAGTGTGTGTGTATCAGGAAATGAGACAGGAAGTAAGTGCTTGCAAGTGACAGGTGAGCCTCCATTTTGAGTGAGTGTGTGTGAGTGTGTGTATGTGTGTAAGTGACTTTGTGTGTGTGTGTAGTGATGATGATGTGTGTACGTGTAAGAGTGTATATGTGTGTATATGTGTGTGTGTGTACCTGCTGCACACATGGTCCAGCAGTAGTGAAACAGAGTCGAGGTTGTTGTCTGTCTTGGTGTTGTGATAAAGGCAGCGATCTCTCTGCAACTCCACAGCCTGACGCAGGAGTGTGTGTAACCTCCGGGGGGGCAGCATCACAGAGGGTGGGAGGTACGCTACACACACACACATACACACACACACAAATATACACAATATAAATAAGAAACATAGCCTTTAATGTGTATAATAGTGTGTGTGTGTGTGCGCTCACTCTGCAGTTTATCGAGCAGTTTGGAGCGCGAGCTCACTCCTTTCCCCTCCCACTCGGCTTTGGCTCTCAGGTCCTCGGCGTGACTGCACATCAGATACCTGCACGAGGTGTGACACGTGATGTCGTCAAAATTTCATCAGTGATTAAAAACACACACTGGGTGTGTAAACTTTTGTCTGAGTAAAAAACAGCAGCTTTTCTGGTTACTGTAAAACACCGTATATATACCGTATGTGCTGCAGTTTCCATGGCGACAGGAACGACGGCAGCATTTTAACATATATTTAACTAGATCATCAATCTCCTCCTTTTCCACTGAAAAGGTTTGTAATAAACGTGTAATAAAGCTAGCTGATGCTCGCTGTACAGGTGCGTGTGTGTGTGAGTGGAACACACTCTGATAGGTAACTGCACATCAACACACACATCGCATCGGAACATTAGAGGGAGGAAGGGGGCGGAGCTTCCCTTTTATCGGACCATTCAAGACACTCACACAGCCGTAAGCCAATCACATGCAGCCGAGTCGATGACCTCACATCTTTAGACTGATATGTCTGTAAGCAACAGGTTCAGGGTAGTGGAACAGAAGTGGGGCAGTGTGTGTGTGTGTGTGTGTGTGTGTGTTCTATTTATACTGAGCGGGGGTGAGGGAGTGAGGGTTAGGTTACCCGCTGAGGATGTGGATTCGGTCCGTGTTGTATTTGAGCGGAGTCAGCTCTCCTCTCAACACCTGTAACGCTTCCAGAACTTTTCCGTCCTCCAAATACTCCAGATACTTCTGCTGCAGGAGGAGAAACTTCATCCTCTACACACACACACACACACACACACACACACTATATAATTACCCAGCATATTATTACTAGCATCTGGTTAGCTTACACTGATTTCTGTGTCATAATTCAGACTAGCGAAGAACAGGAACCCTACAGCACTCCTGTTACATACCTTCATCATTAGCACATTGCTAACTGACGTAGCAATGCTAATCATGCTAAGAGGGAGCACTAACACACACACAAAGAAGAGTTCCAGAAAAAAAATGTGTCCCCTACCACAATAGCATTGGGTGAATGCATCAGGCCTTTGAGTTCGCTGAGGTCATTTTCTGCCTACACACACACACACACACACACACACAGAGGAGAAACAGTTCAGCATTACACATTTACCCCACTCACTTTAGACAAGAGGTTATATACACTGAAAACACACACACACACACACACACACACACACACACACCTTATCCCACTCTCCCTCCATGATGTGGTTTCTGAACTTTGTAGCAGCGGGGTGTTCCAGCCTGCAGCCCGACTCCTGCATCAACAGATCCACTGTCTGACTGCACACACACACACACACACACACACACACACATTGTTAAACCAGAGGTTTGTCACTATACATCTTTGCTTCATCTATACACACCATTTTAACAGTGTGTGTGTGTGTGTGTGTGTGAGAATTGATGACATCATTGCTGTGGCACTGCAGTGGTCTCTCTCATTCTGCTCAGCATTTAACACCAGAGAAGGTACAACTGCACCAAAGAGGACACACACACCTATATATGTATATGTACAGCTTTGAAATCATCCACATCACAGTAACACACACAAAAGGCCACGCCTCCTTTCAGTCTTGATTTGCATACAGAGCCCTGATTGGCTGCTGTGTCTAATGAGGTCAGAAGTCTCTCCTGACTCCTGTGTTCAGCAGTGGCTCTTTCACTCAGTCCATGCTGAAGTGACCAGATGCTCCAGTGATAATGGTGATGACGATGATGATGATGGTGATGATGATGATGATGATGATGGTGATGATGAATAGCAATAACTAAACATCTTGCTGATTTTCCTTACGCTGCTGTATACATGTTTATGATCCATTTCCCTTTAGCCACGCCCACAAAACTCCACGATGTGCAACAGTCTTCCTGAAGTGCAGCTCAGCCACTGAGGCACCTCTTCCTGGGTGCCAATACTTTTGTCCAGAAGAACTCGTCTACTCTACACTTTTCCCGTTTGCGGATTTATTTTGAAATAGCTTTCTTTCTCGCGAAACGCTCGTCGATTTGGTGTGTAAACAGAACAGTTAGAGTAACCTCAGGAGCGAGCACATGATCTGAGGCCGTGGTGCGTTTCTGGGCATGTTCGGGGTTTTAACCTGCAGAACCTGCTCTTCTCATTTGCGCAATCCTGGGGAAAGCAGAAAAAAAAGAAAGGGAACAACTCGAGCTCCAGCACTGTTGATGAGGATCTCACACACACACACACACACACACACACCTTCGCCTGGATCTCACCGGTGATGTCATGGGTCTGAATGAACAGACACAGTGATGATGATGATGATGATGATCTCTTATTTTTTAAACCCAGCTACAATTCTGTAATGAGAGATTAATAACACTGCAGTGTGTGTGTGTGTTTTTTTATGTTGTGCAAAATGGACCCTCTTTCTCCCCCCACCCCCCTATGTTCGTGTCAAACTCAGGCGTTCATACTCTCCTCACCTCTCTCTGTGTTGTTGTTGTTGTTTATTATTAGTGATGAATTAGTAAACAGTAAATAAACTCATCCTAACACTTACTTCAGCCCTAATCCGTGCAGATGTTGCCCTATAAGTCGGATCACATCTTCTTCAGACTGTGAAAGGCGTTTTTGCTTCTTTAAGGAACCGGTTCCGGTGGATAAGGGTGCTGAGGAACCGGTCTGAGCCGCGTTGTTCCCGGTACCGGATCCGGAGAGGAGCCCGTTAGAGTGCGCCGTTTCCCCCCTGCCGCTGGAGCACTCTCCGTTCTCTCCGTTCTCTTGGTTCTGTGCGTTATTGTTCTGGCAGCTGGGCCCGGAGTCCTGTCCCTGCTCGGCCCCGTTGGACTGCATGTTCGTGCCGGCGATGCGGCTGTAAAGAACGGCGTGAGGATGCGGGGGAGTTCGTGCGGAAAGCGCCGCGGAGAGGCCCGCCGGGCCTGCTGCTACTGCTGAAGCCTCGGGCTCTCCTGCTCCCTCCGCCGCCGAGGCTCGGCGCTTCTTCCGCGGGGGCGGCGACGCTCCGCCGGTGTCCGAGTCGGAGGAGGAGGAAGCGGAGGCCAGAGTTCCCTCACCGAGAGCGGCCGTGGTGAGAAGCCCGTGATGCTCCGCGAGGGATACGGGGACAGGAGACGCTCACCTCCCGGGGGGTGGGAGGGGGGGTAGAAAGGGGAAGAAGGGCAACGGTGCAGGTTCAGAACTCCACTGTGTCTGTAAGGGGGGGCGAGAAAAGTGTCGCCTTTCTTTTTCTGTTGTTGTTGTTTCTCTCCAAAACAGCTGCAGCTTCTAATGGAGTCCAGACGCGCTGACGTCACCGGAAATTCCGACAGAGCGAGGCGGCGAGGCGGCGACGTCACGCTGATGGCGGAAGTGAGAAAACGCTCGATGACGTCCAAACAACAGGGAAAGAAGAATGATCATTAACAATATAACTTTAAATGAAATACGCGGGAAAAATGTGAACGGAAGAAAAGCCTCCTCTCCATGCTATTTTGTTTTCCGTGTAAAATAGAAATGACGTTTTTCACACCGAGATAGAAATAAAATAACAATAAAAATAAATAAATAAATGAAGCAGAATGGAGCTCTGTAAGAGAAAAAGTTCACCTGGGTTCTGTAGTCATATCCGGATGTTTATTTCCTTTTCCCCCGCTCATTTCCGATTTTAAAACATTTACCATTAAAAGAAAGAAAGACAGAAAAGTGTGTGTAGAGCAGCGAGATAAAGGACAAATGAAATGTAATCACTACAGAGACAGAGTTTCATTTCAAATGTTTTCATTCATTTTATTGTAAAGAAAAAAAACAGGAATAAAATGAGATATTTTCTATATTTATTTATTTATTTATTTATTTATTTATTTATTTATTTATTTATTTATTTATTTATGTTTTTAGGTGTTATTTATTTTTTTGATGTTTGTAGGTGTTGCGATCATCTCCGAGTAATCAGATGATGTCTGGAAAATAAAGTGAGATACAGCAGGATATTAAAGCAGAAGCAGTATTTCATCATGTGAGACTTTAGCTTCCCCTGGACAATCTTCTCCTTGGTATTAAAGGGCAAGTGCCCATAGACCAGCTCATACAGGAGAACCCCCAGACTCCAGATGGTAGCAGAAACTCCAAAATACTCCTGGTACAGAAACCACTCAGGAGGATTGTATTATGGAGTGAGTGAGAAAAGCAAGAAAGAGCAGAACGCGTCACAAAACACTGTTCTCCACAGCATCCTGAACCGAACTCTGTATCTACAGTGAACTGACCACTTTATTTGGTGTAGACCTCATCCGTGAGCAGGTCGTCACAGCCAAAGTCGATCAGCTTCACCTCCATAGTCTGCTGATTGATGAGAATGTTCTCAGGCTTGATGTCACGGTGAAGAACTCCACGATCACAGCAGTGACGAGCAGCATGAATGGTCTGAGACATGTCTTCACACAGTTGACCGGCGGACAGTTTACAGAACTTATAAAGGTCCATGCAGGGGTCAGGTCGCTCCATCACCAGGATGACGAGCTTGGACATCTCAAACCTATCCAGCAGCTCCACCACCTTCTCACAGTAAGGTTTGGAGACTATTTCCATTAACGTCACCTCCAGAGGGAGGCTACATGTCTTACCAGGCTAAACACACACACACACACACACACACACACACACACACACACACGGTTAACATGGAGGGGATACATCTACAGTGTGCTAAGTAGAGATGGAGGAGTGGAGAAGGTTTGGCATGGCACTGACTCCAGACCAGCTCTTCCTCTGATCTTTATTTGTCTAGTAACACCTGTCTGATCGATACCAGTTTGTAGATTTAAATGGAGAACTGTCCAGTGTAATGCCAGTGAAATATGGGGTCCCACAAGGATCAGTTTTAGGACCTCTGCTTTTTTCAATATACATGCTTCCCTTAGGCAACATCATTAGAAGGCATGGGATTAGTTTCCATTGTTACGCTGACGATACACAGTTATATATCTCATCAAAACCAGATGAAATATCTAAACTGTCCAGATTAACAGAGTGTGTTAAAGATATTAAAGACTGGATGGCTGATAATTTTCTATTACTAAATCCTGATAAGACGGAGACATTACTGATTGGTCCAAAAAGCAGTACACAGAAGCTCTCACAATTCAACCTGTACTTAGAAGGATGTTCTATTACTACTAGCTCTACAGTGAAAGACCTGGGCGTAATATTAGACAGCAGTTTGTCCTTTAAAAAACATATTTCCGACATTACAAAAATAGCCTTCTTCCACCTCAGAAATATCGCCAAGCTTAGGAACATTTTATCTGTATCTGAATTTTCAAGCACCAATAATAAGAGTTTCCCTCATGGGATCAATAACCTCTGGTGTATCGTCTTTTTTGGAATAATTTTGTCATCCTGCAGATCTTCTTACTGAAAAC
>JAUCMX010000030.1:8715935-8752230 GCA_033459395.1 Hemibagrus guttatus | reverse complement strand
CCGTTTTATCACGTTATCATGTTTATCACCGTTTCTATATTGTTCTATCATCTTCTAATTGTTTTTAATCATGCATTTGTTTGTTACATCGTTGTAATTCGTCAACGAGAATTCCTTCTACTTAGCCTCTCAGTGGCTATAGGCTGCCGCTACAAAATGTATTAAGTAAATGTGTCTTTACTTAGCGTACGTCATAATCAATCAGATGAGTGAACCTTCACTCGGCCAGCAGCCATTTTACAACTTAAACTAGTCCAAATAAGACAGAAAACAGGAGAGAACTTTAACTCTTTACTGCCCTTAATATTTATCCTCACATCATTTATAACTTTATGGATATAACTGATGTGTCCTCAGAGTGGGTTAAAGGAGGAGCAGATGAAATTCCAGCAGAGAATCCAGGAGAAGCAGAAGAAGGTGCAGGAGCTGAAACAGACTGTGAACACTATAAAGGTGAGCAGTGAGCAGAGACAGAGCTGCTCCTAGAAACACACACAACATGGACAACCAGTCATTTACAGTCCCAGTAAGAGAGGGAACGATAGACATTTAAGTCCAGTGTGTGTGTGTGTGTGTGTGTGTGTGTCCTAACAGCTCAGTGCACAGACAGCAGTGGAGGACAGTGAGAGGATCTTTACTGAGCTGATCAGCTTCATGGAGAAAAAGCGCTTGGAGGTGACGGAGCTGATCAGAGCTCAGGAGAAGACTGAACTGAGTCGAGCTGAACGACTCCTGGAGCAACTGGAGCAGGAGATTGCTGATCTTCAGAGGAGAGTCACTGAGCTGGAGCAGCTTTCACACACACACGATCACGTCCATTTCCTCCAGGTAACACTCACTGTCTGATCTACAGAGCCAGCTGTTCCTCACACACTCTCTAAAACACCTCTCATTAAAGCAGCAATAAATGTCCCTGTGTGACATCACAAGTGTGTGTTTCATTTCATTTGTTCTCTGTAGGCTTTAGCTTCTGGACGTCGGTCTCCTGCATTAACCAGACCAGATTTTGACACATCCAGCATCACTGTCCCTCAACATCTGTCATTTGATGGAGTGAGGAATTCTCTCTCAGATCTGAAGAAGAGACTGGAGGAATTCTGTGAGGAGGAATTCAACAAAATCCCTCCACATGGTAAGAGGAGCTGCTCCTGCTGGAGAAACACAATGATGCACGTCTTTACTCGCTCTGTGAAGTGTTATTTCTTAGCGATGCTCCTGCTTACTTTTCTGCAGCCAGTTTGTTCACCTGACACTTTGAAGTAAAATACTGATTTCAAATGAATAAACTGACTGTATCACTTTCACCTGTTTCCATCTTTTACACAACCTGATGATGCTTTTTGTCTTCATTTCCATTTTTCTCTCCACAGCTGCAGCAGTTCACATCATTTCACCACCAGAGCCACAGAGCAGAGAAGACTTTCTGAAATGTACATCTAACACACACACACACACGCACAGAGAGAGAGACACACACACACTCTTCACATGAATATAGAGTATTGTGTGAATTAAACCCAACATGTTGACATTGTTCAGTTTGTTTTTCTCTTTTATTTTAGATTTCTGTTATCTGACTCTGGATCCCAACACCACACATCGTACCCTCATTCTGTCTGAGAAGAACAGAGCGGTGAGAGTCAGTGAGAGAGAGCAGAAGTACTCTGATCATCCAGAGAGATTTGACTACTGGGAACAGGTGTTGTGTAAGGAGAGTGTGTGTGGATGCTGTTACTGGGAGGTGGAGTGGAGCGGTGTTGGTGTGGACATATCAGTGTCATATAAAGACATCAGCAGGAAAGGACACAGTATTGCGTGTGTGTTTGGACGCAACAATCAGTCCTGGAGTCTGGAGTGTTTTTCATCTTCTCCCTCTTTCTATCACAACAACATTAAGACTGATCTCAGAGTTCCATCATCCTCCAGAATAGGAGTGTATGTGGATCAAAGTGCAGGAACTCTCTCCTTCTACAGCGTCTCTGACACCATGAAGCTCCTCCACAGAGTCCACACCACATTCACTCAGCCTCTATACGCTGGGTTCTGGCTTGGTTTACTATCAGAAGTGAGGTTGTGTGATCCAGAGTAACATGTATCTGGTGTTTTATGGTCAGTAACAAGTAGAAATATTCAACAGAATATTCATTCTTTGTAATGTGGTAATATCCTGTCCAGGGTGTACCCTGCCTTCTGCCTGTAGTCTCCTGGGATAGAATCCAGGTTCCCTGTGACTCAGTAGTAGGATAAGCAGGTATAGAAAATGTATGGATGTAATGTAGTAAGCTTTTTATTTTCATCTACAGTCACTTAAATAGTGAGTTTTATGGGTTTTTAAAAATTAAAAACATTCTTTAAAGAATTTTTTTTTTTTTTTTCACAATAGCCTGGTTGTGTAAGTATGTAGAGCTTTATAATTGTGGGTGTGTCTGTGTTCAGAATAAACCAATCACATTCAATCTCATGTACAAAAGTAATTATCATCAGCTGCATCAATGTAATGATTCTGATTAACTCCAAATAAAATGTTTCTGTGGGATTTCTTTAAATCCGACCGAATTAAAATAACAGAAGCAGCTTTGATTTACTGATATATTTAACTTTATAAACTCCTGACAAAAATATGATATATAACAGAGAGAGAGAGAGGCAACAGGATGCATAAAAATACTCCTGAAAAGATTATACACCAGAAGCTGACCACCGAAGATCACCACTAATCTTGAATTTAGAAATGAAACAGGGCTGGAGTGTGGATTAGACACTAAAATCAGTGAGAACATGATGAATGAATCAATCAAATGAAACTTGTGGGGTGAGGGAAGTGAAATCTGTGATGTTTCCTCAGCTGCAACAGGATCCAGGGTCAGTATAAATGTCAAAACTCACCTTGAGCGATCTAGTCAGAGCACTGAATCTAAACCACTCGATTTATAACCTCAATGATGTTCATATGATGTGGATCATGTCGCCTTCCTGTGTAGGGAGCACAAATCCCATTATATTGAACACCTAAGGGCCTTTAATCTGTGTTTAGGTGAAACAGGTGCATCTCAATAAATTAGAATGTCATGGAAAAGTTCATTTATTTCAGTAATTCAACTCAAATTATGAAACTCGTGTATTAAATAAATTCAATGCACACAGACTGAAGTAGTTTAAATCTTTGGCTCTTTTAATTGTGATGATTTTGGCTCACATTTAACAAAAACCCACCAATTCACTCTCTCAACAAATTAGAATACTTCATAAGATCAATAAAAAAAACATTTTTAGTGAATTGTTGGCCTTCTGGAAAGTATGTTCATTTACTGTACATGTACTCAATACTTGGTAGGGGCTCCTTTTGCTTTAATTACTGCCTCACTTGGGCGTGGCATGGAGGTGATCAGTTTGTGGCACTGCTGAGGTGGTATGGAAGCCCAGGTTTCTTTGACAGTGGCCTTCAGCTCATCTGCATTTTTTGGTCTCTTGTTTCTCATTTTCCTCTTGAAAATACTCTATAGATTCTCTATGGGGTTCAGGTCTGGTGAGTTTGCTGGCCAGTCAAGCACACCAACACCATGGTCATTTAACCAACTTTTGGTGCTTTTGGCAGTGTGGGCAGTGCCAAATCCTGCTGGAAAATGAAATCAGCATCTTCAAAAAGCTGGTCAGCAGAAGGAAGCATGAAGTGCTCTAACATTTCTTGGTAAACGGGTGCAGTGACTTTGGTTTTCAAAGAACACAATGGACCAACACCAGCAGCGCCCCAAATCATCACAGACTGTGGAAACTTAACACTGGACTTCAAGCAACTTGGGCTATGAGCTTCTCCACCCTTCCTCCAGACTCTAGGACCTTGGTTTCCAAATGAAATACAAAACTTGCTCTCATCTAAAAAACACTTTCAGATGAGGACTTTGGACCACTGGGCAACAGTCCAGATCTTCTTCTCCTTAACCCAGGGAAGACGCCTCTGACGTCGTCTGTGGTTCAGGAGTGGCTTAACAACGTCTGTGTGTGGTGGCGTCTCCCCAACCCTTTCCTCCTCAATAATCTTTTTTTCTTTTTCGCCCTTTCACTGCAAATCAGTGCACAAACCATTTGGATTGCAAACTTCTTGCAGGGTACCATTTCCGGTCTTGCATGAGAACTTTGATCTTGCATTATTTCATTATCACATCTCGTGTGCGTTTGGTTGTGAAACGTAGTTTGTGGACCAGACAGAGTTGTGGGTGATTCTTCCTGTTGTGAAGTCATGCAGTGTGAAACCTCCTGTTGCTGATCCATCGTGCAATGTGAACACAGCAGCAACTGAATGCTTCCCCAGATAGCCATGCAGTGTGAAAACAACCATGATCCCACCACTTTGTAAATCGTGCAGTTTGAACTCGGCATAAGGCTGCTGGAGTGAAGGGCTGAGGATAAGGTTATTTCACCGTGCACTAGTTTAGGCCCCTATAATCGATGCAATGTCTGAGACTGCCTTCTTTTTTCTCCATGAAGAAGGATCCCATTGATTCTGGGGAGGTGGAAGGTCTGATGTAGCCTTTGTGGTGCACCTACTGAATTTATTCCACCATGGCATGTTGCTCAGCTGATGACAAAGGGCAGACTCGACCACGGGGGTGTTGTACGCAGGAGTATCTCTATAGTGCAGTCATAGGTTTAGTGCAGGCAGAAGCCGCAAGTCCCGGCTTTACTGAAAACTTCCTGGAGGTCTTGGCACTCAGCCAAAGATATGGTACTGTGGGTGTGTCTCAGACTTTTGATGGTCATGGTTTCTAGCATCAGTTTAGGCTTACAGATGCAGTGGTCTAGGCAATACTGGGACCATGGAGCAAGCTGTCTGTATCTTCCGGAGAGCTGCAGGTTGTGTCACTCCATCCACAGGATGCCCAGAATCATGGGATACTTGACAGTGGTGGTAACCAGCAGTTCTATATCCTTATAGTGCAATGTGTCACAGTGCCACCTCAGATGGGTCCCATATCCATAGCATGGATTCATAGCCACTGGGGCAGCAGAAATCTAGGGATATTGAGATGGTTGATAGATTCTTATTCAGTGAAATTTACCGGTGCCCAACAATGATGAGTGCTGTGGAAAGAGAATCAATGCCTGATTGCTGTATCACAGTAAGTAAGGTAAATACATGCTGGGAAATTGACTGGATTTAACTCACATTTGCTGTAATTGCTGTGACACTCTGAACAGGTGTGTGTGTGATCAGTAAGCGAGTGTGTGTGTGCGTGCATGTGTGCTGTGGGTAGTGGAGTCCTGTCAGGCCATGTTTGTAGTCTGTGGTGCGTTCTGGGAATTGAAGTTGGCAGACCTGACAGCAACTTTTTCAGACAAAGTCTTAAATTGCTATAATTGGAATTTATCAATCAGGCTGAAAGTTTTCCTGGAGGAGTCAGTAGGCAAAAAAAGCAGAAATTTAAGATCTATTCTGTACTTCATGAAATGAATCCTAATAAATATAGGAGCTACATGGGTTATATTTATGCACTGAAGGGAGATGAAATGGTTAACAGAGGAGTGTTGATAATGTCCGTTTGTGCTCCTCCCCTCCCTCTCTCTTTCTCTCTCTCTCTCTTTCTCTCTCTCTCTCTCTCTCTCTCTCTCTCTGTCTCTCTCTCTCTCACACTCACACAGAACCAGGAAGTTTCTGTGAAAACAAATCTGATCTCTCTCCGTGCGTGAGTTCAGGAAAATGGCCAGTATTTCAGTAGATCAGGATCAGTTCAGCTGTCCAGTTTGTCTGGATCTCCTGAAGGATCCGGTGGCTATCCCCTGTGGTCACAGTTTCTGTAAGGTGTGTATTAATGGCTGCTGGGATCAGGAGGATCAGAAGGGAGTCTACAGCTGTCCTCAGTGCAGAGACACTTTCACTCCAAGGCCTGTTCTACGCAGGAACAACATGCTGGCTGAAGTGGTGGAGAAACTGAAGAAGACTGAAGTCCAAGCTGCTTCTCCTGCTCACTGTTACGCTGGACCTGGAGATGTGGAGTGTGATTTCTGCACCGGGAGAAAACACAAAGCTGTCAAGTCCTGTCTGATGTGTCTGGCTTCTTTCTGTGAAACTCATCTGAAACCTCACTATGAAGTTCCTGCTTTAAAAAGACACACATTAACTGATGCCTCTGGAAAACTAGAAGAGAAGATCTGCTCTGAACATGACAAGCTGATGGAGATCTACTGTCATACTGATCAAAGATGTATTTGCTCTTTGTGCATGTTAGATAAACATAAAGGCCACGATGCTGTATCAGTTACAGCAGGAAGAGCTGAGAAACAGGTGAGAACTCATCCCAATGATATTTCTCATTTAGATTTAGTAGCTTTGGTCAGTTACGTTTACTACAAGAATGGCAACTTTCAGTTGTGAGATCGTACAGTCGTACATGTAGTAGACAATAATGCACCTAGAAATTCATGGATCATGGGCAAGGTGGATATTTACCTGATTGTGTTTCCTGTTTGATTAGTGAGTAGAGAGGGGGTGAATAGCGGGAGCGCTCACTTTATGTTGACTGTTTTATCACGTTATCATGTTTATCACCATTTCTATATTGTTCTATCATCTTCTAATTGTTTTTAATCATGCATTTGTTTGTTACATCGTTGTAATTCGTCAAAGAGAATTCCTTCTACTTAGCCTCTCAGTGGCTATAGGCTGCCGCTACAAAATGTATTAAGTAAATGTGTCTTTACTTCATAATGTATACGTCATAATCAATCAGATTAAACTTCACTCAGCCAGCAGCCATTTTACAACTTAAACTAGTCCAAATAAGACAGAAAACAGGAGAGAACTTTAACTCTTTACTGCCCTTAATATTTATCCTCACATCATTTATAACTTTATGGATATAACTGATGTGTCCTCAGAGTGAGTTAAAGGAGGAGCAGATGAAATTCCAGCAGAGAATCCAGGAGAAGCAGAAGAAGGTGCAGGAGCTGAAACAGACTGTGAACACTATAAAGGTGAGCAGTGAGCAGAGACAGAGCTGCTCCTAGAAACACACACAACATGGACAACCAGTCATTTACAGTCCCAGTAAGAGAGGGAATGTGTGTGTGTGTGTGTGTGTGTGTGTGTGTGTGTGTGTGTGTGTGTGTGTGTGTGTGTGTGTGAGTGTGTGTGTGTGTGTGTGTGTGTGTCCTAACAGCTCAGTGCACAGACAGCAGTAGAGGACAGTGAGAGGAACTTTACTGAGCTGATCAGCTCCATGGAGAAAAAGCGCTCGGAGGTGACGGAGCTGATCAGAGCTCAGGAGAAGACAGAACTGAGTCGAGCTGAACGACTCCTGGAGAAACTGGAGCAGGAGATTGCTGATCTTCAGAGGAGAGTCACTGAGATGGAGCAGCTTTCACACACACACGATCACGTCCATTTCCTCCAGGTAACACTCACTGTCTGATCTACAGAGCCAGCTGTTCCTCACACACTCTCTAAAACACCTCTCATTAAAGCAGTAATAAATGTCCCTGTGTGACATCACAAGTGTGTCTTTCATTTCATTTGTTCTCTGTAGGCTTTAGCTTCTGGACGTCAGTCTCCTCTATTTAACAGACCAGATTTTGACACATCCAGCATCACTGTCCCTCAACATCTGTCATTTGATGGCGTGAGGAATTCTCTCTCAGATCTGAAGAAGAGACTGGAGGAATTCTGTGAGGAGGAATTCAACAAAATCCCTCCACATGGTAAGAGGAGCACACACACACACACACACACACACACGCAAACAAGCAGAAGTTTAAATTACACACACACACACACACACACAAAGAAGCAGAAGTGTAAATTACACACACACACACAGCAGTGTAATTAAACACACACACACACACACAGACACACACACACACTCTTCACATGAATATAGAGTATTGTGTGAATTAAACCCAACATGTTGACATTGTTCAGTTTGTTTTTCTCTTTTATTTTAGATTTCTGTTATCTGACTCTGGATCCCAACACCACACATCGTACCCTCATTCTCTCTGAGAAGAACAGAGTGGTGAGAGTCAGTGGGAGAGAGCAGAAGTACTCTGATCATCCAGAGAGATTTGACTCCTTATGGCAGGTGTTGTGTAAGGAGAGTGTGTGTGGACGCTGTTACTGGGAGGTGGAGTGGAGTGGTGATGATGTGTCCATATCATTGTCATATAAAGACATCAGCAGGAAAGGACGGGGTAATGAGTGTGGGTTTGGACTCAACAATCAGTCCTGGAGTCTGAGATGTTCTTCTTCTTCTCTCTCTTTCTATCACAACAACATTAAGACTGATCTCAGAGTTCCATCACCCTCCAGAATAGGAGTGTATGTGGATCACAGTGCAGGAACTCTGTCCTTCTACAGCGTCTCTGACACCATGAAGCTCCTCCACAGAGTCCACACCACATTCACTCAGCCTCTATACACTGGGTTCAGGGTTAGTTATCTATCAGCAGTGAGGTTGTGTGACACTCAGCCTCTATACGCTGGGTTTGGACTCTACCGATCATACGTGAGGTTGCGTGGTCCAGAGTAAGATGTATCTGGTGTTTTATGGTCAGTAACAAGTAGAAATTGTATCACAAATGATCTTATAGAAAAGTGTTTCATTTCAACAAGATTACACATTATAGAGAGATCGCTCCTGAGCACCAACATTTCTCATCTCCTTCGAGGGGACGGGGGACAGCACACAGTTCAAACTGTGAAGGGATTTCAGTCAGAAGTTTTGGAGATCTGCAGGATGCACAAAATTTTTCCTGAAAAGATGATACGCCAGAAGCTGACCACCGAAGATCATCATCACTAATCCTGAACCTGTAAATGAACAGGGTTGGAGCGCGGATTAGACGCTAAAATCAGCATGAACATGATTAATGAATCAATCAAATGAAACTTGTGGGGTGAGGGAAGTGAAATCCGTGCTGTTTACTCGGCCAGAACAGGAACCAGGGGTCAGTGTAGGAGTCAGGACTCACCCTGAGCGATCCACCAGTGTTCTGTGGAGGGGAAATCAGCCATGACTGAAACACAACAGGAAACAAAATCCCACTTATTTACATCCCTACATGTGAGATGAGTCAGAGCACTGAATCTCCTCTACTTGCTTTATAATGTTAATGATGTTCAGATGAGGGATGAAGCAGGTGAGAATGTGAGTCAGTATGAATAACTGTTACATGGAGGCCTGCGTGATATTTAAAGAATAAAACACTAGAGGATTGTGCTACTAGAGGAAAACAATCATAACTTCAACTCTACACAAACCTTAAACCCCATTTCCCATCATGCATCACTGCCTACAGAGCAGACTGCTACCTGACCTTTAGCCATTAGCTTAGCTTTTATCCATTTATCCATACAGTATGATGATGATGTGGAAATGATTCTTCTTGACAGACACAAGCCTCTCTTTTTTCTAATTTCTTAAAGTTGATATGATAAAAATAAAGAAAATCTCTGTGCTACTGACAGAGCCGATCTTACAGAAAACTAATCAACAGCTTCTGAACAATCAGAATCCAGAACTCAGTGCTGTGGGATACACAGCAATTGACAATGACTGACATCAAAACTTAAATTTCGATGATTGATCCTTCACGTTGTAGCAGCGTCTTGGAACTGGGATAAAAACTTTACACACGGTTTAAAATGTTAAACTTTACTCCTGATTGACAAACAGAAAATGTCAGGATGTTACTGTGGGAAGTTTGGAGTGTGTGTGTGTGTGTGTGTGTGTGTGTGTGTATGTGTGTGTGTTATTTGACTTATTTGACTTGATTATATTACACTCCGTACCAGCGACCGTGAGGCCGACGTGTAGCAGCGTGACAGTGATGGCGTAGTCCCACACACACTCCTCCACGAACCAGGCGAAAACCAGTCCTCCCACCACGTACGTCACCTCCGTGGAGATCACGCTCACTGCACAAGAAACAGACGCACAGTTGAGTTCAAGAGAGATGGAGACTGTCTATATCAGACAAATCCTGCAGCTTTAATCAACATTCCTGAATTTTAGTCTCTAAAGCTAATCTTTCAGACGTCCTTCTTATCTAGGGACAGTTTGATATTTTCTTATCAAGTTGTATTTTTTAGTGTTAAACATCAGGATCTGATCCTTCATCAGCACTCGCTGTAACGGACATCACAGACATTTCCTCCTCACACCACCAGAGTGCATTGTCGCTCTTCTTCTTCTTCTTTCGGCTTTTCCCTTCAGGGGTCGCCACAGCGAATCATCTCTCTCCACCTATCCCTATCTTCTGCATCCTCAACACTTGCACCCACTAGCTTCATATCCTCATTAATTCCATCCATATACCTCCTCTTTGGCCTTCCTCTTTGCCTCCTGCCTGGCAGCCCCATGTCCAACATTCTCCTACCAATATACTCACTGTCCCTCCTCTGAACATGTCCAAACCATCTTAATCTGGCCTCCCTAACTTTGTCCCCCAAACGTCCAACATGAGCTGTCCCTCTGATGTACTCATTCCTAATTCTGTCCAATCTTGTCACTCCCAAAGAGAACCTCAACATCTTCAGCTCTGCTACCTCTAGCTCTGACTCCTGTCTCTTCCTCAGTGACACTGTCTCTAAACCATACAGCATGGCCGGTCTCACCACTGTCCTGTACATCTTCCCCTTGATTCTCGCTGATATTTTCTGATCACACAGAACTCCCGACACCTTTCTCCACCCATTCCAACCTGCCTGCACTCGCTTCTTTACCTCTTTCCCACACTCTCCATTACTCTGGACTGTTGACCCCAAGTACTTAAACTCCTGTACCTTCTTCACCTCTTCACCCTGTAACCTTACTGTTCCACTTCCCTCCCTTTCATTCACACACATGTACTCAGTCTTACTACGACTGACCTTCATTCCTCTTCTCTCCAGCGCAAACCTCCACCTCTCCAGGTTTTCCTCCACCTGCTCCCTGCTCTCACTACAGATCACAATGTCATCTGCAAACATCATTGTCCAAGGAGACTCCTGTCTGACCTCCTCTGACAACTGGTCCATCACCATAGCAAACAGGAAGGGGCTCAGAGCCGATCCCTGATGCAGTCCCACCTCCACATTGAACTCCTCTGTCTGACCTACAGCACACCTCACCATTGTCCTGCTCCTCTCATACATGTCCTGCACCACTCTGACATACTTCTCCGCTACTCCTGACTTCCTCATACAGTACCACAGCTTTTCTCTTGGCACCCTGTCGTACGCTTTCTCCAAGTCTACAAACACACAGTGCAACTCCTTCTGACCATCCCTATACTTCTCCATCAAAATCCTCAGAGCAAAAATTGCATCCGTTGTGCTCTTTCTGGGCATGAAGGCATACTGCTGCTCACAAATTTCCACTACCTTCCTTAACCTAGCTTCCACTACTCTTTCCCATACCTTCATTGTATGGCTCATCAACTTTATCCCCCTATAGTTACTGCAACTCTGCATGTCACCCTTATTCTTAAAGAAACACACTTCTTCTCCATTCCTCAGGCATCCTCTCACTCTCTAAAACCCTGTTGAACAAACTAGCTAAAAATTCCACTGCTGCCTCTCCCAGACACTTCCAGACCTCCACCGGGATGTCATCAGGACCAACTGCCTTCCCACTTTTCATCCTCTTCAAAGCCTTCCTGACTTCATCCTTTCTAATCTTATCTACTTTCTGTTCCACAGAGTTCACCCCTTCTACTCTTTTTTCCCTCTCATTTTCCTCATTCATCAGCTCCTCAAAGTACTCCTTCCATCTCCTCTGTACACTCTCCTCACTTGTGAGCACCCTTCCATCTCTATCCTTAATAACTCTAACTTGCTGCACATCCTTCCCATCTCGATCCCTCTGCCTAGCTAACCTGTACAAGTCCTTCTCTCCTTCTCTAGTGTCTAACCTAGTGTACAACTCGTCATATGCCTTCTGCTTGGCCTTAGACACCTCCCTCTTCACTCTGCGCTGTAACTCCTTGTATTCCTGTCTATTCTCTTCAGTCCTGTCCATGTCCCACTTCTTCTTGGATAACCTCTTTCTCTGGATACTATCCTGAACTTCCTCATTCCACCACCAAGTCTCCTTATCTTCTTTCCTCCTTCCAGATGACACACCCAGCACCTTTCTCCCTGTCTCCCTGATCACTTCTGCTGTAGTTTCCCAGTCATCTGGCAGCACTACCTGACCACCCAGAGCCTGCCTCAACTTCTGTCTAAATTCCTCACAACATTCCTCCTTTTTCAGCTTCCACCACTTGGTTTTCTTCTCTATCTCTGACCTCTTCTTCTTACAGACCATCAAAGTCATCCTACACACCACCATCCTATGCTGTCTGGCTACACTCTCTCCCACTACCACTTTACAGTCACTAATCTCTTTCAGATTGCCTCTTCTACATAGAATGTAGTCTACCTGTGTTCTCCTACCTCCACTCTTGTAAGTCACTCTATGCTCCTCCCTCTTCTGAAAATAAGTGTTAACCACACCCATGTCCATCCTCTTAGCAAAGTCCACTACCATCTGTCCTTCAAGGTTCCTTTCCTTAACTCCAAACTTGCCCATCACCTCCTCATCACCTGTGTTCCCCTCACCAACATGTCCATTAAAATCCGCTCCTATCACCACTCTCTCACCCGTGGGAATACTCTCCATCACCTCATCTAATTCACTCCAGAATCTCTCTTTCTCCTCTAACTCACAACCTACCTGTGGGGCATAACCACTAACAACATTCAACATCACCCCTTCAAACTCTAACTTCAGACTCATCACCCTGTCTGACACTCTCTTCACCTCCAGGACATTCCTCACAAACTCCTCCTTCAGGACCACACCTACCCCATTTCTCTTACTATCCACACCATAATAAAACAGCTTGAATCCTGCTCCTATACTACGAGCCTTGCTACCCTTCCACCTGGTCTCCTGTACACACAGTATATCCACCTTCCTTCTCTCCATCACATCAGCCAGCTCTCTACCTTTCCCTGTCATAGTACCAACATTCAGAGTTCCTATTCTCAGTCCTACACGCTTACCTTTCCTCTTCTCTCTCTGTCTGCGCACTCTCCTCCCTCCTCTACTTCTTCGACCAACAGTAGCCCAATTTCCACCGGCGCCCTGTAGGTCAACGGCGCCGATGGCGGTCGTTGTTAACCCGGGCCTCGACCGATCCGGTATGAAATTCGTACTGACGATTCGCATGGTTAAATTTGGCAATGTTTTACGCCGGATGCCCTTCCTGACGCAACCCTCTCTATTTATCCGGGCTTGGGACCGGCACAGAAGTCACTGGACTGTGACCCCCATGGCTAGATTAGTGCATTGTCGCTCTATTGTTTTAAAATAATCTTCTTTTGTGTTTGCTCCATTTCCTGCTTTAACTGTGTTCACCTGTTGGTATTTCCCCAATTACCCTGCTGTGTGTTTCCTCCTGAGTGCTAGATCAGTGTGTGTTTGTGTTTAGTTGGTATGGTTTCTGGTGTGTTGTGTTATATTAAACTTTCACAGTGAGAGGGTTTTTGTTTTTAGATCGAGTTTGCTGAGCTTTGCCTGGCTTCAGTCTGGTTCCTGGTTTTATTTTTTTTCCCTGTTTTTTGAGGACCATCTCCACTTATTATTATTATTATTATTATTATTATTATTATTATTATTACTATTATTATTATTATTATTATTATTATTATTATTATTAGTCACACACTATCCTAGTATTCAAATATTTAATACCACAGGTGACATGAAGGAAATATAGATATTATATATATATATATATATATATATATAAATATATAGATATTAAAATAAACATTTTACAATTCTGTGAAAATTAGGAACAGATTAATTATTCAATATTTATCACAGTATGATGATATTTTTTTTCCTGTAAGAGGTTTGAACTGGGCTTACCTAAATATTTTGGGTTGTTCCATGAAGGCTGTATTTTGTAGTTGAAAGGTGCTAATAAGCTGTCCACCTCCTCCACCCTGATACAACACACAAATATACACTTACACTGACAATTTATCTTCCTAGATAAAATATAAATGCAGATGTGTTGAAGAATGAGCAATCTTAAAGAAAACTTTTGACAAAAATGGACATTTTCACACAGTTCCTTTTTGCCAAAATGTCAGCCAATACATGCTCACTGTCTGGAGTTTTTTATTTTTTTTTAATGAATACACACAAAAATTAACAACTTCATTTATCTCATTTTCACATAAATAAATCTTTTAATAATAATGCACACACACACGCATAGAGACAGTGCATTTTAATAAGTAAGACTTACTTCAGGATGCCGATGCACAAACTGAGGGTGATGTAGTAAAGCGAGTAGAAACACACAATACACATTAACAGGTTCTGAAGAACCACCTGAAAAAATGAATCTCCACAGATTAATACATCATCATGCACAAAAACTGATGAATACATCAGATTCAGGGTAAATTTCCTTCACGTTTCATTCACAGAAAGATTTTAAACTAACATTAGTCAGGGGAATCGTGAGTCTTTTCAGTGAGTCAAATCAGCGAATTGATTCTTCTGGATCACATTTTTAATTAGTTTCTTAAAGTCTAGTGATGGTTTTTCTTTGTTTAACTCTGGATGAAAATGTGTTCGGGGAATCCTATGTTGCTTTCTAATACACAAAATAATTAATTCCTGGGATTTTAACTGCCTTTAAGGTTAAAAAAGGTTCCTACATCTACAGCATGTGACTCGTCTCACAGCGATCAACTCCGAGTCAACTGGTTTACGAATGACACATCACTTTTTAACATATGAGGCTTTTGTGTCACAGGAAGTCAGTGATTTGCGATTTGTCCTTCTCTTTTCTTTGCCCTGGTTTTGTTAAATGAGCTGCAAGAAATAAATAAAGAAATAACTTGATCTGTATTGTCACTCATCCACCCAAACACTCCATCCAACCAAACCATGACTGAATCTTCTCCACTCTGAAACATTGTGAACGTTATGATTCCGTTATATCTTTAGCAGTGGATCTCCTGAACCTGAGATGAAGAGCTTTACCCATGTGTTATTGAGCTTGGTGTTGATTGACAGCTTGCAGTGGTGTTTGATCTGAGGCATCCAACAGCACCGGCAGCAGTAATCCCACCACATGAAGAGCAGACGCTTTCTGTTTTATCATCCAACACACACACAACAACTAATGCTAGCAGTGCAGTGTTTTGCTAACTGTGTGTCTATGAGGATAGGTCTTAACAGGATTAGCAACATGATGAAACGTTTGCTTCAACCTAAGCCGGATTAAACCCGCTCTGAAGGCCTGAGATGGTTAAAAACCTGAAACTTGTGTTCATTTAAATAAATATTACCAAAATGTGAAAAAAAGGCTAAAATAACCCTGTTCGGGTTTTTGCACATGTGTGATGTCATTTCCTGTTCCTTTGAAGAGGCTGGGATTTGGTTCATCCTGACGGTGTGTTGTCTTTACGCTTGTTTAAATGAACTGTTCTCTTTTCCTGACTCCTGAAACATTTTGTTGTAAATCAAACACATTTTTTTATTAGAGCTCTACTTATTTATTTGTAAATATCAGATCCTGTTCTGTTCTCCTCGATCACCCAGACCTCCACATTTTTATTAAAACACCTGCTTCTGACATGTTAAATGCAAATGTGAAGCTTCCTTTAAAGCCACACCCCTAAAAGAGTACTTTGCATGCTATTAGAGATGTTTCATTTGAATACGATTCTGCCTTTTTTGAACGAATCACTTCTGTGAATTGAATCAGTTTCGTTCATGCACTGAGTCATTTTTGTTCTATTACTGTTACAAAACTGCAAACTGCCAAAGTTACATTTACACACATGCCCAAAACCGACCTCCTGAGGTTTTACACACAGGGATTACGACACAGAGGTTTTATTGTGTGAATCATATCAGCCAAACCTATGGAACTAAAATAGCGACAAATGTATTTGACACAAAAAGAGGTGGTGAATAGCAGTAACTGAAAAAAAAAGCATACTATTAACACTGCTTGCATTTTAAGGTTCTGCAATTCAACATGGTTGCATAATGAAGCTGTGAATTTTCAAGTGGAGACACAAAATTGTGCTGTTTAAAATTTCAATATTAAATATTCAGATTTGGGGGGCACGGTGGCCTGGTGGTTAGCATGTTTGCCTCACACCTCCAATTGTCCGTAGTGTGTGAATGAGAGAGTGTGTATGCCCTGTGATGGGTCGGCACTATTGCAGGAAGAGCGGTCGAAATCGTAAGCAGTGTTCTCATTTGTTGTTAATAGAGATACGTAAATAATAACTGCTTATAAAAAACAAACATAGATGTAAACAATGCTTTTGTGCCTTCATTGGCTTAAGGTACAGTACTGACATCTTGGCCCATTTTGGCAGATCCCTGAGTGTGATGTGATAGCCTCGGTCTACCTGTTTCTATTATCTCATCACACCTGCTGGTGAAGCGGACAAGCAGCAGGTGTGGATTATGGATCGATTGCTCTTCCTGCGATACCCGGATGTGTAACGTTGAATTTCTTGGTGAATTTGAATCACTGAATTTTCACTGAAGTGAAATAATACACACCAAAATATCCTGTCAGTTATTAAAGGTTGTATTTTAAAAAGCTGAATATTTAGTATTGGAATTGTAAACAATGCAATTTTGTGTCTCCACTTGAAGAATTCACAGCTTAATGATGCCACCATGTTGAATTGCAGAACCTTAAAAAAAGCGAGCACTGTTAATACCATGCACTTTTTTTTCCAGTTCCTGCTATTCACCACCTTTTATTGCTCTTCAAATACATTTGTCCACCTTCTTGATTCAGTGAATCTTTATGGTCATGGATACCACTTGCATGCTTCTTTTAAACAACTTTGTCTGTTACAATTATTATAAATGACCGCGCATTTTATACCAACAGAATTTATGGTCATTTGAATACTATATACTAAATGATGCAGATTTGTCAGGGTTCCTGGTCACTACGTTCAACTTCATCACCCTTTGAGTGAGTAATCACACTTCTGATCACTAATCTCGCTAAGAGACCTAGATAGCACTTTCTAAAACTGTAATTACTGTGACACACAACCTCGGGTACAATATCACTGTAACAAAGAGGTGGAATGAATACCATGCGGTAAAATACAAGTCTTCCGCCATGCAGTGTAGTCCACTAACAGTGAGCCTTTGTTGCTAAGCAACATATCAGACAAAGATACAGGCTACAGATGGACATCATTAATTCATTTATTATAAATAATATTTGTTATGAATAATAATAATAATAATAATATATATAATATATATAATATAATAATAATAATAATAATAATAATAATAATATATATATATATATATATATATATATATATATATATATATATATATATATATATATATATATATATATATAAGAATTATTTCTTACAAACTTCTTTGACTATATATATATATATATATATATATATGTGTGTGTGTGTGTGTGTGTGTGTGTGTGTGTGTGTGTATTATATTTAGTCAAATAGTAATTTTACACCTAGGATTAAATTGACTACATACATAGAATACACTGATCAGCCAATCAGATTTCAGAACTGTTTTATGATTTTTTTTTGTTTTTTGTTTGTTTGTTGTTTGTTTGTTTGTTTTTATAAAGCAGATTTATAGTTTTTTGTTTCTGAGGAACTAAAATTCGTATTATTTTTTTTATTAGTAGTAATATTTTTCATATTTGAAACATAAAATGTTCTAATTTTCTATGACATTGAGTTAGCAAATGCTTAGGATTTCTGATAATGTTTTAATAAAACTTTGGAAAATTAGCATCTTGTACAGCAGCAGCGGTACTTCCAGTGCTGCCGTACTGCGCATGCGCACTGTGTCCGCTGCCTGGGCAACTGGGCATTAGTCGTGGGAGAATTTAGGTAAGAGACAAATTAAAACTAGAATAAAACTGTTTCAGCTGCGCGGTACGCCTCTCGATGGGATGCGACACCATTCTGCGCAGTGTTGCACTTTTATTTGTTTTTTATCGCGACGCATTTCGACTTAAACTTGGCTATAAAAGTGCAAAACGCCCTGCGTGCGAGGCAGGAAGAGCTTCAGTGTGAATAAAACGCTTCAATATAACCAGATTACAGTTAAACCGGAAACGCAAAACGGGGCGAGGAGATGAATATTATAACGTTATAACATTACACAGTGAGTGCGTGTGTGTTTGTGCCGGGGTGTGTGTTGTGTGTTTCACTCTTTATGGGAAATAATAGACAAGCTTTTAACGCTTCTATTCGCTCTTATGAAGCTGATCCCCCGAGACACAGAGACTGGTGTTTTTTCTTTCTTTTTTTTCTTTTTTTTTTTTAAAAAAAAGAAAAGTGTAGATTTGCTTGTATTTTGTCCATGATCAGATTGGATTAGAGTTGCAGTTGTAATTTTGTAATGCTCAGATCGGAATGGCTTTCAGTATAAGAGTTAGAGAGAATTAATTCCTGCTCCGCCATTTTGAGCTTTTTTTTTTTTTTTTTTTTGCTTTATAAATATAGATAAATAAAAAATAATATATATATATCTCATAAAACGCAAAGTGGATTTCCAATCAAAGAAAAGTGCGCCTGGGTTTCATGAGAGGTTTAGAAAAAATCTGAATGCATTCGGGAAAGTGTTTTATTATAATGATTATAATGGAATTAATAGGTCAAACACACATGCGTTATTTCACACTTAAGCTCAGGACTTTTTTCTAATTTATTTTATTTAACCTGCGAATTCCACGTCTTATTTATTTATTTATTTATTTATTTATTTATTTAAAAGCATGAATGAAAAAACTGTTCGCACCAGACCAGTCAGAGCTTAAACAGATTTAATTGTATAGCTTCAACTGATTTCCATCCAGAGCTCAATTTCTATTCCAACCTTCTCATTCTCATCAAACTGACTGAAATCAGCAACTATCTAGTCAGAGATCATCACATAATCATTATTAAACACGGTCCAGCTGCAGGCGCTGGGATTTCCTCCATTGGGTTTAACCATTTAAACAACAGCGCTAAATTTCACCGATATATAAACCTCAGGATATTGAATTAATTAAAAAAGAAATAAATATCGGATTTTTTCTCGCTTTTGTAATCACTTTTCTCTGATTTCATTGCTTAAAGGAAGGGTAAAAGTTTCGATTTCGGAACTGTAAGAAACAGCGACCCCTATAGAAATAATAATAATAATAATAATAATAATAATAATAATAATATAATAATAATAATAATAATAATAATAATAATAATATAATAATAATAATAATAATAATAATAATATAATAATAATAATAATAATAATAATAATAATAATAATGCGTTTTCAAATATTATTATTGTAGCTAATTTTCTATAGGATTATTTCACTCCAAATATCCATTTATAACTTATAGCACAAATTTATATATTTCTGTAAAGTTGATTCATGACAACATGCTGAACAGTAAATAGAAAATAACATTCTATTGAACTGAATCGTTTACATTTATGTTTACAGTTTGTTTGTATTTACAGTTTTTAGTATTTACAGTCTATGTTTTGTTTGCAGTTTGTTCTCAGTTGATTTTTGTGTCTGTTTCAGATCTCTGTGTGGTTCTGTGTGATGGACGGATTGACCCCTGAGTTTGACGTGTTCGGGGCGATGGAGTGGAGCGACGGTGTGGGAACCCTCCCCGGCAGCCAGCTCAAGGTCTGTGCTCAGGACCCATGATGCAGTGCTTCTCCTTTGGTACACGTTAGTAAACCGATAGAAAGAGGATTTCTTGGGTAGGATTTGTGGTCCTGAGATAAAATCTTTTTTAGAAGGCAGTATGAAGACACCTCTCTTTTAAAGATCCTCATTCTGGATGGATTTCAGGAAGCAATCCTTTCATTGTGTTTTTCTTTCCTCCAGTTTTGTGTAAATGAATTTGGGGTGCTGGAAGTCATAACTGACACGGGGGATGAGGAAGGGGTTAAGAAGGGCCATGCTACCACCACGTGGAGTGTTCCGACAGCACAGGAAGGCAAGTACACAAACACACATTGCACTACAAAATGCACACAAACACACCAGCATTATAATATTGTCCTTATACATATTTATAAACAGTAAAGACACACACATTCAGACTTTCAGTGTCAGGTTCTGGGCTGTTTTGTTTTTGGACGCTAGAGATCCTCGGGAAGCTCCTGCGCCTGTGCAATTAGTGTATTGCTTTCACATGGGTCTCGTTCGGGTGTGGGTATTTAAGTCTCTTTGTTTCTCGGTTTCGGGGTTGGGATCTTTAATTGTCGTTAGTCGGCGTTAGAGGTTATGTGGCCGGCTTTTCGGGTGGGCCTTTGGTGCTGTCTCTGTTTTGTGCTCGGGCTTCGGGATCTGCCTTCTTCTCCTCGGGAGTCTCTCATTCTCTTTGTTTTTGTTTCGAGTCCCAAGTTTCCCCTCCCGAGTTTCCCTTTCGAGCTTCCCTTTATGTTTTGTCCTTTTCATTGTATTTTCATCCCTCCGATGATGATCTGCATCTGAGGAGCCCTATAAGGAGCACTAAAAGAGCACTAGATACCAAAAGCCTGACATTCAGACATTGTTTTTGTCCACAGCTCTGTCGGTTGAGATGCATTGTGGTAGTGTGAGTGTCTGCAGTAACAGGAAGGACTCTGCTCCCCACTTCCTGCCTGATGGAGGTCACTGCACCAACAGCTGCCTCCACTTACAGCAGCAGCAGCAGGAGTGAGTGACCCCCTCATATGTAAAACCCCCTCAATATGATAAAAAACATTTGCTAAACATTTCACCAAACCTCCACCAAAACACTTCCTGAATGTTAACAGAACATTCACCAAACATTTTACTAAACATCCAACCATTCCACATTTATTCCTTATGACTGTTTTAATTTAGTGATGCATCACTCCTTCCTCTCCGTCTCGCTGCAGCAAATCTGTGAATGAAGTATCCCGGATGAACGGTGTGGTCACTCGGGTCAGCAGGAAGAGACCATACCCAGGCAAGAGAGCAGAGGAAGAGGTGGACGAAGTGATGGAGGTGGTGGAGGAGGACGATGAAGACTATGTCAGTTTCTCTTTTATCTCCTTTCCTTTTTGCTGTCTCTTTGTTACTGCAAATAAGTCCTCAGACCAGGTGGTCACACCTCCTTTACTGAGACTGACTGCTGTTTAGGCCACACCCCTTCTCTGAAGAGTTCAGTGGCCATTCCCTTCTCTGACCATAAAAAGGTATATAGGCCACACCCATTTATCTAACTCTGACAAGTACAATGGCCACACCCCCTTCTCTGACTCTGACAGGTATATAGGTCACACATCCTTCTCTGACTCTGACGTGGGATATAGGCAAGAGCCCTTCTGTTTCTGACAAGTAGCGTGGCCATACCCCCTTCTCTGACTCTGACAGGTATAAAGGCCACACCCCCTTCCCTTACTCTGACAGGTATATAGGCCACACCACCTTCTCTGACTCTGACAGGTATATAGGCATTACTTCCTTCATTGACACTGGCAAACAGAGGCCTTTGTATGGAGGTGAACGTAGCCCTGATTGCCTGTGGCTTGAAGATCTTAGATGGGATTGTAGGTGGTACTTTAAGTCTATATATGGATGTTTCTGAATAGGGGTGTGTGTATGTGTAACAGGAAGAGAAAGAAGGCCGGAGGCCATCTCGAGGAGGTCCACGGGGTCGCAGGAAGCATAAAGGAGAAGCAGCTCTGCTCAGAAAGCGTAAGTCATTACATATTTAACACACAAGGTCGCTGTAACTTTATAAAACCTGTTTCTTGTAATTAAAACGTTGCGGGTGAATTAATTTCAGTGTCCAGTCTGATCAACATGTGAGAAGTTTGCTTTATGTCTTTAATAAAATGTTATTGCATGATAACTTATGAGAGCCAATCAGGATTCCAATATGCAAATTAGTAGAGAGTTTATGAAACTGTTATTACACTGATTTACCAGGAGGGGGAGGGGCATGTGGATTTCTCTGTGATGGTGCAATATCTTTATCTGCTGTGTCTGAATCCTTTATCTGACTTTAGTGATGCTATAAGCCATGCATGAATTATTCACACACTGGTTATGCTGTTTATTTGCTAGCGGTTTCATACAGAGGGAGGAAGAAGTCATGGTGCTGGGCTTCGTATCTGGAGCAGGAGAAAGCCGTTGCTGCTCCCAGTAAACTGTTTAAAGAGGTGAGAGAGCAGCACTCGCACAGCGGCTGCATTTCAAAGCTAATGCATCTATTACATTATGCAGTACATCATGTTGTTCTTTCTTATCCCCTGAAAAAACAACAAACTAAATGACTTTTTAAAAGCCCTGTCTTGACAGACATTATTGTGATTTTGAAGAAAATGTTTTTAAGGACAGCTATTTGCTGCGTTTAATCATCTAGTGCGCTTGTCTATTTAAAACAGATTTTTTTGCAGATTTTCAGTAATTCAGGTGTTTAAGAGCAAAGACATTTTCAATGAAATTCTTTTCTTGTACTAGTGCCAATAATTCTGGAGCTGGCTATATTTAACTGTATGCATACAGTGGTGTGAAAAAGTGTTGGCCCCCTTCCTGATTTCTTATTTTTTTGCATGTTTGTCACACTTTAATGTTTCAGATAATCAAAACACATTTAAATATACGTTAAAGATAACACAAGTAAACACATCATGCAGTTTTTAAATGAAGGTTTTTATTATTAAGGGAAAACAAAATCCAAAACTACATGGCCCTGTGTGAAAAAGTGTTTGACAACCCCCCCCCCCCCCCCCCCATGGTTTGCGTGGCAGAGTTCCAAGACGAAAACCGCTGCTGAGCAAAAAGAACATAAAGGCTCGTCTCAGTTTTGCCAGAAAACATCTTGATGATCCCCAAGACTTTTGGGAAAATACTCTGTGGACTGACGAGACAAAAATTTAACATTTTGGAAGGTCTGTGTCCCATTACGTCTGGCATAAAAGTAACACCGCATTTCAGAAAAAGAACATCATACCAACAGTAAAATATGGTGGTGGTAGTGTGATGGTCTGGGGCTGTTTTGCTGCTTCAGGACCTGGAAGACTTGCTGTGATAAATGGAACCATGAATTCTGCTGTCTACCAAAAAATCCTGAAGGAGAATGTCCGGCCATCTGTTTGTGACCTCAAGCTGAAGCGAACTTGGGTTCTGCAGCAGGACAACGATCCAAAACACACCAGCAAGTCCACCTCTGAATGGCTGAAGAAAAACAAAATGAAGACTTTGGAGTGGCCGAGTCAAAGTCCTGACCTCAATCCCATTGAGATACTGTGGCATGACCTTAAAAAGGTGGTTCATGCTCGAAAACCCTCCAATGTGGCTGAATTACAACAATTCTGCAAAGATGAGTGGGCCAAAATTCCTCCACAGCGCTGTAACAGACTCATTGCAAGTTATGGAAAACGCTTGATTGCAGTTGTTGCTGCTAAGGGTGGACCAACCAGTTATTAGGCTTAGGGGGCAAAGACTTTTTCACACAGGGCCATGTAGTTTTGGATTTTGTTTTCCCTTAATAATAAAAACCTTCATTTAAAAAACTGCATGATGTGTTATTTGTGTTATCTTTCACTAATATTTAAATGTGTTTGATTATCTGAAACATTAAAGTGTGACAAACATGCAAAAAAAATAAGAAATCAGGAAGGGGGCCAACACTTTTTCACACCACTGTATATGTGTGTGTTTATATTTTGTGTATGTGTTTATATGTTGTGTGTTGCAGCACCAGTCCTTCCCTCAGACTAAGAATGGGTTCAGAGTGGGTATGAGGCTGGAAGGTATCGACCCTCTTCACCCCTCCATGTACTGCGTCCTCTCCGTCGCCGAGGTAACGACCTGACATCTGTTGACCCCGTTGTTGTTTTTTTTTCACTAAAACAGTATAACACACAGTGTTTATTCCATACTTATTAACACGGCGTTGTGTTTTACACAGGCATCAGGATACAGAATGCGACTGCACTTTGATAATTACTTAGACTGCTATGATTTCTGGGTAAACTGCAACTCCCCTGATATTCACCCTGTGGGCTGGTGTGAGAAAACGGGACACAAGCTGCATCTGCCTAAAGGTACGATACCATACAATACGATACCATATGATGTGATATGTGTTCCTCTCACAGCAGATACGTTTAAGTGAAATGTGTGATGTTTTCAGAGGAGCTCCCCTCCGGGATGGGAGTGTAATTGCGGCTCTGATCCCTGAGCTGCTCTCTGCATGCTGATTATTATTCTGTATTTGCAGGAGCGAAGAGTGAGGAGTTCAGCTGGTGTTCATATCTAAAGACGAAGAAACTGCAAGCGGCGCCAAAATCTGTGTTCCACAACCAGCACACTGTGAGTGCATTTATTTAACCATCTCTTTTCCACATCTCCAGAGCGACTGGCTGTGTGTTATGTTTGTGCTGTGTGTGTGCTTGCTCTTCAGACAGTCACACCGTTAGGTTTCAGAGTAGGGATGAAGCTAGAGGCGGTGGATAAGAAGAACCCGTCGCTCGTCTGCGTCTCCAGCATCAGGGACATGGTGGAAAGTCGTCTGCTCGTGCACTTCGACGGCTGGGACGAGAGCTACGATTACTGGTAACAGGAAACAGTCTTAAACGATGGCTTCAGCGCTGTTTTGTGTTACTGTTACATGCTGTATGTACATTGTGTAGGGAAGTCATTTAAATGTAATACCACTAGATGGCAGTGTTTCACTGACACACTAAAGCTGTTTGTGCGTGTGTGTTTGTGTGTGTGTGGGGGGGCTTTATTTGGACTCTAGATGGTGCTAGAGGATTTACACATGCAGATTAAATTAAATTCTATTAAATTAGATTAAATTCTACACACACACATCAGTATCATCTCTCTTCATCTATTTCTCTACACTGTATTTACTCTCTCTCTCTCTCTCTCTCTCTCTCTCCTAGTCATTTATTCATTTAGTTTCATTTCCGGTGCGTCGTTGACATGACTGTGATTATACAGTGGTAGATAAAAACACAATAACACAGTAACTCATAGGTGTTCAGTTTCTCTCTGTCTCTCTCTCTTTTCCCTCTTTCCCTTGTGCTATTTATGTGTCTCTCCTGTTCTCTTTCTTTTAATTCTAAAATCTCTCTGTCTTATTCTCTTTGTTGTTCATCTCTCTCTCTCTCTCTCTCTCTCTCCCTCTCCTTCTTTTTTTCTCTTTTATTAATATACCTCTTATCTGTCTGTCTATCTTTCCCTCTGTCTTTCTCTTTTTTCCTTCATCTGTCTTTCACATGTACTTCTTTGTTTATCTCTCTTTTACTTCCACACTACATCTCTCTCTCTCTCTCTCTCTCTATCTATCTATCTCTCTCTATTTTTTATTAATATACCCTTCTCTCTGTCTCTCTTTCTTTGTTTTTCACTCGTTTATTAATATACCTGTCTTCTCTCTCTTTCTCTCTCTCTCTCTCTTTTATTTCTACATCTGTCTCTCACATGCGTTTTTTTTTTATTTATGTCCCTCTCTCCCTCTCTTTTACTTCTACACAAGATCTCTCTCTCTCTCTCTCTCTCTCTCTCTCTCTGTGTGTTTATTTTTATACTGTAAACGTTTATCTCTGTGTTGTATGTTAATCTGTAGGTGTGATGTGACGAGTCCGTATATCCATCCAGTGGGCTGGTGCCAGGAGAACGGTAGAACCTTGACCACGCCTCCAGGTGAAAGAAAGAAAATAGGAATCGATGATTAACAGATCAGGATGGAAGGATGAGAAGGAAGTTAGGAGACAGAAGGAAAGGCTGCACTATGCAGTTTGGCGTTATTGCTATGATTTATCTTCTGATGTTTTTCTGATCTTCAGTAGAAGTCTGGAGGAGCCTCAGCTCCTTTCCATGGAATTTGATTAATCTATAAGCGAGTTCTCCTCCGTGATGTGTTTCCCAGAATTTTGTAAAAAAAGAGTTTTTTTACCGCGTTCTGATTCTGATCGTGTGCTCTGCAGGTTCCTGCGACGCTGAGAACTTCTCCTGGGAGAGGTATCTGGAGGAGACAAGCTCATTAGCTGCGCCTGCCAGGTCCTTCAAAGTGGTGAGGGAACTTGTGTGTGTGTGTGTGTGTGTGTGTGTGTGTGTGTGTGTGTGTGTGTGTGTGTGTGTGAGACACGACTGCACTGTTTTAGGCTGTTTGATATCTCCTCTCTGTCTCTCTCAGGCACACACACAAACACACACACACAGCTCGGTGTCTCTGTCCGCAGTGTTTTGTCTCTGTGTCTCTCTACAGAAGCCTCACCACAGTTTCCAGGTGAACATGAAGCTGGAGGCAGTGGACGTGAGGAACCCTGTGATGGTGAGAGTGGCTACAGTGGTGGATCGAGACGAGTACAGAGTGAAGGTACACAGTGATGTAACCACGCCCACTTATGATACAAGCCCCACCCTCAGGTTGTAAGAAAGTGGAATTTATATTTCATAAGAATTGATGAATATTTAATCCCACTAATTTGTCCATGTTCCTCAGATCCATTTCGACGGCTGGATGGATGAGTACGATTACTGGCTGGACGCGGACAGTCCGGACATCCATCCTGCGGGGTGGTGCACCAAAACCGGACACACCCTACAGCCGCCAATCAGTGAGTGAGAGTTTTTGGAGGTGGTTACTGTTACTGTGGTTTCCGTAGTAACACAAGACATAAGGGGAAAGATTAATAGAGATGGAGAAAATAGAATGAAGCTGTGTGTGTGTGTGTGTGTGTGTGTGTGTGTGTGTGTGTGTGTGTGAGATGTTTTCTCTTCATCGCTCCTTGTAGGTCTGGAGGATACAAGTGAATCAGAGCAAAGTGGATGTCCTACACCTGGCTGCAGTGGAGTCGGACACATCAAAGGAGCTCTCTACTCTGGACATCACAGGTGTGTGTGGGTGTGAGAGAAATATATCACTACTTCATTAACACCTCGTATAACTCACTAGCTCAGGTCCATCTATTTCTCTGTCTATTCATCCATCCATCCATCCATCCGTTTGTCTGTCTATTCCTCTCTTTGTCGCTTAATCCAAACATACAAGTCTATTTGTCCATTTGTCTCTTCTTCACCTACTACATTCTGTCTTTGATTCATACATCCATTCAACCAACAATATATTCTCAGAGAGAGAGAGAGAGAGAGAGAGAGAGAGAGAGGCTGACAGACCGAATCTTAAACAAATGCCTAGACAGAGAAAGAAACATGGACTCAAAGTCTTGAACTCCTCCCTTGCCCTGTCTCTGTCCTTTTCTGTCTGTCATCTTCTGCTGTATCAGAGAGTGACTCTTTGTGGATGGAAACATGAGAAGTGTACATAAGCAACCGGAGAAGATTCTTTTCTGAAAGAGAAGAAATATACAGCATGCTTTCTGTTGCGTAATGTCTTCTATCTGTCCGTTCCCCAAATCTCTCCTCCTCCTCGAGTGACGGTTCTTAAACCCCACCGGATGCTATTTGTATGCTAATGCACTCGGCTGATGAGAAACCCTTTCTTTCATAAGTAAATAAAAATAGGCCTGTTTTTCATTTCAGCCACACAAGGATCCTCAAACACAATCCTCCTCTGTGCTGCTGATCCAATCCCAGCTCTCGGCTCATAACCCTGACTCGAGTTCTCATCACGATCACAATGCGAGGATTACAGCCTGGAATGAGTAAGATATCAGGAAGGGTTTGATATCAGGGAGTCTGTGAAGGCAAACACTTCACATTTAATGCTGGTGGGAAGAAGGATGCTGTATGTACAATGCAGACAGTTTGTGTGATCAATCAATCCAAAATACAAAGTTCATTCCTGCCTTCCGTTTTATTTTATCCTGGTCAGGGATGCGGAGTCTGTCCCAGGTACACAGACTGACTGAGCCTCAGCCCAGTTCAGAGTCACCAGTTTACCTATAGGTGTAAACTAGGAGAAAACCGGAGAACCCAGATGAACCTCTGACAGATACAGGAAGAACATGTGAAGAGTAGATATATTGACAGATACTATCAATAACCCATGAACCCGGGACTCTGGATCTGTGACGTGATGATGCGACATGAAGATTAACAGTGGTTTTTTTTGTGTTTTTTTTTTGTTTGTTTTACACTAGATAAACCACAGTGGTCGATGTTCAGACCACTTTTTTTCACATGTTAATCGGTCCTCTTTGTTCCTGAGCACTTGGTTCATAGCCAGAGCTGCATCCAGGTCTACTACTGATGCCTTCTGTATTAACCCTGGAGTAGCAACCTTAATGGATCTAGGTGTACCTCCAGGGTGAAGTCTGGGCCTTCTGAAAAAATTTAAACCTGCTTTATGGGATATGCCGCTGTCTAGATCAGGAATCTCTCAAAACTTTCCTCACTTTATGGCCCTCTGAGAACCTCTGTAGCAGATATTGAGACACCGTAGAGCTCAGATGGACTGCGCTGTGGGTTTTCTGCATTCCGTCCATCTGCTCTTAGAAAAGCCTTCAGGCAATTCTTAGAGCTCTTCAGAGGATCTGCAGAACGATGTTTTTTTCCATCAGTGAACATGATACACAGATTCCCTGTAGCTTGGTGAAAGTTCTGGTGCTAAACCTGATGTGAGGAGCTGGTGGATTGACATGAAGTACGGCTCAGTCCGTTACAAGCCACAGACGCATGTTGGATCATATGGAGTGTGTTAACGATCTAAGCAGCTCAGCTGTAGTAGTCTAGCAAACGGGTAAGGTCACAGTCCCGATTACCTTAAAGGATTTGTTTGATAAAAAAATTTAACATAAACAATTTACTCCTCATCCTAAATATTCTCCATCTCTGGGCCATGCTTGCCGGCTGATGTTTGCTCAAGTTGGAGCAACGAGTCTAACGTAGATAACAAGTAACAGCAGTCTGATGCAATATGGGGAAACTGATGTAGTTTAAATCTCTTCTAGAACTTTCTTACTTCAGAACAGAAAACTGACAATTACAGTGACCTTTTTACTGAAGGAACTCACAATTTTAGCTTAACAGAAATAACAGTACAATTGTTGTGACTGTTTAAGATGGTGTGTGTGTGTTTTTCCAGTGCCATGGGCTGTCCCTACTCTGACATCAACATGAAGAAGGATTCGGTTCTTCCTGACCGACTGAGCTGCGAGGTCCCAGGTTCTGGAGTGGGCCGGCTACGCCGAGCGGCACCGAATCCTGAGCCTCCTGCACATGGTTCCGAGTGAGCGTTTCACCTTCTCTAGGCTTAAACAAGTATGGAATGAACCTAAACCCTGAAAAATGCCGAACACTCTGATGCTTTTGTAACCTCGCAATCTGATTAGCTGTGCTTCATGGTGAAGCATGTGACCTTATGACCTTTCAACATATTAACATGCATTCACAGCACATTTCTTTCGTATGCATTAACAGATTGTAAAAGGTATGGGCTTATATCGTAGGGTTCTGCTTAGAACTTTCTAAATGCTTTCTGAGACAAACAGAAGACTCTTCTAGGCGCTGTGTTATTAGAAAAGAGGCTTTATTTAGCGCATTCTTTCTTTTGTTTCTTGTATAAAAAATCCTGCAATTGCGAATTTCTTTCTTTCATAACAATTTCCAAGCAGAACCACATTGCAAATGTAACAACTCCCTTAAACATTCCAGAGAACCACCGAGGAACCTTTTGTCAAAGGGCGTAGAAGAAAACCATCTGTTTCCTTCAGCCTTTATTACTTTTCTTTACTTGTGATGGTAACGTGCAGCTCGAGTCTTTAAATAATAACTGGTGGATGAAAACCATACTGGGATTAAGATCTCAAATCAGCCAACACGACGAAAAAAGACATTCGGTCTATCCACAGCAGCTGAGAGAAAAAAGCTTTTGATGAGATCCCGACCCATGAAACCAGCCAGTTATTGGAACGTGCTGATTCGTTCCTGGTTCCTGCCAAAGACATTTTTATGTCAACATTGTGTACAGTAAACAACTCCAAGCGTATAGGAAACAAGTCCAAGATGTCCATTTTATTTTGACTTTTTTTTCTTTTTTTGAGAAAATTGGCACCACATTACAAAACTGTGTCATTCTCACATTCCCAGCTCACAGCCACTGAGAGCAGCCAATTTGCTGTTTGTCTGGCAACTTGTTAGCTTTCAACCTCTACATTCTTATTTTATTTTCTAACGCACGAGCTGTAACACCTGCAGTGCAAATAATAACAGCCAGGAAAAGATGTTCTCTAAATATTTCTTCTTTCTTCATTGGACTGATGGATACAGATGCCATGCCACCTTAACTAAGACTGACAGATATAGATGTCACACCTACTTTAGGTACCCATGCCACACCTCCTTTAATAGTTTATACAGGTATATGGGTCACGCCTTGTTAACTAAGACAAACAAGTACAGACACCACACCAACTTATGGAACACAAGCCTTCTTTAACAGATTTGACCACGCCTCCTTTAATAGCCATGACCGGTACACAGTTCATGCTTCCTTTAATAGACTGGGACCATGCTTTGTTTAATAGTCATGACAGGTACACAGAACACATCTTTATTAATCATGAAGAGGTACACAGTCCCACACCTCCTTTTAATAGACTGGAACTTTCCTCCTGTAATAGACTTGGCCATGCCTGGTACACAGTCCACACCTTCTTTATTAGAAAAGTCCATGCCTCCTTTAATAGTCATGACAGGTACAAAGGCCACACCTCCTTTACTAATCTTGACCATGCCTCCTTTAATAGACTGGACCACGTCTCCTTTAATAGACTGGACCATACCTCCTTTAATTGTCCTGACAGGTACCCAGGCCACACCTCCTTTAACTCCCCTCTCATCCCGGTAATGAACTCTTTCGGTCCCTCCCCTCTGGAAAGAGGCTTCGGTCCATCAAGACCAGGACCTCACGCCACAAAAACAGTTTCTTCCCCACTGCAGTCAGCCTGCTGAACAGTGCCCCACTTGCCCCCAGATGACCCCCCCAGAACTTACAGACAACCATGACACTTTCACATTATAAATTGCACTACATCTTTTGCAACTCATCTTCTGTACACAATATTTATTTCATTATCGATTGTACATACAGGATATACTTATTTGGTCAGTCACTCTCACTCAACTTCAAACTTCTGTGTACATATTTATTATCATTCTCATTTGTGTACATATGTTATCTGTATATATGTTTGGACAGTCTCCTTCAATTTCACTTACACTTACATTGTAAATCGCAACTTTATTTAATTTATTATAGTTTATTTTATTATTTTAAAATTTTATCTGTTTATATGTTTTGCACCTGACACCAAGACAAATTCCTAGTACTGTAAAGTGCTCTTCGCGAACCCTTTGCTGTACCTGGCAATAAAAACTTTTCTGATTCTGATTCTGATTCTGAACTTGTCTTGACAAGCATATAGGCCATACCTCCTTTTCTAGTTTTGACTATGCATTCTTTAAAATCTTCACAGGTATACAGGTCACACCTCACTTACTAGTCTTGGTGGGTACACAGCTACATGCTGTGTCTCACTGCCAGCTTTGTGTGTGTGTGTGTGTGTGTGTGTGTGTGTGTGTTCTAAATACTGGATGAACAGAAGGAGTCAGGAGTCACACATTGATCTGTCACTTTCTTCCTTGTTTTCTCAGTAAACCTGCCTGTCACCTGGACAAGGCCAACACGGCAACCATTGCCATGGCAACGCCACATCAGAAGCCGGTCGGTATGGAGTCCAAACGAAGGTAAAGGGCAGCTTTAAGCTGTTTAATTAACATTCACACATATTGGCATTCAGCCATCTGTCTCTTAATGATTCCTCTCACTGTTATTTATTCAGTGATTAATAAAACCTGATTCAATATTATCCAGTTAATAAATTATCCACATGTTTACTGCTGCCGTTTCTTTAGCTTGAAAATCATTTCAATCACAAACTTTTTCAGTCCCTTTGAACGAGCCGTTTCTATAGTAACGATAACCGATAATCCGAGCGCATTAACAACGATGAATCTGTCAGAGCTGCAGTTATAGAAAACGAATCAACATTTTCTGACAGCAATATGGTGCAGCGAATGATAAGCACTTGTATCCATCCAGGCATCAAAGTAGCTCGCACGTATCAGATACCCGTGAAACAGAGATTGGATTATAATTCTGATGCCTCAGGCATCTCCAGAGCTCTTTATCACAGACTGGTTGGTAATTTTAGCTGGCATCCAGTAGACCTCACAGAAAGACCTCAGTGAATCACGGCTCGGTTCGTAATGCCTGCTGGTGTGTGTGACTCACAGCTCTCCTGATAAAGCCTCATCGTATCTGGCTGGTGGAATGATTGGGAGGATTCACAGTCTGACAGTGGGGGAGGAAAAACAGACCCAGCATGATTTGTGCAATTACATTGATTTGTATTTTTTTTTCTCCTCAATACAATGCAAGAAGTTATTTTTTACTCTACGATGAAATGCTCGATTTACGCTCAAGGTCGTTTCCTTTGGGCTGTTTATCCATGTCTAATAATTTCCTCTTCAACAGAACGTACTTTAAATGCTTGTAAAGGAAACACACACACGTTATGTGGATGTAGCAGTTGTGTCTTCATGCAGAAGCAAACCAATAGCATTCAGGACTAAGAGAACATCTGAACTAAAAGCAGAACATGTTCCTCTAAATCCACACTCCTCCTCCTCCTCCTCCTCCTCCTCCTCCTCCTCCAAGCGAAACTCTTCACAGATTCCATCCAAATTTGATTTCAGATGAAACCCACTGTGCCGTGGTAGATGAGCTCCTCGTCCCCGGTATCTCCGGGGCTTTCTGCTCTGTCTTTATTCTACAGTTTTGTTCCTGAAACAGTCCATAAAAGCTTCAAGTACGTTTCCTTTCAGATGAGGATTAGTGTACGTCACGGTGCTGCCATTTTACCGCACGCCGCGATAGAAGAAAGTTATAATTCCCAGATGGGAATCCTTTTATAGAGAGAAAAAAAACATTCATCACAGCTGGAGAGAACAGATGTGCGGCGTGTCGTGCAGCTGTCAGAGAGGAGAGCGTCGATATGATTTCACATTTCACGTTTACGCCTTTTTTTTTGTAACGAAGTGCAAAATAAAGCATGTTAACATCGTGTTGTTTCCGTTTACGATGAATTACACGTGTCTGAACGTCAGCGATGGATTTCATGCAAAATCAGTAGTACACACCATGTCACTGATGATGTCACTGTGTCGCGTCTTAGGGTCGGGCGGCCGTGCAAGGTGAAGAAAGCGGTGGAACCGACACAGGAAGAGGAAGCGGAGAGCGAGGAGTCGCCTGTTGTAGAGTCAAAAGGTAACAAACACATTCATTCATTCATTGTCTACCGCTTATCCGAACTATTCTCGGGTCACGGGGAGCCTGTGCGTCATTGGGCATCAAGGCAGGATACACCCTGGACGGAGTGCCAACCCATCGCAGGGTACACATACACTCTCATACACTCACGCAAATACACACTATGGACAATTTTAGAGATGCCAATCAACCTACAATGCATGTCTTTGGACCGGGGGAGGAAACCGGAGTACCCGGAGGAAACCCCCGAGGCACGGGTAGAACATGCAAACTCCACACACACGGCGGTGGTGGACCCCCAACCCTGGAGGTGTGAGGCAAACGTGCTAACCACTAAGCCACCGTGCCCCCCTGTAACAAACACATTTACACTTAAATCCTGATGACGATGATGACGATGATGATGATGATCTCAGCTTCTCATCATCTTAAATGAACATCTCCTGATCAACAAGCACTCTTTGTTCCCAGTAGCCAATCAGGAGCGAGATATTAACACTCACCTCATTTCTAAGATGCCTAGCCTTTCACACGATGCCATAAAGTCGCTAGGAGGATGTCACGCCATCATGCTAACTGTAAAGAATGATGGAAATATGCAGGAATTCTGGTCCTGGTGACTGTGGCATTCTGTGGGTTGGTATTTATTTTTTCTTTTGTTGCTAGTGGAGCAAAGTGGAAAGAGATTCTGACATCAATGAGATTTTTTTCAGCTTCAGAGGAATTTCAGTATGAGAAAAAGCTTTCGTGTAAACACACACACACAGATTGCTGACCTGCCACTCTAACAAGCGCACTATTCTGTACACTTTTCTATTTCTTCACTAATGTTTCACGTCTCTGGAGCCACGTTCCTCCTCGTCCTCAGAGGTTAAGGCTCCAGCCATTAATGAGACTGAAGCTCATATTCGAAGCGTAGCTCATTAAATTCCTTCCGCTGAAGCCATGCTGAATCTGAATGGAAACTCTCCCCGCGTTTCCCTGGACAGTCTGCTGATAGAGAAGTGAAGCCGGGAGTCTGAGATTCAGTCTCCTGGAACAAGTGAGCATTCTACAGAAGACATGAAAATGAAAATGAGGGAGTGTGAAAGGTTCTGATCTAAAATACTCAGCTGTTTAATTAGCATCAAGCAGGTCAGTAATACTGAGCGCTAAAGCAGTTTTCATCCTCTTTCTTCTTTCTCTCTTCATTCAGGGGTCCAAGCACTTCAGGACTGTGTTATGGTGTGTTTCCTTGTTTAAACACTAATAGTTCCATTATTTTATAGTTATATGTTTCTCAGTTTAAGGGTCCAAACACTACAGGAGTAACACTCAGTCCCTCCAGGGGTACACTAAATTAATGTAAAATCAAGCAAACTCCATGAAATTTAGAGAATCTTGCTGGGTCCAAGCACCAAATATTCATTCATTCATTCATTGTCTACCGCTTATCTGAACTATTCTCGGGTCACGGGGAGCCTGTGCCTATCTCAGGCGTCATTGGGCATCAAGGCAGGATACACCCTGGACGGAGTGCCAACCCATCACAGGGGGCACACACACTCTCATTCACTCACACAATCACACACTACGGACAATTTAGAGATGCCAATCAACCTACCACGCATGTCTTTGGACCGGGGGAGGAAACCCCCGAGGCACGGGGAGAACATGCAAACTCCACACACACGGCGGAGGCGGGAATCGAACCCCCAACCCTGGAGGTGTGAGGCAAACGTGCTAACCACCAAGCCACCGTGCCCCCAAGAATATTAAGTTATCTAGTAGTAGTAGTTGCTTTCGGCTGCTCCCTGTTCGGGGTCGCCACAGCGGATCAACTGGTCCGCACAACAACTTGGCAAATGTTCTAAAGCAGGTTCTGATAGGAGACGGACCTGGTGTGGTTTTCTATATAGAACCTGAGCTGAAGAAGAGAATTTTTTAAAGTATGTGTCTGGCTTAATACTGTACGTGGAAAAGATTTGCATCCTATACATCCTATACAAACCACACACACACTCATATACACACACATACACACACACACACACACACACATACAGTCATGCACAGAGAGTTTACATTCTGTTTGAACGTGTCTCGGATCGATCACACAGCAGCATGTCTAAAGAAACCCAGACCGAGTCGCAGGCATGAAAAGACGAGTGCTCTCTGTCTCTCTCTCTCTCTCTCTCTCTCTCTCTCTCTCTCTCTCTCTCTCTCTCTCATATCATTCTCTCTCTGTCTGTCTCTCTCTCTCTCTGTCTCTCTATCACTCTCTCTCTCATATCATTCTCTCTCTGTCTCTCTCTCTCTGTCTCTCTCTCTGTCTCTCTCTCTCATATCATTCTTTTTTCTCTCTCTCTCTCTCTCTCTCTCTCTCTCTCTCTCTCTCTCTCTCTCTCTCTCTCTCTCTCTCTCTCTCTCTCTCTCTCTCTCTCTCTCTCTCTCGTTCTCTCAGACACGCTCCACCAGTAGCCCACGTTCATTAAAGTTTCCTCAGAGAGAAACACACCCTGCATTCTTTCTTTCTGAGAAAGCCAAAGCCTAAACTTCTTTTAACTAAAAAAATAAATAAAAAATCCACAAATCGCAGGCTTAGTATATATAAATGCGCCGTTGTTATTGTTTCTATAGTAACAGAACCTGCGTGGCAGACAGATGCTCCACATAAACAGAGTAAATTACGTGCACGGATGTTGATACGCTGACGTTTTGTGTGAGATTTTTGTGTAACGTCGATGGAAGGAGTTTCCGGTGTCAGCGCTTTGGTGAAGCTGTTTTCAGTGTAACGTTTTTAGGCTTGTAAACATCTCCAGTTGTTTGTCACAGGAACTTGCATGATTTACGGACAAGGATCAATTTAATGTTCGTGTCTGAAATGTAGTATAGACGGTTTTTCATGGTCAAGTGACCGAGTGGTCACTGAAGTCAGGCTATTAAACTGCTTTTATCTTCAGCAGCAGCAGTGAGGTGACACTAATACACACCAACAGCTCTGGCACTCAGACCC
>JAUCMX010000030.1:8705935-8713435 GCA_033459395.1 Hemibagrus guttatus | reverse complement strand
TGACATCTCTGAGCTTCTGTACAGCTTCCTGTCAGAGTTAGAAAGTGAATGTCTATGGGTTTTTTGGGGGTTTTTTTTTAACCTCCACCTGGAGGTTCTGTCATTAATCACCTGAGGTGGCTTGTGACATGTGATTTTTCTCCATCTCCAGGTGACTGAGTTCATCCAGGGCCTCCAGGGATGTAAGGAGCAAGTGCACACCTTCAGGGAGGAGGTAACCATTCACAACCATTCATGACTTTGTCTCCAGAAGGTTGTTTAGGTTTAGCTCTGGGTTCATCGCTGTGTGTGTGCTGAAGCTTCTGAAACATCTGAGACACCTAAAGCAGGGCAGATTATCACTGAAACATCTTCATGATTGTATCAGTTTCACTCTGCCATTCGTACTCAACACACACACACACACAAATGCACACACATACACACACACGCACACATATACACATACACACTAATACACACATACATATACAAACACACACACACACAAAAACATCCACATACACACACACACAGACATACATGCACACACACAAATGCTCACATATACATACGCACACAGACGCACGTACACACACGCATACACACACTAATACGTATACAAACACAAACACACACTTAAACATTCACATACATAAACACACACACACAAACATACATGCATACACACACACACACACACACACGTACATACACATACATATACTCTCACACACACACACATACACACACACACACACACACACAATGCACATATATACATATATATACACATATACACACACACACATACATATACAAACACATACACACACAAACATCAAAGTACATAAACACACACACACATACATACACAAACACATATACACACACACACACACACACACCCATGACTTAAGGAATATGTCGGTTCCTTCCAGCAAATTGACGGCGAGGCGTTCCTGCTGCTAACTCAGACGGACCTGGTGAAGATCCTGAGCATAAAGCTTGGCCCGGCTCTCAAGATCTTCAACTCCATCCTGATGTTCAAGACTGCGGAGAAGTCCTCCTGCAACGAACTCTGACCTCAGGTCACACACCAGGTTACGACTTTTACACGACAAAAACGCGAGAGCTCTGCGTCTGAGCGAGCCGTGATGACACCATGGAGAATTTCACTTGACTTTTATACATCGCTCTGAAAAAAACCATACCAGAAGCACAAACCTGATGATGATGATGATGATGATGATGATTGTGATTGTTTTGATGAAGCACTAAAAATCACACCAAACTTTTACCCTGAACTGAACTGAACAAATTCTCCAGATCTAAGCGCTGGTAGTTTTTAATAACCGTTTACTTCACCACATCATTCTAACGTTTTTCTTACTAAACCTTTACCGAGGCAGAAGGGGAGAAGAAGTCTTCATTATCGCCACACACACATTACAGCACAGTAGAATTCTTTACCTTTGTGTATCGAAGTAGGGGTCAGAGTGCAGGGGTAGCTATGATACAGCGCCCCTGTAGTAGGGGGGGTTAAGGACCTTGCTCGGTTGCCCAACAGTGGAGCTTGGTGGTGCTGAGGCTTAAACCCAGATCATCCGATCAACAACCCACGCCCTTAGTTTTGCACTAGCGCTGCTTGTCTGCTTCATGCTAACATTAGTAACATGTACAGCGCACACTTTAGCGCGTGATTTTCTACGCTTTCTTAAAATAGCTACACCAACCCGGATCAAACGTGGACTTTATGGTGCTTTTGTGGTACGATTCCGACGTCAGACTTTAAGCCACGCCTCCTAGCTAAACGAGCTAGCTTTGTTTACGACGTCCCCGGCTGAGTTCGTTACGATGATCATCGAGCTTACCTTTTATTTGGATTTTATTTATTGATTGAAGAATGACACTTTCTACATTTTATCCATTTACAGTTACACCTGAACCTGAGCAGCCATGAACACTCATCAGCCTCGCTCTTCTCTTTCTTTTGTTAATAAAAAAAAATCTCTGTACTGAAGATGTGTTGAGTGAAGACTCTATTGATGTGTGTGTGTGTGTGTGTTCTTTACCAGTTGAACTGAATCTTTAAACCAGCTCCATTTTTGCAGTCACGATAAATAACACACTTATTAAAAAAAAGTGGTTCAGCACTACACAGGAGCTGTTTTGCGTGTGTGTGTGTGTGTGTGTGTGTGTTCTCCAGCCCAGTCTGCACTGAAATGTTATTAACGCTAAGTCGTGTTTGATTCACCCGCTAGCTATTTTTAAATCCCGCTTTTCAGCGAGACGTAGGCTGAGGGCTGGGATTCTCCTTTTCTCTTCTGGAGCTTTTTGTTTACTTATTTATTTGCTGCCAGATTTTATTTTTTTTTTTTTTTCTGCATCCAGGAGAAACATCGCTCCAGATCCCAGCTTTGTTATTCCGTTCTTCCTCAGAAAGCTTGTTAATCAGCTGTTCTGAATCATTCTGTCAGGAGTCGTCTCCTGGGAAAACCATAGCTCTCCGGTGTATGTCTGTGTGTGTGTGTGTGTGTGTGTGTGTGTGTGTGTGTGTGAATCAGATCGTCACGATGGTGCAGGAAAACATGACCCGATCAACTCCCCCTGAAACCATCCTCGTGAATTTGATCACATTTATCATGGCTGCCAAAGTGCACCACTTCATCAAAGACCTGAAAATATCCATTTTCTCTTCAGGAAATTTCTTGAAATGAAGTTTAGAAGCTCAAAGACTTTTTGCGCCCTTGAATATCACTCGCTGTCCATTTTATTAGGAACACACACACACACACAGAAGTGGTCTTTTTCATGCCTTCCTTCTTCATCTGTCCGGAGTTTTGTGAGTCTATGCTCATGGAAGCCTCAGTCTCTCGTTCCCGGCTGCAGGAGAGGAACCTGACGTGATCTTCAGCTCTTCCACCTCCAGGTTTCCATGTGTGGTGTGTGTGCTTTTCTGCTCATCAGGAGTGATTATATGAATCACTGTATCCTTCCAGACCAGAATGATCCATTCTCCTCCGTCTCCTCCATCACAGCTACACCGTCACACACATCCTCCATCACATCTACACCGTCACACAGATCCTCCATCACATCTACACCGTCACACACATCCTCCATCACATCTACACCGTCACACACATCCTCCATCACATCTACACCGTCACACACATCCTCCATCACATCTACACTGTCACACAGATCCTCCATCACATCTACACCGTCACACACATCCTCCATCACATCTACACCGTCACACAGATCCTCCATCACATCTACACCGTCACACAGATCCTCCATCACATCTACACCGTCACACACATCCTCCATCACATCTACACCGTCACACACATCCTCCATCACAGCTACACCGTCACACACATCCTCCATCACATCTACACCGTCACACACATCCTCCATCACATCTACACTGTCACACACATCCTCCATCACAGCTACACCGTCACACATATCCTCCATCACATCTACACCGTCACACACATCCTCCATCACAGCTACACCGTCACACACATCCTCCATCACATCTACACCGTCACACACATCCTCCATCACATCTACACCGTCACACACATCCTCCATCACAGCTACACCGTCTCACACACATCCTCCATCACAGCTACACCGTCACACACATCCTCCATCACATCTACACCGTCACACACATCCTCCATCACAGCTACACCGTCACACAGATCTTCCATCACATCTACACCGTCACACAGATCCTCCATCACAGCTACACCGTCACACACATCCTCCATCACAGCTACACCGTCACACAGATCTTCCATCACATCTACACCGTCACACAGATCCTCCATCACATCTACACCGTCACACAGATCCTCCATCACATCTACACTGTCACATCTACACCGTCACACAGATCCTCCATCACATCTACACCGTCACACACATCCTCCATCACATCTACACCGTCACACAGATCCTCCATCACATCTACACCATCACACACATCCTCCATCACATCTACACCGTCACACACATCCTCCATCACATCTACACCGTCACACAGATCCTCCATCACATCTACACCGTCACATCTACACCGTCACACAGATCCTCCATCACATCTACACCGTCACACAGATCCTCCATCACATCTACACCGTCACACACATCCTCCATCACAGCTACACCGTCTCACACACATCCTCCATCACATCTACACCGTCACACACATCCTCCATCACAGCTACACCGTCTCACACACATCCTCCATCACAGCTACACCGTCTCACACACATCCTCCATCACATCTACACCGTCACACAGATCCTCCATCACATCTACACCGTCACACAGATCCTCCATCACATCTACACCGTCACACAGATCCTCCATCACATCTACACCGTCACACAGATCCTCCATCACATCTACACCGTCACACAGATCCTCCATCACATCTACACCGTCACACACATCCTCCATCACATCTACACCGTCACACACATCCTCCATCACAGCTACACCGTCACACACATCCTCCATCACAGCTACACCGTCACACACATCTTCCATCACAGCTACACCGTCACACACATCCTCCATCACAGCTACACCGTCACACACATCCTCCATCACATCTACACCGTCACACACATCCTCCATCACATCTACACCATCACACACATCCTCCATCACATCTACACCGTCACACAGATCCTCCATCACATCTACACCGTCACATCTACACCGTCACACACATCCTCCATCACATCTACACCGTCACACACATCCTCCATCACAGCTACACCGTCACACACATCCTCCATCACATCTACACCGTCACACAGTTCCTCCATCACAGCTACACCGTCACACACATCCTCCATCACAGCTACACCATCACACACATCCTCCATCACATCTACACCGTCACACACATCCTCCATCACATCTACACCGTCACACAGATCCTCCATCACATCTACACCGTCACACAGATCCTCCATCACATCTACACCGTCACATCTACACCGTCACACACATCCTCCATCACATCTACACCGTCACACACATCCTCCATCACAGCTACACCGTCACACACATCCTCCATCACATCTACACCGTCACACACATCCTCCATCACAGCTACACCGTCACACAGATCCTCCATCACATCTACACCGTCACACAGATCCTCCATCACATCTACACCGTCACACAGATCCTCCATCACATCTACACCGTCACACACATCCTCCATCACATCTACACCGTCACACACATCCTCCATCACAGCTACACCGTCACACACATCCTCCATCACAGCTACACCGTCACACACATCTTCCATCACAGCTACACCGTCACACACATCCTCCATCACAGCTACACCGTCACACACATCCTCCATCACATCTACACCGTCACACACATCCTCCATCACATCTACACCATCACACACATCCTCCATCACATCTACACCGTCACACAGATCCTCCATCACATCTACACCGTCACATCTACACCGTCACACACATCCTCCATCACATCTACACCGTCACACACATCCTCCATCACAGCTACACCGTCACACACATCCTCCATCACATCTACACCGTCACACAGTTCCTCCATCACAGCTACACCGTCACACACATCCTCCATCACAGCTACACCATCACACACATCCTCCATCACATCTACACCGTCACACACATCCTCCATCACATCTACACCGTCACACAGATCCTCCATCACATCTACACCGTCACACAGATCCTCCATCACATCTACACCGTCACATCTACACCGTCACACACATCCTCCATCACATCTACACCGTCACACACATCCTCCATCACAGCTACACCGTCACACACATCCTCCATCACATCTACACCGTCACACACATCCTCCATCACAGCTACACCGTCACACACATCCTCCATCACAGCTACACCGTCACACACATCCTCCATCACAGCTACACCGTCACACAGATCCTCCATCACAGCTACACCGTCACACACATCCTCCATCACAGCTACACCGTCACACACATCCTCCATCACATCTACACCGTCACACACATCCTCCATCACATCTACACTGTCACACAGATCCTCCATCACATCTACACCGTCACATCTACACCGTCACACAGATCCTCCATCACATCTACACCGTCACACACATCCTCCATCACATCTACACCGTCACACAGATCCTCCATCACATCTACACCGTCACACACATCCTCCATCACATCTACACCGTCACACGCATCCTCCATCACATCTACACCGTCACACAGATCCTCCATCACATCTACACCGTCACATCTACACCGTCACACAGATCCTCCATCACATCTACACCGTCACACACATCCTCCATCACATCTACACCGTCACACACATCCTCCATCATAGCTACACCGTCTCACACACATCCTCCATCACATCTACACCGTCACACACATCCTCCATCACAGCTACACCGTCTCACACACATCCTCCATCACATCTACACCGTCACACACATCCTCCATCACATCTACACCGTCACACATATCCTCCATCACATCTACACCGTCACACACATCCTCCATCACATCTACACCGTCACACACATCCTCCATCACATCTACACCGTCACACAGATCCTCCATCACATCTACACCGTCACACAGATCCTCCATCACATCTACACCGTCACACAGATCCTCCATCACATCTACACCGTCACACAGATCCTCCATCACATCTACACCGTCACACACATCCTCCATCACATCTACACCGTCACACACATCCTCCATCACAGCTACACCGTCACACACATCCTCCATCACAGCTACACCGTCACACACATCTTCCATCACAGCTACACCGTCACACACATCCTCCATCACAGCTACACCGTCACACACATCCTCCATCACATCTACACCGTCACACAGATCCTCCATCACATCTACACCGTCACACACATCCTCCATCACAGCTACACCGTCACACACATCCTCCATCACATCTACACCGTCACACACATCCTCCATCACAGCTACACCGTCACACATATCCTCCATCACAGCTACAGACTGCAGCGTCACACAGAACACAGATCAGACCGATGCTGATGTTTGATCTGAACTTTAACTGAAGATCTCGTGTTACAGCTCAAAATAATGATAGACTTTAATTATTAAGGACTTCTGACAGTCGGAAGCAGGGGAAGAGGTGTGTGTGTGTGTGTGTGTGTGTGTGTGTGTGTGTGTTACAGTATAATACTGAGTGATGGTGTGTGTGTATGTTACAGTTTAATACTGAGTGATGGTGTGTGTGTGTTTGTGTGTGTGTGTTACAGTACAATACTGAGTGATGGTGTGTGTGTGTGTGTGTGTGTGTGTTACAGTATAATACTGAGTGATGGTGTGCGTGTGTGTGTGTTACAGTACAATACTGAGTGATGGTGTGTGTGTGTTACTGTACAATACTGAGTGATGGTGTGTGTGTGTGT
>JAUCMX010000030.1:8685935-8698435 GCA_033459395.1 Hemibagrus guttatus | reverse complement strand
TGCTCCACCGCGAACGACGAGGATTAAGTAGGTTATGTGTAAAAATCTCAAATCAGTATGTAAACATGACAACAATCGTTTAGCTCGTACACAAATAATATCACTTCTTATATATTTTTGATCTGCATTTTATTAGTGAGAATCAGGATTACCCAATTAGAATCAAGCATTTGACATGAGCACGGCTGACGCTTGCCCACAAATAATCAAAAAAAAATACTTCTGCCCACACGTATTAGGTTAATCATACTGGTCAGGCTGCAGTTTTATTTAGCACATTTCCTCAAAACCCCGTCACTCACTACAATATACACCCCCCCCCCCACACACACACACACCTCACCCCCAACACTGCAGCATGTAATTCTTTGCTGTTTTTAAGCTGAAAAGTATGCTCATGATATCAGACATAAACGCTTAAGCTAACTGTGTGACTCGAGTGTGTGCAGTGTTTGGGTGGGTGGGTGTAAAGTGTGAAGATTCAGTCCATACATGGGAAAGCAGCTCTCCAAACCGATTCCAACCCAAACCACTACGCCTGTTGCGTCACACCCAGAGAACAGGCTGTAATCAGAAAGGTCAACACTTCCACGCACTGATAATCGATGACTTCAAAAAAAATAAACCACCCCACTGTGTCTAAGGCTCAGGTTCTGACCGCTGGCCAGTGATGCATGCTGGGATTTGACCCTGTAAAGCTTTTTTTTTTTTTTTCAAGGTTCAGCCTCCAGCATCAGCAAGTCTCCGGAGAAATGCAAAGAAATTAAACTCTGTTGCAAGTTCTATCACAGTGGAAAGTCTGACATAGCGATTGCTAACCGCCAAGTTTCCATGGAGGCCTTCCAGCTGGAGCTTTGACACGTTTCAGGGGAAAAGTGTCCCGAAGTTTTGGATGTGGAGACCGTATCGCCGCGGCGACGGCCTGCCGAGAGATGATTTGTGGATAGTGAGAACAGAGGAGAAGATTTAAAGAAGGAAAAGATTTAAAGAACACTGCTGCAGGAGACACCAGCTGATCAGCTGATCGCTTTATTATCACCGAGTCAGAACACAGCTCAGGAGTACACCACAAAAGTCACTTCTAGTTTTCTTTACATCACATACTGTATATTTACTTTCAGTTATGTTAACACCAGTTTGCTCGGATCCAACATGCTCCTGGAAATTGTTTTGATGAGCGCAGAAAAAAAAATAGATACCATATATGGCAAATTGTGATACTGTATATAGGAAATTATGATACCGTGTCTGGAAAATTGTGATACCATATATGGGAAATTTTGATACCGTATATGGGAAATTGTGATACCGTATATGGGAAAATGTGATACTGTATATGGGAAATTGTGATACCGTATATGGAAATTGTGATACCGTACCATACATGGAAATTGTGATACTGTATATGGGAAATTGTGATACCGTATATGGAAATTGTGATACTGTATATGGGAAATGGTGAAATCGTGTATGGAACTTGTGATACCGTTTATGGGAAACTGTAATAATGTATATAGGAAATTGTGATACCATATATGGAACTTGTGACACCATACCATACAGGGAAATTGTGATACTATATATGGGAAATTGTGATATCGTGTATGGAACTTGTGATACAGTTTTTGGGAAATTGTAATAATGTATATAGGAAATTGTAATACCATATATGGAACTTTTGATACCATACTATACAGGGAAATTGTGATACCTTATATGGGAAATTGTGATACCGTACCATACAGGGAAATTGTGATACCATATATAGGAAATTGTGATACCGTATATGGGAAATTGTGGGTGTGAGTAATTTAATGAGCAGTGATGTGCAGATGTATGCAGGCTAACCATGTTATATAACAACGAAAAACATATAGCTGTTGGTACAGTGAGCGAGTTGCTGTGGTGTAAGAGGAATAAAACAGTGGGGAATGTGCTGTTATAGGAAAATAAATCACATTAAAGGTGTTAACAGTAACTCTGCAACATATATAAGTGGAATAATTAGAAGTGTTTTCTGTTTTATCTCTGATGTGTGAATGTGTGCTGTGAGAGCGCTAAAGTTTGTGAATTTCTCGCTAACTAAAGCAACCGGACTGCAGTTTTGTGTAATCCGGGATTATACAGCGTTTCACTTACAGAGCTGCAGTTTTTAATCTGCACAGTAAAGCCGCTTTCCTGCTAAAATTCAGCGAATCGGGCGCCTCACTCCACAACCACTGACCAAACCTTCCGGCTCCTTTCCTTCACGTCACAGAGCAGAGCCAAGCTGCTGCTTACGCAGTTTGTGGCTTTTGTGTGATTTTTTTCTAGAATGTGGAGCAGGTCTAGAGGTTAACAAACCTGAGTGAGAAAGAAGGAGCTGGTCACAGTTTTGTGATGAGATTTACAAATAAATGTGTAAAAGTCTCCAGTCAGAGTCTTTAACTCGGTTTCCCAGAAGCAGAAAAAGTGGATTTTCCTCCTGTTTTATTGTTGATCTTTGAATGTCTTTGTCATGTTCCACTCCACAGTGGTGGTTAATATGAAGCGCATATAAAAGTAGATACTCAGGACTTTAGGAATTTGTCATGTTTTATAAGAATCTGTTTTCCCCTAGCTCACTAAGGGTGATGTCACAGATGCACCGACCACAGCCACTCAACCACACCCCCAATCACCGGAGTTCTAGCACTGTCACCTACACCCAATTACCAGCGCACAATTTAGCTCCCTCACTCCACTCAGTCGTTGGCTAGTATTATGGTTGCTTCCTCAGAGACTTCTCTTCCTGACTGTGCTTTGTGAATCTATCGTCTGTGCCGCCCTTCAAACATCACTCACCCCATCTACTCCATCTGCCTCCGCCTGTCCCATGGTCATACCGGCAGCTTATTCGGGTGAGGTGTCAGAGTGTCAGGTTTTCCTGATGCAGTGTCAGCTGTACTTCGAGATGCTTCCCCATCAATTCTCTGGAGACCGCACAAAGATCGCATTCATCATCTCACTGTTGTCAGGAAAAGCTCATCGCTGGGCCGAGTCAATGTGGACCACGGAAAGTCCAGTAATGCAATCCCTTGACCCTTTTTTAGTGCACTTTAAGGACATGTTTGGCACGAGCACTTCCGCCTTATCCGTACATGACGAACTGTTCAGTTTGCGGCAAGCCAATCGGGTCATTCATGACTACACCCTTCATTTCCGCACGCTGGCGGCCTCTAGCGGCTGGAACGATGTAGCACTACTATCGGCTTACCGGCGTGGCCTAAATCCCAAAATCCGACAGCAGATGGTGATATATGATGACTCTATGGGACTTGAACTCTTCATGTTGAAGGCCCAGCATATCTCACAACGTCTCTTCGCAGTCTCCATCGAGGAAGGGACACCTTCTGACACCTCATCCTCCTGCAGCTCCCCAGCACCAGAACCTATGCAGACGTACCAGTACCACTTATCGGCCGATGAACGCCAACGTTGTTTACACCAAAGGTTATGCCTGTACTGTGGAGAAAATGACCACCTCCTCCAAACCTGCCCAGCCCGTCCTCCATGCCCAACGGTGAGTACTATCCATATCAGCTGTACCGTAGCTACTCCATGTTACCATGATGCCGTGTTAATCCATGCCTCTTGATCCTTCTCGGTGAAAGTCCTCTTTGACTCTGGGTCATCTAGGAACTTCATCTTCTCACATCTGCTGTCTGCCTGCAAGGTACCCCGCCAAAGAAACCCCACTCGTTACCGGATCACCACTATTCAGGGAAAGCTGTTGGGCAAGGGGCTGGTGCAGTGGAAAACGCCGGAATTGACTCTATGGATTGGCTGTCTTCACGAGGAGATGTTATCGCTGCTGGTGCTGGAGGAGTCAGCGGTAGATGTTGTCCTGGGACGCCCCTGGCTGGCTAAACACCAACCGAACATCAGGTGGATTTTGGGAAGCATTGATAGTGGAGCGACTACTGTCTACAACACTGTCTGCAATCACTCCCTTTGCGCACCCCGGAAACGGCCCTCCTATGGTCTACCACCATTGAAAGTCCGGTGTCCTCTACCCAGGCCAACCTCCCAGGGGAGTATCAAGATTCCCAGGATGTCTTCATCCAGATGGCTGCTACGAAACTGCCGCCACACCGACCATGGGACTGTGCGATCGACCTCCTGCCTGGTGCCAAGCTCCCCAAAGGAAGAGTCTACCCACTCTCGATCACGGAGAATAAGGCCATGGAGGAGTACATCAGCGAGGCATTACAACAGGGGTTCATTCGACTATCCACCTCCCCGGCGGCTTCCAGCTTCTTCTTCGTGGCCAAGAAGGATGGAGGGCTTCGACCCTGTATTGACTACCATGTCCTCAACTCCCAGACGGTAAAATTTGCTTACCCTCTACCTCTAGTACCTGCGGCCCTGGAGGAAGTACGCGGAGCTCACATCTTCTCCAAGCTAGACCTTCGTAGCGCATACAACCTCATCCGCATCCGACGAGGAGACGAGTGGAAAGCGGCCTTCATAACTCCATCGGGACACTATGAGTACCTGGTCATGCTGTATGGGCTCTCTAATGCCCCCTCAGTCTTTCAGAGTTTTATGAATGAGATCTTCCAGGACATGCTCCACAGGTTTGTCGTTGTCTACATTGATGATATTCTCATCTACTCCCCCAATCTTTCTGATCATGTAGATCATGTTAAACAGGTACTCCACCGACTCTGCCATTGCCACCTTTACCTCAAGCTTGAGAAATGTGAGTTCCACTAATCCACTACCCAGTTCCTGGGCTATGTCATATCACCTGAGGGGATTCAGATGGATTGCGCCAAAGTGGAAGCCATTAAGAGCTGGCCACAACCCGACACCGGGAAGGATCTGCAACGTTTTCTAGGATTTGCGAACTTTTACCATCGATTCATCTCAGGGTACAGTGACCTCACCGCTCCTCTCACCTCCCTCCTATGTAAGAAACCCAAAAATCTCAGCTGGACATCAGGCACAATCGAAGCCTTCCGGAAGCTGAAAGCCGACTTCTGTACGGCCCCAACTCTCGTCCATGCTGACCCAACCCGGCCTTTTGTTGTAGAAGTGGATGCTTCTGCACTAGGAGTGGGAGCAGTCTTGTCCCAACGGCGACAAGAAGTTATCCCCGGCGGAGCAGAACTATGATATCGGGAACCGTGAACTGTTAGCCATAAAATTGGCCTTAGAAGAGTAGTGGCACTGGCTGGAGGGAGCAAATCATCCATTTGAAGTCATCACGGATCATAAAAACCTGCAGTATCTCAGGGAAGCTAAACACCTGAACCCAAGACAAGCTCGGTGGGCGCTGTTTTTTACCTGATTCAACTTCTGTGTCACCTACCGTCCTGGAAATAAAAACACCAAGGCCGACACTCTTTCTAGAATCCATTCCCCAGACCCAATGCCAGAAGAACCAGAACCCATACTCCCTCCAGACCTGTTTGTGTGTCCCATCACCTGGTCGCTGGACGATGATATTCGTGCTGCCACCGAAGAGGAACCTGCTCCGCCAGGAGGTCCAGATGGTAAAGCATATGTGCCAACATCCCTACGTCTTTCCCTTCTGGACTCGGTACATGCTTCTCCAGGATCTGGCCACCCAGGCAGGCAGTGAACCTTCTCACTCCTCAAGGAACGGTATTGGTGGCCCAACATGGCCGAGGATGTCGCCCGCTTTGTAAGAGGATGCTCAGTCTGTGCCATGGTCTCCACCTCACATCGTCTACCAGAGGGTAAACTGGTACCGCTCCCTATTCCGCGCCGCCCCTGGTCCCATCTGGGTATTGACTTTGCCACGGATTTACCAGTTTCTAATGGCTTCACCACAATCCTCGTCACTTTAAACAGATTAATAATGTCCCCTAAGTCCATTTCCATCCACTGGTGTACTGGGAAAAGGGTTAAAGCAAGTGCAGTGTATTTTAAATTCGGTTAACAGGAACAAAAAAACATTTTATAAATACAGACTTTATCTTTCCTGCTCAGGAATGCAAACACGGTGGAAAAACATTGAAGTGCAAGGGAAAGATTTCGCAGCCAAATCCAGTGAAGAGTGTAGAAGTTAGAGCACTTTATACATCAGCTCTCTGTTATCCAGGGAACAGAAGTATCTGGATAAAGTTAATCCTAAATGTAATTACCGTCTTTAACAATAAACATCTCAGCAAGCTGAAATATCTGAATCAAGCCACAGTTTCTTATTATATGGTCAAATAAACCACATGTAAAATTATTTAACCTTTTTCTGGTCATGTTTGATTATTTTTTAAGCTTTACATTTTATTTGATTTCATTATTTTATTCTCAGGTTTTCATCTTTCTAGAATTTAATGTTTAAAATGACAAAGTGATCTGAGAATAGAAAAATGAAATACAGTGGAACCTCGGCATACGAATGCCATACCTTATTTTAGAAATTAGCCTCGGCATGCAAACAAAGAGAACCGAACACCGGCTAAGTTGCTCGTACGCCCGGGAGCCATTCAAAACTTGTTAGAGTGAGTGGAAAGCCAAGCGAAGCCAACCGAAGAGAGTTTACGGATTTTACTGACTTTTTTTCAGTTAGCAAAAGCTGTTTTGAGTCAACCCACAAGGTTGACTCAAAAGCTAGGTTCAAAAGCTCTGTGATTTTTGCGTTCAAAAGCTAGGTGATTTTTCGGGCTTTTTTTTTTGTTGACAGATCGGTGGCGTGGGCTTTCTGTTCTATTTTTAGCCCAAGCTTGGTGGCATGACTTCCTGTGAGGACCCTTGACATGGAATGCTTGGCTTGGGTCAGTTCTTTGTAAGCAGCCATACACATCTACTGGTCATATTTCTGGGCAGCTGGAACAGATTATCTGCATTTACATTATTTCTATATTGTTTTGCAATACAAATCGTTGACTCCGCCCCCTCATTTTACTCTGCCCCCTTCTTGTGGATAATTTTCAGTTTTTTGTCTGTAACATTCAACTAATTCATCTGTTAACAAATCTTAATGATGTGAAAAAGTCAGACATTTATTTGCTTTTTTTTTTTAAAGTGCTGACCCTGGAGACTCCTTCCACAGCTTTAACTTTGTATCTTTATCCTTTTTTTTTTTTTTTTTTTTTTTAAACTGAAAAAAAATTTTTAGCACGCTCATATTTACAAAGACAGCAAATGAGCGGAAACTTCCAGAGAAAAGATTTGAGACCATGAAAACAACGGGGTGATTATTTTGGAAATTTGTTTAATAAACTAATTAAACACATCTCAGTTTGGGCTCTGATTTTTTTTTTTGTGGCAAGAAAAAGCAACTAGTGTTTAGCTGAAGGGGGAAACAAATTGTTTCCTCTGAGGAGGAACGGAAAAGGAAGGCCCCCCCCAAAACCCCACACACACACACACACACACACACACACACACACACATCGAGCAGGCAGCTAAGTGTCCTTGAGCATGAAAAACAGATGATTGTAATTTCGAGTCTTTCAGGGTTTTCACTCGGTCCTTCAGTGGGACTGAAAATGAGAGGGTTGTGTATCATAAATCTTATAATTTTATAAATATTTTCCTCCATGCCCTGAGAGTAAGTGTGTGTGTGTGTGTGTGTGTGTGTGTGTGTGTTTACGCCAGAGTCTATTTGTTTGCATGCATTTTTCTGCTCTTTGAAGGCTGTTCTGCGATGCCTAAACACAGGAAAGTGAGCTCCAGACATCTGTAATCTCTTAGATAAGGAACCCTGGTGTTGATCTAGAGGCGATTCACAGCTGCTTTAGATTTGCACGATGGACACCCCCTTCCCTCCCTCCTCCTCCTCCTCCTCCTCCTCTTCCTCCTCCTCCTCATCTTCTCTCCTCCTCCTCCTCCCCCTTCTTCTTCTTCCTCCTCCTCCTCCTCCTCCTCCTCCTTCCTTTTGCTTCAGCTCCTCAGAAACAGTCCCCATTAAAAGTAACCTCGGTGTCTGCTCTGCTCTGATGTTCCTAACTGCAATTCCTCAGTCATTCCTGGACGTTTTTTCTTTCTTTCTCCTTTTACGGTTCAAACAGTGGAAATATTTTGTTTGCGTCCTTACAAGACTTCTCTTTCCATTTCAGTGATACAAAATAATCATAACACTAAACAGCTCAGACACAGAAGAGCCGATGGGCTGCTGACAGTTTTATACACTGACAAAGTGACTATTTATTTTAAGTGACTTTGCTGCTGTAACAAATCTGACGTACGTTATAGCAGCTATAAACGGTCCTTCCCTCTCCAGCTTCGCTTTATAAGTCGTGCTGCAGGACGGCAGGAATAACGGCGTAGCCTCAAACAAAACAAAGTCGAGATGCTATCATGCTTTATTTATGCTACACTTTAACTATTTTTAGCGTAAGTATTCTGGTTTTAGACGTACTTTTCTTCAGATGCATTTACTAGTATCATAAACCGGGGTTGCCAGATTTCAGCAGAATTTCCACCGTAAAACACCTGACAGAATCTAGGCCTCGTACACAAAAAAAGAGAGACGTTTTTTCCTTCTTTTTCTCACTCTTTGTTTGAGGTCATTGTTTGATACACAGGCATTTCTGATGTATTGATATATATATATATATACACTCCTCAATCCCACTTAATCTCACTCTTAATCTCACCCTTAATCTCCCAATCTGTGAAATATCTGACAGTAGAAATGCTCCTGTAGATCGCACACACACACACACACACACACACACGCACACACTGCAACTAGACAGTGTTAATGCAGTTTCTTTGCTCAAAAAAACAAACAACAAAAAAAAAAACCCCACAATTTTTGTATTTTTATTCATTATAAAAATCTGGGGGCACGGTGACTTAGTGGTTAGCACGTTTGCCTCACACCTCCAGGGTTGGGGGTTTGATTCCCGCCTCCGCCATGTGTGTTGGAGTTTGCATGTTCTCCCCGTGCCTCGGGGGTTTCCTCCGGGTACTCCGGTTTCCTCCCCGGGTCCAAAACCTGCGTGATAGGTTGATTGGCATCTCTAAATTGTCCGTAGTGTGTGATTGCGTGAGTGTATGAGAGTGTGTGTGTACCCTGCGATGGGTTGGCACTCCGTCCAGGGTGTATCCTGCCTTGATGCCCAATGAAGCCTGAGATAGGTACAGGCTCCCGGTGACCCGAGAATAGTTCGGATAAGCGTCAGACAATGAATGAATAAAAATCTGGCAACCTTGCCATTCACGGCCTTGTCGCCTGCTGCTCTGCTAATAAAACGTGATTATGGGCAGTGTGACTCCTGCCCATGTATTTGAATGTATTTTATTGTAATAATAATAATAATAATAACAATAATAATAATAATAATAATAATAATAATAATAATAATAATAATAATAATAATGATAATGATAAATGCTAGAGAGACGAGCAAATCGACAGATCAGTAGTTTGTATCTGCGAAAAAAAATCTAGTCAGTCTAAAGAGGCATTAGCATTAAAATTAAACTTCGGAGTTAAATTGCGGAAGTTAAATTAAACTTTGGATTTAAAGCTTTATAAAAAATTTAGATTGAGCTGATAAAAACCCTGCAGTTGAAGGATGTGACACCAGAATGCAGCTGCGCTGTGGGGTTAAATGTTATACTTCTCATAAAAGTGCGTGAAACAAGGCAATCTGGCAACCTCGTCCTGCTTCCTCCTCCTCCTCCTCCTCCTCTTCCTCGATTAGAAACGGCTCGCGCATCAACTAACGTGGCAGTCTCCAAGACAACGTTTAAAGGAAGTCATGTCGCGGCGGTGACGCAAAAATAGACAGAAAAATAGAAAAGAATCCCAATGGCTTTGTGCGTTGTAGACGAGTCGGAGCTGGAAAAGATATAAGTCGGGTTTATTCTGTTGTTGTTGTTGTTGTTGTTGTTGTTGTTTAATCGCTACTTGGCTGCGTTAGTTTACAGACGCACGCATGAACTTGTGGAGAAGCTTAACGCGACCGAGGACAGGACAGAGGGACAGAGGGACAAAGGGACAGAGGGACAGAGGGACAAAGGGATGCGCGTTGCTCGAGAGGATGCACGCTTTTGGAGGAAATCCGTGAAGCGCGTGCCATGCGAGTGTCCCACGTTTTTGCGCCGTGCGCGCTTTGGAGATGCGATTCTGGAAAGACAGAAAGAGAGAGAGAGAAAGAGAGAGAGAGGGAGAGAGAGGGAGAGAGAGACAGCGTGCAGACGGGAATATACGACTTGTTCTCCGGAAAGCCTTTTCTTTTTCTTTCTCCAAGCGCACACTGATGTGAAAGCGGAAAGGCGCGCTTGCGTGATGGCCAAATAAAATAAAAATAAGAAAACAACAAAGGAGAAGAAGCGCAAAGGAGGGTGAGATCTTTACATCGACATCCGGAAACTTTCTGAAGTACACTCAGAGAGAGAGAGAGAGAGAGAGAGAGAGAGAGAGAGATGAGATGAGAGAGAGAGAGAGAGAGAGAGAGTTCATAAATTCAGGTCATATTTAAGGTTCTTTGTGCTGGGTGTAAACCTCCCAAGAAGCTCTGAGGAACCTTCATTTTCTGAGCATGTACAGGATTTCATCATCCTGATAATTAAAACAAGATATCACTTAAAAGAGAGAGAGAGAGAGAGAGAGAGCGAGCGAGAGCTGCATTAAACATGTAAATATTATATCCAGGTTTCCTTTTTATTCAGCATTTAGAATTCATTAAAATGATAGAGGTTCATTTTAAAAAGTAGAATCAGTGGTCTGACGATCTATTCATAATAAATGAACGAATAAAAACAGAGCAGTAACATCTGAGAATAATTTCAGAATTTATTAAGTGTTAAATCTATAAAAAAAAAAAAAAAAATCTTACACGCATATTGTGCTGGTGAAATTTACACAAATATCAGATCACTTGTCCAAAACCAGTTTTCCCAGTTTACCCAGCTTTATGCTCGGTCTCCTCAGAGTTAAAACTTTGTTTATTAAGTAAACAAAAACGCCTGTTACTTTGTGGTGATGTTTCGGTGATGTTTACACAGAACGTTATTTTCATTAGAAGTCATAAAGCACGTGAGTCACTTCAGTCAGGAAAGTCATTCATGCAGAATCCCTCGTTAAGCTCTTCCCTTTGTTTTAATGATCTAGGGTGTGGTGTGAGGTGTGGGGGGTATGCCGTGTTGGGTGCGGAAGGGGTGTGGGGGGTATGCCGTGTGGGGGTGCAGAGAGGGGTGTGGGGGGAGGGTTGTCCGGAGTGTTTAGGGCATGTGGTGTGTGTATCGCATGGGGAATGGGGAATTGGAGGGGGGGGGGGGGGGGGGGGGGGTGGAGTCTGTAGGGGTGTGTGGGTGATATGTGGGGTGTGTAGGATGTGTTTGGGGGTGTAGGGTGCGTGGGGGATATGTGGGGTATGTAGGGTATGTGTAAGGTGTGCATAGAGTGTGTGGAGAGTGTATAAGGTGTGTGTGTAGGGTGTGTATGGTGTGTGTAGAGTGTGTAAAGTTTGTAGGGTTTGTAGAGTGTGTGTAGGGTGTGTGTGAGGGATATATAGAGGGTGTAGGGTGTGTGTAGAAATGTGTAAGGTGTGTGTAGGGTGTGTGTAAGGTGTGTGGAGAGTGTGTAAGGTGTGGGGGGGGTGTGGTGTGCGTAGAGTGTGTAAAGTGTGTAGGGATTGTAGAGTGTGTGTAGGGTGTGTGTGGGGGATATATAGAGTGTGTAGGGTGTGCAGGGCATGTGCAGAGTGTCTATGGTGTGCATAGAGTGTCTGGAGTGTGTGTAGGGTGTGTAAAGTGTGTAGGGTTTGTAGAGTGTGTGTAGGGTGTGCACAGAGTGTGTGTAGGGTGTGTAAAGTGTGTAGGGTTTGTAGAGTGTGTGTAGGGTGTGCACAGAGTGTCTGGAGTGTGTGTAGGGTGTGTAAAAGTGTGTAGGGTTTGTAGAGTGTGTGTAGGGTGTATGTGGGTGATATGTGGGTGTGTAGTAGAGTGTATAGGGTGTGTATAGAGTGTGTGTAGAATGTGCATAGTGTGGAGGGTGTGTAGAGTGTCTAGGGTCTGTGTTGGGTTTTGTAAAGTGTGTAGGGTCTTTGCTTATTCTCTAATTTGTTAGTTCTACACTCTGGTTGTTTGTGTTTTTTTTCCCTTTCTGTTAAAGCAGTACGAAAGTGGAGGTTTTGTGGTTAGTGACTCTGTGTGATGGAGTCAGTTTTGTGGTTAGTGACCCTGTGTGATGGAGTCAGTTTTGTGGTTAGTGACTCTGTGTGATGGAGGTCAGTTTTGTGGTTAGTGACTCTGTGTGATGGAGTCAGTTTTGTGGTTAGTGACTCTGTGTGATGGAGTCAGTTTTGTGGTTAGTGACTCTGTGTGATGGAGTCAGTTTTTTGGTTAGTGACTCTGTGTGATGGAGTCAGTTTTGTGGTTAGTGACTTTGTGTGATGGAGTCAGTTTTGTGGTTAGTGACTCTGTGTGATGGAGTCAGTTTTGTGGTTAGTGACTCTGTGTGATGGAGTCAGTTTTGTGGTTAGTGACTCTGTGTGATGGAGTCAGTTTTGTGGTTAGTGACTGTGTGATGGAGTCAGTTTTGTGGTTAGTGA
>JAUCMX010000030.1:8648435-8680935 GCA_033459395.1 Hemibagrus guttatus | reverse complement strand
TGGAAAATAGTGATGGTTAGAGATCTTACTCCGCAAGAGATCTGATGCCTATTAAGGATAAGCGGTGGTGATGATATGACACACATATCATATTGCCATACCTGACAACTTGTCATTATTATGTGGTTGAATCACGCAGCTGTAAATAAGGCAATAAACAAAAAGTTCATAGGCCATGTAAGCTTGTTATTAGCATGTCCTTTAGGTTATCATGGTTATACGACTGGAACTTGTAGGATTTATTCCCTAGTTTTCCAGTCTGGAATATAAATTGATGCTCTCCATAGCAAAGGGAAGGGTTGGGATCTTATTTTTAATGCTAAGCTTGACGTCAAACTAATGCAAAAAAAAACAAAAAACATTACTCCTCTCACCACCTGTACATGACATGCGACATGCTGGGATATTGTTCTCAACTCAGAAGTCAGTTAAATGTGACAGTATTTGCTTTAATGGTCGGATAAAGATGGGTTTATATTTATAGATATCATCCTTATTTGCATGGCCAGGCATTTGTGTCGTTTCCTGCTCATGACTGGTTGCTATATTTGTAAAATCGCCAATTAGTATTTATAGAAGAGAAGCAGAGCTTTGGAAATAATGGCCTGTATTATAAATGTGTGTATTTCTGCTGTTTCCTGCTGCTTTAATGCAGCGTCTAATTAAGCGGGAACACCACTGCCTGTTTCTGTGTCAACCACAACAAAAACAAGCACAATTTTTCATGAATGTGGTTTTCCTGTCATGGTTTAATCAGAGGGTTTAATTCACAGCACAGCTGGCGTAATTCCTGCCAAGATGGAGGTAGTTGAGTCTCTCAGCTAAACCCCTTTCCTAAAGGTTAATGCACCTGCTCCGCCTACACTAGTGCTGTCTAAACAAAGACAAAGAGGCTCCTTTGAGCAACGATTCATCTCTCACTCATCTCAATGTTGTATGTTTGTTTTTCAGGCCTGTGTGTTGTCGTAGCGATGATTGCGACTGGGGGTGTGATCACGGGCCTTGCCGCCCTGAAGAGGCAGGACTCCGCCCGCTCCCAGCATCACCTGCCCATCCAGTCCCCTGTCCCTCCTCCTGAGAAGAAACGCTTAAAAAGAAAACCTCGCACGGATATTGTTGTGGTCCGTGGAAAAATCCGCCTGTACTCTGCCTCCGGTTTCTTTCTAGTCCTTGGAGTCCTTATTTTGATGGTTGGTATTGCCATGGCTGTACTCGGGTACTGGCCTCACAAGGAACACCAGAGAACAACCGAAAGCAAACACTCGGGAAACGACACTAAGGCAGCGGCAGAGGCAGCAGCGGCGCGGGAGCGGGCAGGGAAGATGGCACAGTTCTTTGAGCAGCACTTGCACTCAGAGAAAATGAAGATGCTCGGACCTTTTACGATGGGCATCGGGATATTCATCTTCATCTGTGCCAACGCTATATTACATGAGAACAGGGACCGAGAAACCAAGGTCATTCACATGAGGGACATGTACTCAACTGTCATAGACATCCACAGCCTGAGATTACAGGAGCAGAAGTGTATGAACGGAGCTTACACAGGTCCCTATGCTGACCACGAGATCCGCTCTTTTGGCCAGGACAGTCAGTACACCTCGCGGCTAGCCGCTAACACACTGCTGACATTCTCCGGATTGGGTGGCGATGTACGACTTTCCCGCCGCACAAGCTCCGCTGAAGATGAGGAAGGTCTAATGAGTGAAGGAGGCCCGGGTTTGTTGTCACCCGGATATAGAGAACATTCTGGATCGATATTCGGGTTTCAACCAGAAGGGATGTGTCACTGGGAAGACAAACGTAATGATCTGAAGAAGTGCCAGACACGCTCCATTGTATCATCGTCCATCAGTGCCTTCACACTTCCTGTCATCAAACTGAACAACTGCGTGATCGACGAGCCTGACATTGACAACATAACCGAGGACTCTGAGCAGCTACGAGACAGATCAAGACCTTCGTCCATGGAGTCCTTAACCGTACCTATTCCAGATATCTCGAAAGCCTTCAAGCCTCCCAGTACGTTACTCCGGAGTAACTCTGCTACAGAGTCCCCTGCGTATGCATCTGCGTCATCTGCATCCTCCCTGTCTCATGGATCCACCAGTGGCCGCTTCCTGTCTCCCGGAGCAGCTCGGAAAGACTTTGACAATTCTCTCCACATGCTCTCAGCTCACTCCAAGTCTCTGGACCTGGAACGAGGTCCCACCATGCTGACTGTACAGCCGGAACAGCGCAAGCACCCCAGCTGGCCCAGGCTGGACCGCAACAACAGCAAAGGCTACACCAAGCTGGAGAATAAAGAAGACCCGATGGACAGGCTGCTGGTGCCACCAGTGGCTGTGAAGCGTGATTACACCAAAAAAGAAAAACTGCTCATGATCTCAAGGTCACACAACAATCTGAGCTTCGAGCATGATGAGTTCATGAGCAGCACTCTGAAAAGAGGGACGTCTGAGACCAGGTTTTAAGGGACTTATTGTGCACACATCTTCACCCCTCTGCAATATAAATACATACTTAGAATGACATTTTGTTGTTTTACAACATTGTTGAAGTGGTTGTGAATTTCAGAAACACAAGTCCCATGGACTGCAAGCTCAGGTGGATATTCTGATAGTCAGAGCATTTCTAAAACGAAGCATAAGGATTTTTAACCCCGGAAAAAAAAAAAAAAAGCTCACAGGTGAATCACTGTAAATAGACTGTGCTGTAATAGCTGTGTCATTTGTTACGTTTGTTAAACGCATTTTAGTATGTTTCTGTATTTGATAACCATTGATACAGGACCTGATGGTAGTTCTGTGTTGTGTGTGCGTGTGTGTGTGTGTAGAGAGAGAGAGAGAGTGTGTGAGTGTGTGCATTGTTGTACCAGAGATGGATGATTATTTTGCTATGAGGTTTTAAATAATTTATTGTTCAAAAAAAACTCCAACAACAACAAAAAAAAAACTACACACATGGCTATTTTTGAACAAGAGTCTTCAGTGTATTATTTATCTGTTTCTCAGAATAAAAGTAACCTTTTCACACAACATATTTGTGATATATTTTAAAGTCAGCAGCAACATAAAAGCACTTCCAGTCCTGCTTGGAGAACTCTCCTTGGTGTTCCTGCCACGGGGCTGATGAGTTCTGCTTCCCGATTGGTCAGAATTATCCATTATTGTTTCTATAGTAACAGTTCATTCACAGGGACATGTACAGCAGATGCTACACTAATAATAAACGGATTAAAAGCATTTGTAATCTTTGATTTGGTGCAGTTTACAGTAAGGAGATGTTTATACAAGAGCAGCAGGAGTTTACGCTTCATCACGGAGAGACAGTGATGAGGGAGCGATTGTGTATTGCTGCTGGACCATAACTGTTCATGGATGGCATGAAATGTGAGTACAAATGGATAAAAGTACTTAGGTATTTACTTTAGGAAGATAATCAGCATCAGAGTGATACAGTAACTCAGCATCAGCACTTGTTGATTATTAATTATTTAATAACAAAATGAGAGGAGAGTTCCTCAAGTAAGTATTGCTTACATACAGAACAATCAGCACTGTCCATCTTATCAGACTATATACGGTTGGAATCTCACTTTAATAAGAGCAGGCAAACAAATCCAGTACAGCAGGGCAAAAATGTGGTCATGAAACAGGCAATGAGAGTTCAGTAACAATGAAAGGAATCCATGATGCAAAAAAAGTCCGGAAAGGGCAAAGACAGAGCAAAATCCAAAAAACGCTAGGGCGAAAGTCAAAAGACAGAATAGCAAACACTGGAATTAACAAAGGCTTGGTATGCAGAAAAACTGGCGATAACCCGTGTTGTGTTGTGGCAAGAGTATTGTTTATATGTTTGTAAACGGAGAAGTAGAAATCGGAATTGAAACTCCGTGAACCAGGGGGTTCAGAATTCTGCTGAAGGTTCTCTCTGGCGGTTCAGAGCTTGGGCTATTGTAAAACATGCGTATATAATGAGATGAAATAACATTATTAGGGACGTGGTGGCTCAGTGGTCAAGGTGCTGGGTCACTGATCAGAAGGTCGGGGTTCAAACCTTTAAACTGCCAAGCTATCAACGTTAGGCCCCTTGAGTACCGCACCATGGTTTGACCAACTGTTCTTCACCCATTAATAACAAAGCCCAGATTTTAAATAGTTCCATTTGTACTTGATTTTCTTTTGTTTGACTAAAAGGAAAGTTTATTGAGTAATTATTGGGTCTTAGCACAGATGTCTAAACACCGCTCAATCAGAGCAGTTTATTCGTTTTAAGCTGCTTAGTAAATCATTCCCTTATAAGAGTGTAAAGGCTAACACAATCCTTTCTCTCCCTCTCTCTCAACATCTCTCCGTCTCTCGAGTTCTGTGACAGCTGAGAAAACTTTCCGCCTCTTGGCAAGAAAGTGAACAGCTTTCCTATGTTTATCATCATCGGCTGCTCCGGGAGGAACAACACCGTCGCTGCCAAGCTCCTCTCCCAAACACAGACTTTCTCCTTCGTTTGCACCTTTTTCCGACGAACAGCCAATCGAAAGACGGCCCACGTTTCCGTAACCTGTCACGGGAAAAATAAATAAATAAATCCAGCAGCAGAACCACAAAAAGAACATGGGCTCATAATCATCTCCTTATTAGAAAGAATACTTCATGAGCTAAAAAAAAACCCGGTGATGTTCGGTTTATATAACGCTTAAGAGTGCCTTTTAAAGTTAGCACTTGTCCCCGTCGTGCTGATATTGAAGCAGTAGCTGTGGAGATCCAGAGGTCAGGGTGTAAACTGAAGCTTAGGGGTTTTAGCTGGAATAAAGACAGGATATAAAAATCCCTGCAGAGTATCCCACTCACTTCTCTACACCCCTAACCTCTTAGTCTCTGAGTTCCTGAGTTTTACTATCAGTAAAGGATATGCTAACTAAACGTCAGGGTGAATACAGTACGTGTTGCGTAGCACCATGCTGCAGATGCTCTGTGTTGATGTAATGTTATTAAATCCAGCCTTATAAATCACACAGGGTTTAAAAGGTTAATAAGATCCTGTCTTCAGCATCATGATTCAGAATTAGAACAATAACAAGCTCTCAACATATCCAGGACTGTGAGAGAAGTTCATATTTTATTCTGCTCACTTTCCCGAGTATTGACTCTAATCACTGTTATAGAGCTTTACTGAGCTCACTGACCGCATTAAAACCTCAAACAATCCTGTAAATATGGCTGCAGGTTAATCTCATTTTGTCATCTTCTTGTCTATGTTCATGTTCCTATCCACAATCTTGTCCTTGCTCCTGTCCATGATGTTGCCTATGATCTTGTCCCTGATTGTGTCCATGATCTTGACCATAATTTTGTCCATGTTTTTGTCCATGTTCTTGTGTTTGTACTCATTCATTATCTTGTCCATGTTCTTGTCCATTATATTGTCCATAATCTTCTCCATGCTCCTGTCCATAGCCCCATCATTCCATCACACCAAATTCCAAATTTCTGTTCCTGAGATGTTCAGGACCAGTCTTCTGCCTTCAAAGCTCTGTAGAAACTCACTCTAAACTTATGGACTCCACTAGATCTTTGAAGGCGTCCTGTTGGATATGGCACCTATATGTTAGCAGTAGATCCTTTAAGTCCTGTAACTTAAAGGATATTTGCAGGACTTAAAGGACTTACAGGCCTTAAAGGATACTTTTGATAGATACTGACCACTGCAGACCGGGAACACCCCACAAGAGCTGCAGTTTTGGAGATGCTCAGATCCAGTGGTCTAGCCATCACAATTTGTCCCTTCGTCAAACTCACTCAAATCCTTACGCTTGTCCATTTTTCCTGCTTCTAACACATCAACTTTGAGGACAAAATGTTCACTTGCTGCCTAATATATCCCACCCACTAACAGGTGCCATGATGAGGAGATACTCAGTCTTATTCACTTCACCTCTCACTGCTCACAATGTTATGGCTGATTGGTGCATGTCAGATGTTTATGAATTGTGGTGTAAAATGGAAGGAATAAAACCCAGAGTGTGATGATGTTGTGTTGCAGGACAATAATCAGCAACAAGGTGGTGTGGTGAAGTGGAGATACTGTTACTAATCTGAAGCTGATTATTCTCCTCCTCAAGTTGTTTATTCTCCGAGTTTCCTGTAGACACCTGTCCATCACAATAAATTTTTTAACAATGACGCTTTTTCCCTCTTTTTTGTTGTACTGTGATGTGATCTAGTTGCTTGTGCTTTTACATCCCCATCAGTCGTCCACTCGGAGCATCAAAAGCTCGCCATGGCAACAGCAGGACTCCTGCCACTCACCTACCTGATGTCAAAGCCATCACTCAGCAGGGCGCCCGCTCTAAAGGACGTCACCGGGCAGGAAGAAGCCAAGGACGAACTCATCAGAGAAGTGTGTTAGAGATCCCTCTCTGCCTCCTGCCTCTATTATTCCTGTCATTTTCTCAACCCAGATTCTGAACAGCTGTAATAATGTCTCTTCCTGTCCGTAACAAAAATAATTGAATGCGCCATTCACACGAGTTTGGGATAATGAGCCTCCGGTATGACACACTGCTAAAAACAACAGTGTGCTTCAGGTTCTAATTATTCTAATCACCTTCATTATCTCTGACCAGGAGATGCTGTTTATCTTACTCAATGACCTTTCACTTAAATAAAGTCTCGAGAAATAAAAAAACATGGGTTTGTGGGCAATAATCATGCTTTCTGGAAATATTCAGCTGGAAGTCTTTTCAGAAAGTTGTAGAAGCTAATTAGCAATTTGACTAATTGAAAATAAAGGGGGGAAAAATCAATCCTGCAGCATGAAATAAATCTATAGATAAATTTCTTTTTTGTGTGTCATTGTAAGAAAATGTACTCAATATCAGGAGCAAATCATAGGATAATTAGGATTTTCTCTAATATTTGTATGAGCTGCATTATTCCTGTGCGTGCTAAACTAGCATACAGTAAAAAAAAAAACAAAAAAAAACAGCGCTATAACTCGCTCTGCTCATTCAGGAGCTTTAGACCGCAGGGAAACGGCAGGAGTCAAGGCTCTATGGGGTGTGAGGTGTGCTAATTATGCTTCGTTTTGTTGTTTTGTTTGGCTAAAACATGCTAATGGTGTTGTTGGTGATTAAATAACGATGTTTTGATGAAGCCGATACACTGGCCTGCTGTGTGGGTGACTGTTGTGCTGTTTAACACTCGCAGTCCAAGTTTTTAAAGTTAATGACCAACATTCTAATAAATCATATCTTTAATCATTCAAAATAACACCTTTCTTTATAATCGTAACAGGTTTCGGGTTTTATACAAGGTTCCTTTGTTCTGTGGTTGAAACTGACATTTATTAGCATGAAATGAGCAAAGACGCAAAGTGTGATTAGCGAGCATCCATGCTAACAGCACAAAGACATTCTAATGACTTTACTTATAATAAAAATCTGTGTTTTTATGTACCAATAATTTATTTATGATTTATCTCTAATACTCTATTACTCTAATACTCTATCTATTATTCTCCTGGTACTTTCTAAGTGAATTTCTTCTAGTGGGACGTTCCAGTTCTTTCACAGGCGTGAGTGGTGTCCAGGTCAGTGCTTTAATGATTAGATTTTTAAGCGTAAGTCTCTGTGTTTAAAGTGACTTTTAACTTTAATTTACGTACAGGTTTGTATCAGTGAGACACAAGCAGAAACACAGAAACAGAAACAGAGTTCATATCAAAGTCAGACGGAAATGCTAATCCCCATCACAAACCAAAATATACTAAGAATAGAATTTAATAAAAATATAAATAGAATTTATTATTTAATTGCTAATATTCTGACAGTGTCCCGCAAACATCTTTCTGCAACATAAAAAACTCCAATCTTATAGTAAATCTTATATTTTATATAGATAGATAGATAGATAGATAGATAGATAGATAGATAGATAGATAGATAGATAGATAGATAGATAGATTATATCTAATATTATTATTATGAGGCAGCTTTAGTTATCAGCTAGTTTCTAGCACTTTCATTCATTTCATGGAAAAAAATATTGCTGTTTTAAAATTCGAGTGATGTAGCCGATGTTGTGCAACTGTGGAATCTCTGGAGGTCAATAAAGTCCTAGAAATTGCACTTTTTTGTGTAAAATTTTAAAAGAAAATCCCACATTCACGTCTCTTCTAGCTTAGACCATGCCCACTTTCCGATGATCTGGTCAGCATTGAGTGTCTTCGTCATGTCTCACTCCAACCTCAGTGAAGGTTAATATGAAGCTCATATGAAAGTATACACTCAGGACTTTAAGAATTTGTAGTGTTTCAGAAGGATTTGATATCAAACCCATTTCTGCTCTCTGAGATGCTCCAAGTGCTTGTTCATGTAAAAAGAAGCTCAAATTTGATCTTCAACCAGTAAAATTCTGTGTAAGGTTATCCAACTAGAGGGAAACACACACGTCTAAAACACACTGAAAGCCAAAAGAGTCATTTTAGATCAGACTCACAGCCTGAACATCTCTTAGTCCATTCCAGCCCATGCTTGGTGTAATAGAATGCAAGTGTACTGGGAAAAAAAATAAATATTCAGAGCGCTAAGCAGATACTGATACTGATAACGGTGCTAATATGTCTTGAATAGCGCTCGTGTTTGGCAGCTAACACAGAAACGACTCTATAAACAAAGCTTTCAGTTTACTGAAGCGACAAAACGATTAATTGCCCCGTTTGACTCTTTTCTATTTTCGGAATCTCTCATCATGACTAGTAGAAATTCATATCTCTTCATGATCCTGGTATAAAACTCAAACCGCAGCCCCACAGGGTTTCCTCACACTTTAGAGAAGCAATTCAGCTCGTAAAGCAGGCTTATAATTAGCCAGAGAGTTTTAGTCAGCTGTCACGGCACACCAGTCTCCCGGGACCTGTACTTTGATAGCTTTGCTTTAATTACTCCAATCAGTGCTCCAGCATCAAGCGCATCTGAACACACTGGGTTTTAATTCTGACCTCGACTAATCAAGGTCGTTTGCGTTCTCAGATTAGCTTCATCTTCTGCCATATTTAAGGCTTATATGTACAGTGGGGCAAAAAAGTATTTAGTCAGCCACCAATTGTGCAAGTTCTCCCACTTAAAAAGATGAGAGAGGCCTGTAATTTTCATCATAGGTACACTTCAACTATGAGAGACAGAATGAGAAAAAAAAAAATCCAGAAAATCACATTGTCTGATTTTTAAAGAATTTATTTGCAAATTATGGTGGAAAATAAGTATTTGGTCACCTACAAAAAAGCAAGATTTCTGGCTCTCACAGACCTGTAACTTCTTCTTTAAGAGGCTCCTCTGTCCTCCACTCGTTACCTGTATTAATGGCACCTGTTTGAACTCGTTATCAGTATAAAAGACACCTGTCCACAACCTCAAACAGTCAGACTCCAAACTCCACTATGGCCAAGACCAAAGAGCTGTCAAAGGACACCAGAAACAAAATTGTAGACCTGCACCAGGCTGGGAAGACTGAATCTGCAATAGGTAAGCAGCTTGGTGTGAAGAAATCAACTGTGGGAGCAATTATTAGAAAATGGAAGACATACAAGACCACTGATAATCTCCCTCGATCTGGGGCTTCACGCAAGATCTCACCCCGTGGGGTCAAAATGATCACAAGAACGGTGAGCAAAAATCCCAGAACCACACGGGGGGACCTAGTGAATGACCTGCAGAGAGCTGGGACCAAAGTACCAAAGGCTACCATCGGTAACACACTACGCCACCAGGGACTCAAATCCTGCAGTGCCAGACGTGTCTCCCTGCTTAAGCCAGTACATGTCCGGGCCCGTCTGAAGTTTGCTAGAGAGCATTTGGATGATCCAGAAGAGGATTGGGAGAATGTCATATGGTCAGATGAAACCAAAATAGAACTTTTTGGTAAAAACTCAACTTGTCGTGTTTGGAGGAGAAAGAATGCTGAGTTGCATCCAAAGAACACCATACCTACTGTGAAGCATGGGGGTGGAAACATCATGCTTTGGGGCTGTTTTTCTGCAAAGGGACCAGGACGACTAATCCGTGTAAAGGAAAGAATGAATGCGGCCATGTATCGTGAGATTTTGAGTAAAAACCTCCTTCCATCAGCAAGGGCATTGAAGATGAAACGTGGCTGGGTCTTTCAGCATGACAATGATCCCAAACACACCGCCCGGGCAACGAAGGAGTGGCTTCGTAAGAAGTATTTCAAGTTCCTGGAGTGGCCTAGCCAGTCTCCAGATCTCAACCCCATAGAAAATCTTTGGAGGGAGTTGAAAATCCGTGTTGCCCAGCGACAGCCCCAAAACATCACTGCTCTAGAGGAGATCTGCATGGAGGAATGGGCCAAACTACCAGCAACAGTGTGTAAAAACCTTGTGGCAACTTACAGAAAACGTTTGATCTCTGTCATTGCCAGCAATGGGTATATAACAAAGTATTGAGATGAACTTTTGTTATTGACCAAATACTTATTTTCCACCATAACTTGCAAATAAATTCTTTAAAAATCAGACAATGTGATTTTCTGGATTTTTTTTCTCATTCTGTCTCTCATAGTTGAAGTGTACCTATGATGAAAATTACAGGCCTCTCTCATCTTTTTAACTGGGAGAACTCGCACAATTGGTGGCTGACTAAATACTTTTTTGCCCCACTGTAGCTTCTGTTAAAATGAAAACACAAAAAAACTCATTTTCCTTGATGTTTTCCAGTTATCTATTTTGCTAATTGACTTTATGCTAACGTTCACTATAATATATATCTCAATGAGTTTTCATTTTAATAATAAATTTATCCTTCAATTGCAGGTTCTTCCTAAAACTCAGTATTAAGTAATTAATGTCATAATTTATAACTAATAATGTAAAAAAAAAAAACAACAGTATATTAGGAAAACTGCATCTAAGTCATTATGATTTTATTACTATTATTATTACTGTTGTTTCTATAGTAACAGCTGTGAGGCATTGGTGGCTCAGTGGTAGGTGGCTCAGTGGTAGGCCTATCATGCGGAAGGCCCGGGTTCGATCCCCAGCCAATGCCTCAACCCCAGCCACTGGATGCAGTGCCAGTCCCAAGCCCCGAAAAATGGGAGGGTTGCGTCAGGAAGGGCATCCGGCGTAAAATGTTTGCCAAGTTGAGGAAAGTCAGAGCTGTACATTATTTTCTGATGTCTTCAGGATCAGGGGAGTTCATAGTTCTCAGAAACTTCACAAGCTGAGTAAAGAAACGTGACAGGGCAATCAATTTAACTCTAAATGGATTAAAATTATCACGAGATTTTCTTTAATAAGTAAAAATGTAATTGTTAGTAAATTGCTGTTGTATTAAAGGAATAAAATACAGACGGTCAGGGAGGTTAAGTAACAGTACCCTTGTTTTTGACTGAATTGTTCCCAAAGGTGTAATTAATGACCCGCAAATGACCCACGGTGATTGACTGAGGGGCCAATTATGACTCTTAATGTTCCTCTGCACTCATATTCCTCAGGATAAAGGTCTACAGGATGATGTGAGGGTCTGTGTAGGAATACTATCCTGGGGCAGTTGTGGTCATAAGTTAATCCAGGGTGCAGTTGTGGACACCATTAATCTTGGGGGCAGTTGTGGTCACTACATAATAATGGGTGCAGTTGTGGTCACCAGTTAATTCTTGGGGGCAGTTGTGGTCACCAGTTAATCCTTGGGGCAGTTGTGGTCACCAGTTAATCCTTGGGGGCAGTTGTGGCCACCAGTTAATCCAATGGGCAGTTGTGGTCATTACATAATAATGGGGCCATTTAATAATGGTTGCAGTTGTGGTCACCAGTTAATTCTTGGGGGCAGTTGTGGACAGCAGTTAATAATGGGGCCATTTGTGGACACCAGTTAGTCCTTGGGGGCAGTTGTGGACACCAGTTAATAATGGGGCCAGTTGTGGAGACCAGTTAATCCTTGGGGGCAGTTGTGGACACCAGTTAATAATGGGGCCAATTATGGACACCAGTAAATCCTGATGCAGTTGTGGTCACCAAGTAATAATGGGGGCAGTTGTTGACACCAGTTAATCCTTTGGGCAGTTGTGGTCTTGTGCTCAGCATTCAGCATATTAGAAGATATGTAGAGTTATCTAGCCACAGGTCTGAGGAAGTAAGGGTTAAATGAGATCAGAGAGGTCCAGGTCTCAGCATATGTGTTTTGTGAAACTGCTGTAAAAGCTTGTCTCAGGTGTTAAAATGACTGATCACTGGATAACACTTCATCTTACACAGGTGGAGGCTTGTTCCTCAGAGTGTGTGTGTGTGTGTGTGTGTGTGTGGGGTGTGTGTGTGTGTGTGTGTGTGTGTGTAAAATCCCAGTCACACTTTGACGAGATGTCAGTATAAGGCAAGTTCATCAGAAGAGCTGCTGGGAGTCGGAACAGGATCGATTCACAACAGCAGCTTCCAGCTAAAAATATCTGAGTTTTTACGCTTTTAGTGTTTGTGTGTGTGTGTTAGAGAGGGAGAGAGAGAGAGAGAGAGAGAGAGAGAGAGAGAGAGAGAGTCTGTGACAAAGAAGAGAAATTTCAGGAACAGTTTGAAAGATGAATCACTTTAAGGTGAGATGAACAAGGTCAGTTTTTTCAAACAATAAATATCACACAGTCTTCTCCACTTGTTTTTTTATATTTTCAGCTATTTTTTTGTATTGGAACATCCTCCTTACCCAGACATGCATTATTATTATTATTATTATTATTATTATTATTTTTTTTTTTTTTTTTTTTTTTTTTTTTTTTTTTTTTATCAAATCTATTCATGTTTAGAAATAATTAAAAGACTCATTTTACTGTAAAACAAAATCTCAAAAGTCTGAAGGGAAATTATTTATTTAGCTGTTTATGACATTCATAAATTATGTCAAAGATTAATATATTTATAAATTAATCATAAATTAATAATCAATATTTATTTATTTATTGTCTTTTTTCAAATAAAATCCATATGTAATTTCAACGATAATCAAGATGATAATCAAGATGCTGTGGCATGACCTTAAAAAGGTGGTTCATGCTCGAAAACCCTCCAATGTGGCTGAATTACAACAATTCTGCAAAGATGAGTGGGCCAAAATTCCTCCACAGCGCTGTAACAGACTCAGTTTCAAGTTATGGAAAACGCTTGATTGCAGTTGTTGCTGCTAAGGGTGGACCAACCAGTTATTAGGCTTAGGGGGCAAACACTTTTTCACACAGGGCCATGTAGTTTTGGATTTTGTTTTCCCTTAATAATAAAAACCTTCATTTAAAAACTGCATGATGTGTTTACTTGTGTTATCTTTGACTAATATTTAAATGTGTTTGATTATCTGAAACATTAAAGTGTGACAAACATGCAAAAAAATAAGAAACCAGGAAGGGGAGCCAACACTTTTTCACACCACTGTATTTATTTATATATGTATATTTCAGTATAATTTCAGTATAAACTCCAACATAACTAGAAGCATTTTCTTTTTCCAAAATTGTTGAAAATGTTGATTATTGTTGAAAGTATGTTTAGGCTGTACTTGAAAAAAATGAATAAATATATTTTATTATAAACTTAATTGTTTAATAAAGAATGTTATTTCCATCATTTCCTTTTTTCAAAAATTCATGAATGCAGCTCATTTACAGACCTAATTTCAAGTTTTTTGTTTCTGAATAATAAAAAATTATTATTAATAAGCGTTTTAATGTGTTTATGAATGAAATGGATTGTGTATTATTATTATTATTATTATTATTATTATTATTATTTATTATTATTATAACACATACGCTGATGTATAAAGAACATCAGGACTCCAAGGATTATAATTCATTGTCATAGTGCCAGACACTATGGCAGCATTTACACCTGTACTGTGGTTCTAGAATGTGGATCTAGAATTGTGAGGCTTCCATGGAAACTCTATTTACAGTATCAAATATATATTGAGACTTTCCATGGATATGCGTATGACGTGGCGTGATGCTGAAGCGGGCGGGGCTTAAAGACACCTCCGGAGTTGCTGTGGTGGTGCACAAAGCACATATTTGTCGACTTGTGAAGATTTTTCTTGCCGTAGTTAATCGCGATTGTTTCTTCCTATAGTGTCTCACCTTAACACGCTTTTTGTTATAGATGATAAATGTTAGAAATGCGTGACGTGATTGGACCAAACACAGCTCTGAAACATTCCCAATTCTATTCCCAATTCCCAATTTCTTAAAGAGCTAGAAATAAAGACTGAGCTGAACAACCTGCCCCTCACTGAAGGTCCAGAGCAAAGCTGACAGACACAAAGCCTCCTGGGAAATTAGCTGCTGTTTAACTAGAGGTCAATAGGAATGCTTCATAAGATTCCGAGAGCTCTCAGAAGCCATCGATTTAACGTGACAGTGCAACAAACTCTCATTAAATCTGACTTAAGACGTATCCGAGTGTTTGTCACGAGCAGATCGTGTGTTCTGAAGCTCACACCAACACAGATTAAGTTTGTTTTAGCTCCATGTAAACAGATTCGGTTTGTTTAACTTCGGTGTCGTCACCATTAACGGGTTCCTCGGATGGAGAACAGAAGAACCTGTGAAGTCTGCATGGGATTGTCAAAACACTGCTAGGGATTCAGATTATAGAATCATATAACAACATCCTACTGGTGTCTTCAAGTGTGTGTGTGTGTGTGTGTGTGTGTGTGTGTGTGTGTGTGTGTGTGTGTGTGTGATATCACTGTTGCTCATAATGAGTGCTGTTCATTCTACAGGAAGGATCGCATCATATTCTGTCAAGCACAAAAACCCACATGCTTACTGAGAAGCTGTACAGAACTTTCCTTTTGTCCATATTGAGACTCTCACACGCAATCAAATTAATGCACTACATTCAACAAGGCCAGAAGAAAGGTGTTCATTTACAACAGATTTTTGAAACACACACATACACACACACAAACATGATTTTAATCCAGAGTGTATGTCAGTTCATTCAGACGTGACTGGAAGCTAAATACCGGCTAACAGCAGCCCAAGTCCAAACAGAAAACCCACTCAGAACCAGCCTGTGGCTCTGTGGCTCTGTGGACCCTGGGGCGAGAATTTAATAACATGCCTCTCCGATACATTTCTACCCCTGAACCAGTGAAATCTCTAAACAAACACACACACAAACAGCAGAAACAGAAGAAGCTGTATACCTTTTTATAAGTTGGTAAGTCAGCTACATTAACCTGAGTATTGAACATTAGCAAGCGCAGAGTCTTAAATGATCTTGCAGTGTGGTTGTAGCATAGTGATGCCTCCAGACAGACTCCAGATCTTTACTATCCTAGCCTGGAAATTGGCTGTAGAACCATGTCTGAAGTGTGGTTCTAAAATAGTTAGGCCTCCAAGGATTATAATTTATGGTCATAGTGCCAGACACCACCTGTCGGTCCTAGGTTCTAGAATGGTGATTCCTCTAGGAACAGTATTTACACCTGCGGTGTGGTTCTAGATTGTGGCTCTAGAATTGCAAGGCTTCCAGGGAATCTTTATTTACAGTCATGATCTGAAATGGGGCTTGTAGAATGAATTCTTGGTTCTACTTGGGTGATGCCTGTGTAAAGTGAAACTGTTTTATTATTTACACCTGTACTGCGGTTCTAGAATCTGGATCTAGAATTGTGAGGCTTTCAGGGAGACTCATAATCTGAAATGTGGTTCTAGGAAGTGTTTATAGATTGTTGGTTCTACATTGGTAATGGATGAAGTGAAACTTTATTTATAGCTGTAATGTGGTTCTAGATGAAAAACTGTTTACCATCATAGTCCTAAATGAGTCCAGAGAACTGAAGCAAAGAGGGAAAAAAAACGTATGGATTCTGTGATAGCTGTATAACCAGTGATCAGTAACATAGTTATTCAGATCTCCAGTCTGAATCCATTCCAGTTCTGTCATTAGATCTGAGTCTGCCAGGTTCTGCTGTCTAATCCCCGCTAAGCGTTAATGTTATTAGATATACAGCTAGGCAGACACACACGGCGTCCCTGTGAGCACCCTGTGACACTACTTCCCTCATTAATGAAGCACTTCCTGCTGAACTTGTCATTACTGTCGCCTGGACCTCTGCTGTGCTAGGCTCATTAGCCTCGTCTCAGTCTGAACATCAGAAGCCTGGGCAGCTCCTGCCAATCTGAAAGAGCCGTGTGTTGGCAGACAGCACAGAACTGAGCATGCAATTAGAATTAGCCAAATGTGCTACACTGCATGTTCTAAGACATCTCAGATGTTAGCTTTTCACAGAAATATTTTAATATCTAAAAACGGTTTCTGAATGCCGACATCATCACAGTAACCACAACTACATCTGAAAATATCAGTGGAACCTTCCTACAGCATTCCGGGGATGGTCTTGCCTCCAGGGGATGAACCCTAAAATGAGATGTTATCTGGAGAAAGATGTTCTAGAAATTTCATCCCTACAAAGAAAGCGGTTTAACAGCCGAGGTCATAAAAAAAGTTTATAGAACATGTTTACCTCTAGACTTACAGCATCTATCTGAAGTTGTTCTATAAATGGATCTATGATGTCTATACCACTACTACTAATTAATGTACAGCTCAATACTCATAGTCCTAAAGGTAGTTCTAGAATAGTGAGGCTGGTGAGAGGAACCATATTAACATTAAAGTAAGCTTGTACTGAATGGCACTAATTATGATGCCTGAAGAGAAAAGGCATTAACTATTGCATTCAAAATACTCCAGGGGAAGAAGCACTGTACTGAAAGTAGTTCTAGAACATTGCAGCTTCCATCACAATGCTACCTACATAAATTCTGAAATCAGAAAACAAAACTGGCTCTAGAACCTTAATATTTCCAGAGGAACAGTAACTACAGCCAAAGTTCTAAAGCTGCTTCTAGAACCTCAATGTCTCCAGAGGAACAGTAACTACAGCCAAAGTTCTAAAGCTGCTTCTAGAACCTCAATGTCTCCAGAGGAACAGTAACTACAGCCAAAGTTCTAAAGCTGCTTCTAGAACCTCAATGTCTCCAGAGGAACAGTAACTACAGCCAAAGTTCTAAAGCTGCTTCTAGAACCTCAATGTCTCCAGAGGAACAGTAACTACAGCCAAAGTTCTAAAGCTGCTTCTAGAACCTCAATGTCTCCAGAGGAACTGTAACTAAAGCCAAAGTTCTAAAGCTGCTTATAGAACCTCAATGTCTCCAAAGGAACAGTAACTACAGCCAAAGTTCTAAAGCTGCTTCTAGAACCTCAATGTCTCCAAAGGAACAGTAACTACAGCCAAAGTTCTAAAGCTGCTTCTAGAACCTCAATGTCTCCAGAGGAACTGTAACTACAGCCAAAGTTCTAAAGCTGCTTATAGAACCTCAATGTCTCCAAAGGAACAGTAACTACAGCCAAAGTTCTAAAGCTGCTTATAGAACCTCAATGTCTCCAAAGGAACAGTAACTACAGCCAAAGTTCTAAAGCTGCTTCTAGAACCTCAATGTCTCCAGAGGAACAGTAACTACAGCCAAAGTTCTAAAGCTGCTTCTAGAACCTCAATGTCTCCAGAGGAACTGTAACTACAGCCAAAGTTCTAAAGCTGCTTATAGAACCTCAATGTCTCCAAAGGAACAGTAACTACAGCCAAAGTTCTAAAGCTGCTTCTAGAACCTCAATGTCTCCAGAGGAACAGTAACTACAGCCAAAGTTCTAAAGCTGCTTCTAGAACCTCAATGTCTCCAGAGGAACTGTAACTACAGCCAAAGTTCTAAAGCTGCTTCTAGAACCTCAATGTCTCCAGAGGAACAGTACCTACAGCTGAAGTTCTAAAATGCTTCTAGAACCTCAATGTCTCAAGAGGAACAGTAACTACAGCCAAAGTTCTAAAGCTGCTTCTAGAACCTCAATGTCTCCAGAGGAACAGTACTTACAGCTGAAGTTCTAAAGCTGCTTCTAGAACCTTAATATCTCCAGAGGAACAGTACCTACAGCTGTAGTTCTAAAACAGGTTCTAGAACCCAAATGTCTCCGGAGGAACAGTACCTACAGCCTAAGTTCTAAAGCTGCTTCTCAAACCTTAATGTCTCCAGAGGAGCAGTAACTAGAGCTGAAGTCCTAAAGCTGCTTCTAGAACCTCAATGTCTCCAGAGGAACAGTACTTACAACTTAAGTTCTAAAACCGCTTCTAGAAGCGATTTTGAAAACACTTCTAGAACATTGATTAATACTGAAACAACATCAGTCTTCAGCAATTGCTCTAAAAACAGTTCTAGTTCAAGAGGAACTGTGTCCACTTACAGCTGTAGTCCTTAAAATGGTTCTAGAATATCAAAGCCTCTAGGAGAATGGTTTCTGCCTCATTCACTGCTCACTACGGCTAGTTCTTTCTCCAGATCGATCAACAGGGAACAGCCGAGAACCACACACAACTATAGGAGAAAGAAACATAAGAAGCTGTGGGACATTATTCCAATTTGATAGCACGTAATACCACCGAGACACCGAGAATGAAGCTATGAGTCATGCTTGTGTTGATGTGCTTCACAGCCTAAATGGTTTTTCATTATGCATGTGACTCTTTGTGCAGGTTCGAGTGAGAGGAGAAGGTACAAATTGTTCACGAAGCCATCATTTTAACCCCATTTAATTCAGATCATAATTCAATCTGCTCTCAGGATGATGTGGCAGTGCGGCGCTGCACGCAATGCTACAGGACGAGGAGGGAGAAATTTGTCAAGCCATAAATTTGTCTTGTGAAGAAGGAGAGTGACGTAGGTGCTCCGTTCCCCGCTTGTTCCTTTGATCACCATCATTTATTTCTCTCCAGTGAGCCTGAGAATCACAAAGAGCTCAGCGGTGGGCCAGTCTGTATTATTCTAGCTGAAAAGCTCCGAACGACCAATTTGTCAGATAACGGCGCAGGACCTGAACATTTGCAAAAAAAAAAAAAAAAAAAACAGATTTAATTTTATTCTTTTATTTTAAACCAGATTAAACTTCATAAAATGTATGTGTTTTATTATTAAATCATAAAACACTAGAGCATATTGTCTTCTAATATAGAAATGAAGACCATGCAGATTACAGGAGAGTGCATAAGACCATAGAATTTTATTTAGATTATTATATTTATGATTAATAAATGTTGAAATTTATGTCTAATTTAGAAAGCTGAATTTAGCAAACCAAAATTTGACCTCGTCTATGAAGAGCATGGAAAGTCCAGTCAGACTGATCGCTAACATCAAAGCTGAAGGTATTTAGCTAGGTAACTTGCTAACTAGCATCTGGTTGTCAGTCACGTAATGAAATTGTGTCAGCAAACATTTATAATGAATAAGCATTTCAATTTATGTCTAATTTAGAAAGCTGAATTTAGCTTTGTAGATCAACGTTAGATCTCAAATATGAAGAGCATGAAAAGTCCATTCAGACCGATAGGTAATATCAAAGCTAGGTAACTTGCTAACTAGAATCTGGTTATTTGCCATGTAGTTAAATTGTGTGTCAGCCAATCAAAATAAATGAGCCAAACCACAAAATTCCACAAAAGGTAAAGATCACAGCAAGGTGAGGAGTGTGTTATATTTTCCAATAATGCAGCTCGGCTATTGCAGCGCATCAGCTACCATACATACACACTAAGTCTTCCTTCTTTTCCAGGGTGCCATTACTTTTTTCCTAACTGAACAGCTATGTTTCTTTAAGAATCTCTCTCTGCATTTGCATTTAATCTGTATCTAAAATCAACAAGTAAATGATTTAAAGTCAGTTGAGGTTCACGTTAGTACATTTAAACCAGCTCAGAAGCGAAACTTATGACACAAACTTCATTTTCCTGAATAATGCACAGTGTAAAGCTCCTGCAAATGATTTACAAACAAGTAAACTTGTTCATATCCAGTTGATGAATGAGGCCCAGTGTAACATGGTGTGATATAACGTAATGTAAGTGCTGGATTAATGACATTATTCTAATTTGCATATGTTGCCCTGTTTTTCCTATTCAGACATATAAAGTTTAATATTCTGCGACAATGACTCAACGCTCCGGCGTGTTCTGCATGAGAGTCTTCCCTTGGAAATGCCGAGAGTTTTTGCCGAGAAAATGCCTTAGCATTTTCAGAGTCTCTTTGAATCGTTCATTGCACCGAGAACTGAGCTGAAATTTACATAAAACAGTCGTTTCATAAACCGTTTCAAGCTCAGTGCGGCAGATTGATTCATTCTGCACTCGTACAGAAAGAAATCTGTACCACTGAAGGAAAGTTCTGTTGTAAATATTTATTAAAGTAGGAGATAATCAACCACTGGTGGGTAAAACACTGAACATCAGGTGCCATAGCGAGGGAGAAATACGTCACACCGAGTAATTAGCAAGTGATACAGGAGTGTGGGATCTTCTCATAAACACCATGAACATCATTGTGAAGTCCATCTGATCATCTGTGGCCTGTGGAAACTCAGAGGAAGTCTGCCTGAGATCGGGAAGAGGATAGTGCTACGTGGCCTGAATAAATGAGACGGGTCCATAGTGGAGTATATGATAAAGTGCAAATAATTCTCTCTCTCTCTCTCTTTCCCTCTGTCTCTCTTTCTGTATCTGTCACTTCACTTTCTGATATGAAAGGTCTTTCACTTCTCACACTTCTGCTAATCATGAACCAAGCTTCATAACAGTTCAGTAAGTATGAAAGTCTGTCTGTCTGTCTGTCTGTCTGTGTGTCTGTCAAAAAATCCAAAAAAGAACTTGTTCAAGTGTTTTAACTAGCAGACTAGGGCTAGCTAGCTAGCGCACTAGTGTGCTAACTAGTGCTTGTCTGCTAGCTAAAACGAGCTAAACAGATAGAACACTACCTAGCTATTTTTTTCTAATTAGCTAGCTAATATCTTAATATTTCTATCAGTGTTTCAGTTCCTGTAAATTCATGGTTTTTAGTGTATATTAAATCCTAAGCAGCTTGCCTGTAATTTCAGGAAGATATTAGCTATCCATAATGCTAACACGCTAGTTTAGCTTTGCTAAAGAAACCAGAACAACACATTACTATAGCAATTCAATCTGGATGTAACAGGAGAGGAGTAAGACAGAATTAGACAAAATGGTTCATGTTCTAAAATAAAGATACGGAAGCTTTGTTGTTGTTGTTGTTGTTGTTGTTGTTGTTGTTGTTTTGTTATTTAAAAAATAGGGCACACATTATGATTTCCTGATGCTGATGTAGTTGAGCTGATTGAAGTTGATTTTCTTGAACATACTTTAGGCAAGTCCTCAAAGTAATGAAGGTAATGAAAGCTAATTCAATGTGAGAGAGAGAGAGAGAGAGAGAGAGAGAGAGAGACAGAGAGAGAGACAGACAGACAGACAGACAGAAAGATTATGAAACTACTAATTGAGACTTTAAAGGTCCATTAAAGATGGCGGTATCAGTCACAGATTATTATAGTAGGGTGAAAAAAAGCTCACTAGGATGTAATAGTGAAGGATTTGATCCACACTGCTGGAAGATGGGTTTCTCTTCTTGGGTTGCTCTGAGGAACACGATCCTTCCTTTTTAGGCCACGGTACATGCTGCTGGAATTTCGGGGGGATAAAATTTACCAGGGTGTTACTGACAGATGAGCTGTCTCATGACACACACACACACACACAGAGTCTGTGTCATCATCCAGACCGTCCACACACATGCATCACATCCAAAACATAATGGCATCTCACAGAGTAAACAAAAAGTGTGATGTTCTGCTCATGATCAGGCCGCGACCTTGTCATCGCTTCTTCACGTCGCTTTAAACACTTTCCAATGCCGCGTTCTCATAACACTCGGTAATTACGGCGTCCCTTCGGCTCCTAATAAGGCAAAGGTGAAGGCATGAGCGCTGCACAGCAAACAACCAGAAACAGCACTGTGTGAGCATGATGATGTTAGACCTGCTCATGGAACTTCTGGAACTCATGGAGATCTTCCTTGCTGAAGCTAATTGATGCTTTTAGAAGATTGGGCATCATCAGGACGCATGATGTTACGTGGGTGGACTTTTTTTTTTTTTTTTACATAGGAAATAAGGAATGATTGATATGAATCTTTTGACCCGGATCTTTTCATCTGAATCGTTTGAAGTGGCTCGTGAACACTCTGACCAGCGATTGTTTTTCTTTGTCCAACCACGGCCGAATTTGTTCATGTGATCTTTCTCTGTCACCTGTTTCGGGGCTCGTTCGCAAAAAATGACGTGTTGCTGATGCTTAGAACATTCAGTCATTGATTGAACCTTTTTTTTTTTTAGACACTGCACATGACATCACACCATTTTATTGACAACATGTGGAGAAGCTGGAGGGAGGACATCTTGTTACGAGCAGAAATCCATTTGTTGCATGTTACATAGTCACTTTCTAGAACTATTGATTTACACCAAGAAGCTGGAGGAGCTTTTAATAAGGCTAAAAAAATCCCTGGCTTTTTTACAGTAATTGGCTGTACAGGAAGAAGAAGGAGAAGACGTAACCCATGGCAACGTGACTGAGAATGGCGTCATTCAGCATCACTTTAAAATCAGAAACAGCATGGAGCAGAGGAGTACGAGGAAGAGAGAGCAAGAGAGAGAGAGAGAGAGAGAGAGAGAGAGAGAGAGAGAGAGAGAGAGAGAGAGAGGGAAGAGAGAGAGAAAAAAGAGAGACAGACAGGGTAAAGAGAGAGAGAGAGAGAGAGAGAGAGAGAGAGAGAGAGAGAGAGAGAGAGGCAGACAGACAAGGAAGAGAGATAGAGAAGAGAGAGAAAAAGACATATAGATACATACATAGAAGAGAGAGAGAGACAGACAGAAAGATAGACAGGGAAGAGAGAGAAAGAGAGACAGACAGACAGGGTAAAGAGAGAGACAGATTGACAGACTGACTGACAGGGAAAGGTGTGTGTGTGTGTGTGAGAGAGAGAGAGAGAGAGAGAGAGAGAGAGACAGACAGGGTAGAGAGAGAGACAGGAAAGAGAGAGAAAGAGAGACAGACAGACAGGGTAAAGAGAGAGACAGATTGACAGACTGACTGACAGGGAAAAGTGTGTGTGTGTGTGTGTGTGTGTGTGTGTGTGTGTGTGTGTGTGTGTGAGAGAGAGAGAGAGAGAGAGAGAGAGAGAGAGAGAGAGAGAGAGAGAGAGAGAGAGAGAGACAGACAGACAGACAGACAGGGTAGAGAGAGAGACAGGAAAGAGAGAGAAAGAGAGACAGACAGACAGGGTAAAGGGAGAGACAGATAGACAGACTGACTGACAGGGAAAAGTGTGTGTGTGAGAGAGAGAGAGAGAGAGAGAGAGAGAGAGAGAGAGAGAGAGAGAAAGAGAGAGACAGACAGGGTAGAGAGTGAGAGACAGGGAAGAGAGAGAGAAAAGTGAGAGAGAGAGACAGACAGACAGACAGACAGACAGACAGAGAAGAGAGAGATAGACAGAGAGACAGCACTAAGCACGATGTAAAATATTCCAGTTCCATCCCAGGTGTTTATTTTCCTGCACACTCTTCACACAGCCGTGTCCGTTCTGGCGTAGTAACACGTCAACTGTACACTCTGATATAAAGTAAATACTCAGTTTTGCAGAACATAGAGCCATGTTGCTATAGAAACCAAAATGTATCAGAATTTAAACCTGTCTTACTCTCAGATATATACAACAATACCTTCTGACTAATCAGAACAAAGAATTGTGATATACATTTACGTATATATTTTTTTTTAGATTTTTTTTCTTTTCAAATTAGCAAAACAGGTGGATTAATCCAATTTTTTTTTTTTTTTCATATTAAACCCATGATGTATTCCAGCAGTCATGCAGAGTGACGTGTCGATGATAAGGAACGCTCCACATGGACAACTGTAACCTCCTGCCAGGATCAGGTTCTCTCTGGGATGAGTGACAGACATATAAATGAGGGACTGATCCAGAGAGGTCATGTTATGTAAGAGTTTACAGTCGTCCACGTGGAGCGTTCGCTATCATCGACACATCACTCTGCATGACTTACAGAAAACCTTTGAAGGGAAAGTCCTTTCAAGAAAAAAGAAAAACACTTTTCCTTTGTTTTACTCCCAAGACTCTTTACATCATGGTTACTTCAAAAGTTCACACCCGCTCGTGACAGTACGGGGGATTTGAGTTCACCTGTTAACAGGTAAACAGAACAGACATGACATTAAATATTCATATCACGCTAACGGCCTAATCTTTCAGCTTGACATTAAACTTTCATATCCCGGCTTGTGCTTTCTTCACAGTTTGCTATCATATCATCATATTATGCTGGAAAGACGGATCTGTCTACCATGTGTTTAAACTTTCATGAGGAATCAGCAGGATTCTGTGCTGTTTTTAATGCATCTTGTGACTGCAAAGACTCTTATAATGCACCAGTAATATAAAAACTCGTGTACCGTAATGTTTTCCTGTCTTATGTTTGCTTAGCAATCTTATCAGACTTGCAGTATAGTAGGATATACTGTACATATTTAAAGCACTTAGAATTTTTACTCCTTTTTGCTTTTTCCATTCTTTTCTAAAATAAAACACTTCCAGACTTTCACTCCAAGATCACAGGCTCAGTAGGGATTAAAGCACAGATGAGATCATTTTATTTATTTGTTTTTTCCATCTGAAACACACTGAGAGTTCGGTGCTGCCTGATGGTTCTTGTGCTCTTTGCATGGTGTGGCTGATATGATGCATAATGAAGCAGCTGATAAATCCTCCATGTTGACCTACTTGATGGATGAAATAATTGAAGCTGCTATTTTTCCTGATGAATTATTTATCATGCTGTGTCAGTTGGGAGCTGACAGCTCAGGAGGGCATGAGGAAAAGCCAGAACAATTGCTTTTATGTTTGTTTTTTAACCGAAAGGCTAATATTGCAGGACCACATTGTCATGGTGAAATACTTGCCGGCTTTGACATTTCACATGTGGCATTTCAAGAAGAAATTTCTTGATGTCCATTCCATTCCAGTTTTATTTTTTAATGAGAATATGTGCTTATTAGTTCACTAACTAAATGTTCAGCAGAAGGACCTGACATTTTGCAGTATTGTTGTAGAGATATTCAATTGCTTCCTATTACACTTTACAAAATATTTTTAGATCATCTGCTCTCGGTATTAACAAGAGACTTTATGTGAGTCAGTAAATAGCTTATGCTGTTTAAGAGTCCAATCAATGCAAGGACGAATTTAATAAAGGCATATGACTGTCAGCTGCAGTCAGGGACTAGGGAATGGATTATGGAAAGCACTAAAAGATGTAACTGGGGATAGACTACAGAATAGACAAGGAACTAGGTAATAGGAAATTAAATTGAAAAAAAAACTAAGATGTAGTTTACAGCAAGGATGGACTAGAAGGAAGGACTAGAGGAAAGACTAGGGGGTGGACTAAAGGATGGACTAGGAGATGGACAAGGGGATGGACTAGGTGATGGACTAGAAGGAAGGGCTAGAGGAAAGACTAGGGGATGGACTAAAGGATGGACAAGGGGATGGACTAGGGGATGGACTAGAAGGAAGGACTAGTCGATGGAGAAAAGGGTGGACTAGAATAAGGACTAGGAGATGGACTAGGAGAAGGTCAAGGAGCTAGACTAGAGGAAGGACAAGGAGATGGACTAGGGTATGGACTAAAAAAAGGACTAGAGGAAGGACTAAAGGATGGACTAAGGAATGGACTAGAGGTAGGACTAGAGGATGGACTAGAGGAAGGACTAAAGGATGGACTAAGGAATGGACTAGAGGTAGGACTAGAGGATGAACTAGAGGAAGAACTTGGAGATGTACAAGGGGATGGACTAGAGGAAGGACTAGGGGATGGCCTAAAGGATGGACTAGAAAATGAACTAGGAGATGGACTAGGGGATGGACTAGAGGAAGGACTAGGGGATGGACTAGAGGAAGGACTAGTGGATGGCCTAAAGGATGGACTAGGGTATGGACTAAAAAAAGGACTAGGAGATGGACTAGAGGAAAGGCTATGGGAGGGACAAGAAGAGGGAATAGGTGATCAAAAAGGTTTTTGGCCTGAAATAAGGAATAGACTATGGGATGGATTTGAACATGGAAATAGTGATGGACTAGAGGAAGTACTAGGAGATAGACTGGGCAGTAGCTTAGAGGTAGGACTGAAAAAAGGACTTTACATTTACATTTCTGGCATTTGGCAGACACTCTTATACAGAGCGACGTACAAATGTGCTTTAGTTCTCAGTCAATGAATACATTAACACTGGTTCAATAGGACACAAACTTGGGATAGCATTAGCCTAAACAGATTTATTTATTTTTTTTAATTTGCAACATAATACATAAACAGGGAAAAATAAGAGCTAGTTTAAGTACTTCAGTAAGAAGTAAGTCTTCAGTTGCCGTTTGAAGACGGTCAGAGACTCGGACGTACGAATACCTAGGGGAAGTTCATTCCACCACCTACCGTTTTCCCTGAGAGATGGTGGGACCAGTTGAGCAGTGCTAGTGGATCTGAGTGAGCAAGGTGCAGTGCGAGGAGTGACGAGAGCTTTGAGGAAAGATGGCACTGGTCCATTCTTGGCTTTGTAGGCAAGCATTAGTGTTTTGAGTCTGATGTGTGCAGCTACCGGAAGCCAGTGGAGGGAACACAGCAGTGGGGTGGTGTGGGAGAACTTAGGCAGGTTGAAAACAAGTTGTGCAGCTGCATTTTGGATCATTTGCAGTGGGCAAATTGCGAAATGGCCAAATCCTTCTGATGTAGTACAGAAGGAACCGACATGTGCGTGTCACATTAGTGGACTAGGAAAAGGATAGTTGATTGTCCATGGTTACCCCAAGGTTGTGAGCAGTGGCTGAAGGGGAAATCATGGAGTTGCTCAGAGATATCGCAAGGTTTGGGCTGAGGATGGATCACCTGGGATGACCAGCAGCTCAGTTTTTCTGGGATTGAGTTTCAGCTGATGAGCCGTCATCCAAGATGAAATCTCCACCAGACATGCTGAGATCCGAGCAAAAGCCGTGGTATCTGAGGGAGGGAAGGAGAAGATAATTTGGGTGTCATCGGCATAACAGTGGTATGACAAATCCATGTGAGGATATAACTTTGCCAAGAGAGTGAGTATAGAGGGAGAAAAGGAGAGGACCAAGTACTGAGCCTTGTGGGACACCAGTAGAGAGTCTGCATGGAGCAGATGTCAATCCCTTCCATGTTACCTGATATGAGCGACCATCCAGGTAGGAAGCAAACCATTCCCATGCTGTTCCACAAATTTCAAGACTCCTGAGGGTGGACAAGAGAGTCTTGTGGTTTACTGTGTCAAATGCTGCAGACAGGTCGAGGAGGATGAGGATTGATGACAGTTTGGCTGATCTAGACTTTAGGAGGGACTATGGAATGAATTAAAGGAGGGCCTGGAGAATGGGTCCAGAGGTGGTACTGTAGAATGAACCAGAGTAAGGACTGGGGATTGGAATTTAAAAGGGAATAGATAATAGAATAAAGAATGGTCTAGACAATGGTTTATGGAGTGGACGGTCTAATGTTGGGGATGGTCTAAATAGAGGATTCATGAGAGGATAGGCCAGAGGATAAACTAAGGTGTAGACTAGGTGGTAGAAGATGATGGGCTAGAGGGATAGAGGATGGGCTGCATCCTTGTTTTTTATTGACAGTTGATTTCTTCCTCAGATGATGTCATTCATTCATTCATTGTCTGCCGCTTATCCAAACTACACTCGGGTCACGGGGAGCCTGTGCCTATCTCAGGCGTCATAGGGCATCAAGGCAGGATACACCCTGGACGGAGTGCCAACCCATCGCAGGGCACACACACTACAGACAATTTAGAGATGCCAATCAACCTACCATGCATGTCTTTGGACTGGGGGAGGAAACCGGAGTACCCGGAGGAAACCCCCGAGGCATGGGGAGAACATGCAAACTCCACACACACGGCGGAGGCGGGAATCGAAGGCAAACGTGCTAACCACTAAGCCACCGTGCCCCCCTGATGTCATCATAGTGCAATAAAATGTGCATTCACTTTCCATAAAAGGAAATGAACCTAGACCTGTTCTGATTGTACCATAATCTGATTCACATATTGTTGAGTGTAGGTCTATTCCTCCATGATTTTGGATGATTCCAGTTCTGAGGGAAAACCAGGCAAAGTCAGTCAATAATCATTTCACACATCATCACTGAACTTTGGGTCGAGGAAAATACCATGAGAGCAAAATGACTCCACTGAAAATGTCACACCCTTCCTATGGGAGGGAAGTGATAGTATCAGCATGTCATCACATCATAAAGGTCTGCACATGGTCAACCTTCTAATTTATTATTCTTTCATACAGAACCTGTAGGTCTTCCACCCTGTTCAGCTCAGCTTCAAGTACCAGCCTGGAGAACTGGATGTTAAATGGTGTTTGGGTTCAGCAGGAATGAGTTTGGAATCTTGGTTTAATCGGTTGATGATTAGGAAACTTTCCTCTGACAGCATTAGTGATGGAATTAAATAAGTACTGTGAGAAGGCAAGCCTAGTGCTAGCAAACATGGGAGTATTATAATATATATATATATAAAAAAAAAGGTAAGCTTCTTTCCAGGAACATATTATTCTGTAAATCCAGTAAGTGCTTGGTTTAAAGGAAAAAATTCTGAATCCTTATGCAAGATAGAAACCTGGCGAGATTCTAAAGCGAGTGAAGGTTTGAGCAGATAATTACTCAGTCAAGCAGGTCATACTGTTGTACAGATTTAAATACTTACTAGATGTTAGCTAGCATTAAAAAATTACAGTTGCACATGTAATTGCACAGGTGGGATATTGAGCTTTCAGCACCTGGGTTCATCTCTAGATTTTCACAGGAAACACCACATCTCACCTAGAATTCATTCCTTTGCTGACTCTCTCTCTCTCTCTCTCTCTCTCTCCTCTCTCTCTCTCTCTCTCTCTCTCTCTCTCGCTCTCTCTCTCTCTTTCTCTCTCTCAGGAAAAGTGCTCTGTAATTACACATGTTCATACTAACAGGAGCTCTAATCTACAGGAATCACCATGAGAACATTCCCAGTGTCATTTCTGAATAAACAAGTCATCAGAAATCTCGCTGGAAAACCAGAGTAACATTATTACATCATGAAATGTGAGAGCCAATCATGTTTCAATATACAAATGAAGGCTTTGTGTCATCGTACATTTAACTTTTAATCTTCATTTATCTGCTGTTTTTTTTTTCATGTGTAAATGCAATTTAATAAGTTTGACGGTTTTCAAGCCGAGTTTTGAGTGACTTTAATCAGCTTTATGCTTCGAGTGTGACTAAAAGGAGCTCGTTAGCCTAATTGCACAATCACCTCCTGATTTTACTCCAGATTTCAGTTCATGCTGTTAATGATCTCTGCTATGAGCTCTGCTGCTGGCTTGTTGGTTAATCACCATGTCTTTTTTTTTTTTCTTTCAAACACTGTTTGTGAAATCCCATTAATCAGATTCTAAGATGAACTCGCATGCTAATGTCATTTAAGATCACCGTGTTCGTCTCACCAAAAAAGACATCATTTTCTGAATGCTAGTCACAAAAAACAATCGTTTATTTAAAAAGAGACACATGTAACTTTAATTATCAAGATTTTAAGACATGAAATCCGTGCAAAACACGAGATGATATCAAAACGCTGCTATTTAATTGCTTAATTCCGACTCGGAAGCGGAAATACCGCCGCGAACGTGCGCCTGTATGTGTGTGTCACTACTCGATCCGTACCGGAAACATAATACGTACTGCGCATGTGCGGAGATGCGTCCACTTCTTGTCTGAAGTATTACGCAACGATTTACGGCAGTTTCTTTTTACGGCAGCTGTTGTGTTGTTGGCAGCGACTTTGCGCATGCGCAATACAAATCGTGATCGAGCGACTGATTACAGCTAAACGGCTAATCGCTTACCCCGAAGTGTTTAAGCGTAGATAAATGCACTATATCTAAGTCCACGTACTCTGTTTAACCACTTTAATTCACATACTTCTTAATTTTAGAAGTCGACTAAAAGGCTGAAAGCCAGATGTATTTTTTGTTTTATATCCAATACTGTGTCTTCCCCGATTATATCCAATATGGCGCGTTTAATTTGATCGTTAAGAGGTCGCTGATTATGTTTTGGTTATAAAAGCAACATGGTTATTTTTAGTTTTCAGAAACTAAAACTATTAAAGAACGTAAGGAAAGATGAAGTGGAGATGAAACAGTTTGCTGAAAGTAAAGGAGTAAGTAAGTTGGGCTTTTTTTGCTACGGGCTCAGTGCTGTGACTTCTTTAGAGCTTTGACTAAAACCAGTGCAGTGTGTAAATGTCATTCGTGTGTGTGTGTGTGTGTGTGTGTTTGCAGCTGTGGCTATATTTTCTGTTGTGCCGTGAATATGAAAGTGTTATGAACAGAAGCCAAAGCATGGTTATTTTCGTGGTGAAGTTTTCTGTGAGGAAATGTGTTTATGTAACGCTTATGGAAGGAGTCTCCAGTGTGAGCGCTTTGTAACACTGTGACGTTAACTTTTCGGACATCTTCAAGACCGAGACGTTTTACAGTAACAAGCTGTGTTTATTCCCTGTGATGGAACGACTGTTTACAGCTGCGATAATGCACCTGAGTAAATGTCATTTATCTACAAACTGGAAATTTCTGTGATGTAAAAGGAATAAAACACTACTAAAACACACAGCACGAGGTTTGTGCTGTTGCTGGAAAATAATCAGGGTAGAAACAGTCACTCTGCTTCATCACTGGTTATTTTATTACAGCAAAACAACACACATGGCTTTAATTCACGGTTCAAATCCACGATTAGACACGTGATGTGTAAGTGATGTGTTGAAGGTATCATGCAACCTTTAATCATATTTAATTACAGTGAGGAGAGAAGCCCCCAAACCCCCGCACACACATTCTGTACAATACATTTACATATACGGCAGCTGTTGCCATGTCAACGCAGAGAAAACAAGTTTCCATGGGGAAGAAGAGCGAGAGAAGAGGTGTGTGTGTGTGTGTGTTTGTGTGTGTGTGTTTATTTATCTATAACCTCTCTCTCTCTCTCTCTCTTTCTCTCTCTCTCTTTCAGGAGAAGCTCTGCAGCACCAGCTCTCATTTTTAACCTCACTGATCCAATCCCAACTCAGCTCTTTATATAATAAACATCTGTCTCATCTGGACACCGGGACCTGGGTGAAGGTTGTTGTTGTGCAGCTTGGAGACGAGTCAGAACATCATCCTGTACTGGATGAGACTGAGAGAGGGGACATATAAAAAAATAAACAGGGGTAACCAAGACAGAGAGAGAGGTAACAGAAAGACAGAATGAGAGAGAGACAAATAGGAACAGACAGAGCGATGAAGACGGAGATGGGGAGAAGGAGACAGATCGAGAGGGAGACAAATGGAAATAGATAAATAGGGGGAAAAAAGACAGAGAGATAGACAAGGACAGAGAGGGAGAGACAGCCACACAGATAGAGACAGAAAGACATACAGAGAAAAAGACAAATACTTCATTCTCACCTTCATACACAAATTTATTTATAAATGTAGAAATTCTGCTACATATAAATAGAATTAAACTAATTTCAGAAGGCATTTTAAAGTGATTTATGTCACTCTCTTCACTCCCAATGAAATAGGCGTGGCCTCTGTGTTATTCAAAGTGAAGGAGGTGTGGACTCTGTGTTATTCAAAATGAAGGAGGTGTGGCCTCTGTGTTATTCAAAATGAAGGAGGTGTGGCCTCTATATTATTCAAAATGAAGCAGGTGTGGCCTCTGTGTTATTGACAATGAAGGAGGCATGGCCTCTGTATTATTCAAAATGAAGGAGGTGTGGCCTCTGTGTTATTGACAATGAAGGAGGCATGGCCTCTGTATTATTGAAAATGAAGGAGGTGTGGCCTCTGTGTTATTGACAATGAAGGAGGTGTGACCTCTGTGTTATTCAAAATGAAGGAGGTGTGGCTTCTGTGTTATTGACAAGGAAGGAGGTGTGACCTCTATTATTCAAAAAGGAGAGGCGTGGTCTATGTATTATTCAAAGTGAAGGGGTGTGGCCTCTGTGTTACACACACACACACTTTATCTAATGCACTATACACCATACAGGGAAAAGCCACACATTGTTTTTAAACATCGTGTGTCAAAACCTGTATACTAGAATTTCTCTATATTATTGATGTTTATAATAAGCCCATGTTGTGTGGGATTGGGATCATGTGACCTGTGTGCTGTCTGTTTATTTGAACTCTATGGACTGTGCTCATTATGCCCTCTGCTGTTCAGACAGTTTAACTGCACTCAATTAATCATTAATAGATTCTGATTTCTCGGACAGATTATCAGCCTATTAGCGCAAGTGGTTTTCTTTAAACGATACATTAACCATCATAATGGTGCTGTAGGCTTAAAGATGTTTTTTTACCTGGGATCTTAATGAAAATGTGCAGAAGCCCATGCTGAATGGAGG
>JAUCMX010000030.1:8578435-8645935 GCA_033459395.1 Hemibagrus guttatus | reverse complement strand
TTTCTTTCTTTCTTTCTTTTTCTCTTTCTATTAATCTGTTCATTTTCTTTCTTTCTTTCTTTCTTTCTTTCTTTCTTTCTTTCTTTCTTTCTTTCTTTCTTTCTTTTCTCTTTCTTTCTTTCTTTCTTTTCTCTTTCTATTCATCTGTCCATTTTCTTTCTTTCTTTCTTTCTTTCTTTCTTTCTTTTTTTTTTCAAGCTTTGTCCCTTCATCTGTTCATTTTCTTTCTTTCTTTCTTTCTTTCTTTCTTTCTTTCTTTCTTTCTTTCTTTCTTTCTTTCTTTTGTTCTTTCTTTCTTTCAAACTTTGTCCCTTCATCTTTTCATTTTCTTTCTTTCTTTGGTGGTAATAAAAACACAGGCATGAAGTAAATATTCTGTATAAAAATGATATTTGTTATGAATTTCATTCTGTAGTGTATAAAGGTGTATAAAGGTGTATAAAGGTGTTTTGGTGTATAAAGGTGTTTTGGTGTATAAAGGTGTATAAAGGTGTATGAAGGTGTTTTGGTGTATAAAGGTGTATAAAGGTGTTTTGGTGTATAAAGGTGTATAAAGGTGTTTTGGTGTATAAAGGTGTATTAAAGGTGTATAAAGGTGTTTTGGTGTATAAAGGTGTATAAAGGTGTATAAAGGTGTATGAAGGTGTTTTGGTGTATAAAGGTGTTTTGGTGTATAAAGGTGTATAAAGGTGTTTTGGTGTATAAAGGTGTATAAAGGTGTTTTGGTGTATAAAGGTGTATAAAGGTGTTTTGGTGTATAAAGGTGTATAAAGGTGTATAAAGGTGTATAAAGGTGTTTTGGTGTATAAAGGTGTATAAAGGTGTATAAAGGTGTTTTGGTGTATAAAGGTGTATAAAGGTGTATAAAGGTGTATAAAGGTGTTTTGGTGTATAAAGGTGTTTTGGTGTATAAAGGTGTATAAAGGTGTTTTGGTGTATAAAGGTGTATAAAGGTGTATAAAGGTGTTTTGGTGTATAAAGGTGTATAAAGGTGTATAAAGGTGTTTTGGTGTATAAAGGTGTATAAAGGTGTATAAAGGTGTTTTGGTGTATAAAGGTGTATAAAGGTGTTTTGGTGTATAAAGGTGTATAAAGGTGTTTTGGTGTATAAAGGTGTATAAAGGTGTTTTGGTGTATAAAGGTGTATAAAGGTGTATAAAGGTGTTTTGGTGTATAAAGGTGTATAAAGGTGTATAAAGGTGTTTTGGTGTATAAAGGTGTTTTGGTGTATAAAGGTGTATAAAGGTGTTTTGGTGTATAAAGGTGTATGAAGGTGTTTTGGTGTATAAAGGTGTATAAAGGTGTTTTGATGTATAAAGGTGTATAAAGGTGTATAAAGGTGTATAAAGGTGTTTTGGTGTATAAAGGTGTATAAAGGTGTTTTGGTGTATAAAGGTGTATAAAGGTGTTTTGGTGTATAAAGGTGTATAAAGGTGTATAAAGGTGTTTTGGTGTATAAAGGTGTATAAAGGTGTTTTGGTGTATAAAGGTGTATAAAGGTGTTTTGGTGTATAAAGGTGTTTTGGTGTATAAAGGTGTATAAAGGTGTATAAAGGTGTTTTGGTGTATAAAGGTGTATAAAGGTGTTTTGGTGTATAAAGGTGTATAAAGGTGTTTTGGTGTATAAAGGTGTATAAGGTGTTTTGGTGTATAAAGGTGTATAAAGGTGTTTTGGTGTATAAAGGTGTATAAGGTGTATAAAGGTGTTTTGGTGTATAAAGGTGTATAAAGGTGTTTTGGTGTATAAAGGTGTATAAAGGTGTTTGGTGTATAAAGGTGTATAAAGGTGTATAAAGGTGTTTTGGTGTATTAAGGTGTTTTGGTGTATAAAGGTGTATAAAGGTGTTTTGGTGTATAAAGGTGTATAAAGGTGTATTAAAGGTGTTTTGGTGTATAAAGGGTGTATAAAGGTGTTTTGGTGTATAAAGGTGTATAAAGGTGTTTTGGTGTATAAAGGTGTATAAAGGTGTTTTGGTGTATAAAGGTGTTTTGGTGTATAAAGGTGTTTTGGTGTATAAAGGTGTATAAAGGTGTTTTGGTGTATAAGGTGTATAAGGTGTTTTGGTGTATAAAGGTGTATTAAGGTGTTTTGGTGTATAAAGGTGTATAAGGTGTTTTGGTGTATAAAGGGTGTTTTGGTGTATAAAGGTGTTTTGGTGTATAAGGTGTTTTGGTTAAGTGTAAGGTTTTTGGTGTATAAGGTGTATAAGGTGTTTTGGTGTATAAAGGTGTATTAAGGTTTTTTGTGTATAAGGTGTATAAAGGTGTTTTGGTGTATAAGGTGTTTTGGTGTATAAAGGTGTATAAAGGTGTTTTGGTGTATAAAGGTGTATAAAGGTGTATAAAGGTGTTTTGGTGTATAAGGTGTATAAAGGTGTTGGTTTTGGTGTATAAAGGTGTATAAGGTGTATAAAGGTGTATAAAGGTGTATAAAGGTGTTTTGGTGTATAAAGGTGTATAAAGGTGTATAAAGGTGTTTTGGTGTATAAAGGTGTATAAGGTGTTTTGGTGTATAAAGGTGTATAAAGGTGTTTAAAGGTGTTTTGGTGTATAAGGTGTATAAAGGTGTATAAAGGTGTTTTGGTGTATAAAGGTGTATAAAGGTGTTTTGGTGTATAAAGGTGTTTTGGTGTATAAAGGTGTTTTGGTGTATAAAGGTGTATAAAGGTGTTTTGGTGTATAAAGGTGTTTTGGTGTATAAAGGTGTTTTGGTGTATAAAGGTGTTTTGGTGTATAAAGGTGTATAAAGGTGTTTTGGTGTATAAAGGTGTATAAAGGGTGTTTTGGTGTATAAAGGTGTTTTGGTGTATAAAGGTGTTTTGGTGTATAAGGTGTTTTGGTGTATAAAGGTGTTTTGGTGTATAAGGTGTATAAAGGTGTTTTGGTGTATAAAGGTGTATAAAGGTGTTTTGGTGTATAAAGGTGTTTTGGTGTATAAAGGTGTATAAAGGTGTTTTTGTGTATAAAGGTGTATAAAGGTGTTTTGGTGTATAAAGGTGTATAAAGGTGTTTTGGTGTATAAAGGTGTATAAAGGTGTTTTGGTGTATAAGGTGTATAAAGGTGTTTTGGTGTATAAAGGTGTTTTGGTGTATAAAGGTGATAAAGGTGTATAAAGGTGTTTTGGTGTATTAAGGTGTTATAAAGGTGTATAAAGGTGTTTTGGTGTATAAAGGTGTTTTGGTGTATAAAGGTGTATAAAGGTGTTTTGGTGTATAAAGGTGTATAAGGTGTTTTGGTGTATAAAGGTGTATAAGGTGTTTTGGTGTATAAGGTGTTTTGGTGTATAAAGGTGTATAAGGTGTATAAAGGTGTTTTGGTGTATAAAGGTGTATAAAGGTGTTATAAGGTGTTTTGGTTGTATAAAGGTGTATAAAGGTGTTTTGGTGTATAAAGGTGTATAAAGGTGTATAAAGGTGTTTTGGTGTATAAAGGTGTATAAAGGTGTATAAAGGTGTTTTGGTGTATAAAGGTGTTATAAAGGTGTTTTGGTGTATAAAGGTGTATAAAGGTGTATAAAGGTGTTTTGGTGTATAAGGTGTATAAAGGTGTATAAAGGTGTTTTGGTGTTAAAGGTGTATAAAGGTGTATAAGGTGTTTTGGTGTATAAAGGTGTTTAAGGTGTTTTGGTGTATAAAGGTGTTTTGGTGTTTAAAGGTGTATAAAGGTGTTTTGGTGTATTAAGGTGTATAAGGGTTTTGGGGTTGTATAAGGTGTATAAGGTGTTTTGGTGTATAAAGGTGTATAAAGGTGTATAAAGGTGTTTTGGTGTATAAAGGTGTATTAAGGTGTTTTGGGTGTATAAGGTGTTTTGGTGTATAAGGTGTATAAAGGTGTTTTGGTGTATAAAGGTGTTTTGGTGTATAAAGGGTGTTTAAGGTTGTTTTGGTGTATAAGGTGTATAGGTGTTTGGTGTATAAAGGTGTATAAGGTGTTTTGGTGTATAAAGGTGTATAAAGGTGTATAAAGGTGTTTTGGTGTATAAAGGTGTATAAAGGTGTTTTGGTGTATAAAGGTGTTATAAGGTGTTTTGGTGTATAAAGGTGTATTAAGGTGTTTTGGTGTTTAAGGTGTTTTGGTGGTATAAGGTGTATAAAGGTGTTTTGGTGTATAAAGGTGTTTTTGGTGTATAAAGGTGTATAAAGGTGTTTTGGTGTATAAGGTGTATTAAGGTGTTTGGTGTATAAAGGTGTATAAGGTGTTTTGGTGTATAAAGGTGTATAAGGTGTTATAAAGGTGTTTTGGTGTATAAAGGTGTATAAAGGTGTTTTGGTGTATAAAGGTGTTTTGGTGTATAAAGGTGTATAAAGGTGTTTTGTGTATAAGGTGTATAAGGTGTTTTGGTGTATAAAGGTGTATAAAGGTGTATAAAGGTGTTTTGGTGTATAAAGGTGTATAAAGGTGTTTTGGTGTATAAAGTGTGTATAAGGTGTATAAAGGTGTTTTGGTGTATAAAGGTGTTTTGGTGTATTAAGGTGTTTTGGTGTATAAGGTGTATAAAGGTGTATAAGGTGTTTGGTGTATAAAGGTGTATAAGGTGTTTTGGTGTTTAAGGTGTATAAAGGTGTTTTGGTGTATAAAGGTGTATAAGGTGTTTTGGTGTATAAAGGTGTTTTGGTGTATAAGGTGTATAAAGGTGTATAAAGGTGTTTGGTGTATAAAGGTGTATAAAGGTGTATAAAGGTGTTTTGGTGTATAAAGGTGTATAAAGGTGTTTTGGTGTATTAAGGTGTTTTGGTGTATAAGGTGTATAAAGGTGTATAAAGGTGTTTTGGTGTATAAGGTGTATAAAGGTGTTTTGGTGTATAAAGGTGTATAAAGGTGTTTTGGTGTATAAAGGTGTTTTGGTGTATAAGGTGTATAAAGGTGTATAAAGGTGTTTTGGTGTATAAAGGTGTATAAAGGTGTTTTGGTGTATAAGGTGTATAAGGTGTTTTGGTGTATAAAGGTGTTTTGGTGTATAAGGTTTATAAAGGTGTATAAAGGTTTGTATAAAGGTGTTATAAAGGTGTATAAAGGTGTTTTGGTGTATAAAGGTGTATAAAGGTGTATAAGGTGTTTTGGTGTATAAAGGTGTATAAAGGTGTTTTGGTGTATAAAGGTGTATAAAGGTGTTTTGGTGTATAAGGTGTATAAAGGTGTATATGGTGTATAAGGTGTTTTGGTGTATAAGGTGTATAAGGTGGTTTTGGTGTATAAAGGTGTATAAGGTGTATAAGGTGTTTTGGTGTATAAAGGTGTTTTGGTGTATAAAGGTGTATAAGTGTGTTTTGGTGTATAAAGGTGTATAAGGTGTATAAAGGTGTTTTGGTGTATAAAGGTGTTTTGGTGTATAAAGGTGTATAAAGGTGTATAAGGTGTATAAGGTGTTATAAAGGTGTTTTGGTGTATAAAGGTGTATAAAGGTGTATAAAGGTGTTTTGGTGTATAAAGGTGTATAAAGGTGTTTTGGTGTATAAAGGTGTATAAAGGTGTTTTGGTGTATAAAGGTGTATAAAGGTGTTTTGGTGTATAAAGGTGTATAAAGGTGTATAAAGGTGTATAAAGGTGTTTTTGGTGTATAAAGGTGTATAAAGGTGTATAAAGGTGTTTTGGTGTATAAAGGTGTATAAAGGTGTTTTGGTGTATAAAGGTGTATAAAGGTGTTTTGGTGTATAAAGGTGTATAAAGGTGTATAAAGGTGTTTTGGTGTATAAAGGTGTATAAAGGTGTTTTGGTGTATAAAGGTGTATAAAGGTGTATAAGGTGTTTTGGTGTATAAAGGTGTATAAAGGTGTTTTGGTGTATAAGGTGTATAAGGTGTATAAAGGTGTTTTGGTGTATAAAGGTGTATAAAGGTGTTTTTGGTGTTAAAGGTGTATAAAGGTGTTTTGGTGTATAAGGTTGTATAAAGGTGTATAAAGGTTGTTTTTGGTGTATAAAGGTGTATAAAGGTGTTTTGGTGTATAAAGGTGTATAAAGGTGTATAAAGGTGTTTTGGTGTATAAAGGTGTATAAAGGTGTTTTGGTGTATAAAGGTGTATAAAGGTGTTTTGGTGTATAAAGGTGTATAAGGTGTTTTGGTGTATAAAGGTGTATAAAGGTGTATAAGGTGTTTTGGTGTATAAAGGGTTGTATAAAGGTGTTTTGGTGTATAAAGGTGTATAAAGGTGTATAAAGGTGTTTTGGTGTATAAAGGTGTATAAAGGTGTATAAAGGTGTTTTGGTGTATAAAGGTGTATAATGTGTTTTGTGTATAAGGTGTATAAAGGTGTTTTGGTGTATAAAGGTGTTTTGGTGTATAAAGGTGTATAAAGGTGTTTAAGGTGTTTTGGTGTATAAAGGTGTGTTTTGGTGTATAAGGTGTTTTGTGTATAAAGGTGTATAAAGGTGTATAAAGTGTTTGGTGTATAAGGTGTATAAGGTGTTTTGGTGTATAAGGTGTATAAAGGTGTTTTGGTGTATAAGGTGTATAAAGGTGTTTTGGTGTATAAAGGTGTATAAAGGTGTTTTGGTGTATAAAGGTGTATAAAGGTGTTTTGGTGTATAAAGGTGTATAAAGGTGTTTTGGTGTATAAAGGTGTTTTGGTGTATAAAGGTGTATAAAGGTGTATAAAGGTGTTTTGGTGTATAAAGGTGTATAAAGGTGTTTTGGTGTATAAAGGTGTTTTGGTGTATAAAGGTGTATAAAGGTGTATAAAGGTGTATAAAGGTGTTTTGGTGTATAAAGGTGTATAAAGGTGTTTGGTGTATAAAGGTGTATAAAGGTGTTTTGGTGTATAAAGGTGTATAAAGGTGTTTTGGTGTATAAAGGTGTATAAAGGTGTTTTGGTGTATCTTCTTCTCCTCTCGGCTTTTCCCTTCAGGGGTCGCCACAGCGAATCATCTCTCTCCACCTATCCCTATCTTCTGCATCCTCAACACTTGCACCCACTAGCTTCATATCCTCATTAATTCCATCCATATACCTCCTCTTTGGCCTTCCTCTTTGCCTCCTGCCTGGCAGCTCCATGTCCAATATTCTCCTACCAATATACTCACTCTCCCTCCTCTGACCATGTCCAAACCATCTTAATCTGGCCTCCCTAACTTTGTCCCCCAAACGTCCACCATGAGCTGTCCCTCTGATGTACTCTGATGTACAACACTGATGTACAACATCTTCAGCTCTGCTACCTCGAGCTCTGACTCCTGTCTCTTCCTCAGTGACACTGTCTCTAAACCATACAGCATGGCCGGTCTCACCACTGTCCTGTACACCTTCCCCTTGATTCTCGCTGATATTTTCCTATCTCACAGAACTCCCCACACCTTTCTCCACCCATTCCAACCTGCCTGCACTCGCTTCTTTACCTCTTTCCCACACTCTCCATTACTCTGGACTGTTGACCCCAAGTACTTAAACTCCTGTACCTTCTTCACCTCTTCACCCTGTAACCTTACTGTTCCACTTCCCTCCCTTTCATTCACACACATGTACTCAGTCTTACTACGGACTGACTTTCATTCCTCTTCTCTCCAGCGCAAACCTCCACCTCTCCAGGTTTTCCTCCACCTGCTCCCTGCTCTCACTACAGATCACAATGTCATCTGCAAACATCATTGTCCAAGGAGACTCCTGTCTGACCTCCTCTGACAACTGGTCCATCACTATAGCAAACAGGAAGGGGCTCAGAGCCGATCCCTGATGCAGTCCCACCTCCACATTGAACTCCTCTGTCTGACCTACAGCACACCTCACCACTGTCCTGCTCCTCTCATACATGTCCTGCACCACTCTGACATACTTCTCCGCTACTCCTGACTTCCTCATACAGTACCACAGCTCTTCTCTTGGCACCCTGTCATACGCTTTCTCCAAGTCTACAAACACACAGTGCAACTCCCTCTGACCATCCCTATACTTCTCCATCAAAATCCTCAGAGCAAAAATTGCATCTGTTGTGCTCTTTCTGGGCATGAAGCCATACTGCTGCTCACAAATTTCCACTACCTTCCTTAACCTAGCTTCCACTCCTCTCACTCTCTAAGACCCTGTTGAACAAATTAGCTAAAAATTCCACTGCTGCCTCTCCCAGACACTTCCAGACCTCCACCGGGATGTCATCAGGACCAACTGCCTTCCCACTTTTCATCCTCTTCAAAGCCTTCCTGACTTCATCCTTTCTAATCTTATCTACTTTCTGTTCCACAGAGTTCACCCCTTCTACTCTTTTTTCCCTCTCATTTTCCTCATTCATCAGCTCCTCAAAGTATTCCTTCCATCTCCTCTGTACACTCTCCTCACTTGTGAGCACCCCTTCCATCTCTATCCTTAATAACTCTAACTTGCTGCACATCCTTCCCATCTCGATCCCTCTGCCTAGCTAACCTGTACAAGTCCTTCTGTCCTTCTCTAGTGTCTAACCTAGTGTACAACTCGTCATATGCCTTCTGCTTGGCCTTAGACACCTCCCTCTTCACTCTGCGCTGTAACTCCTTGTATTCCTGTCTATTCTCTTCAGTCCTGTCCATGTCCCACTTCTTCTTGGCTAACCTCTTCTTCTGGATACTATCCTGAACTTCCTCATTCCACCACCAAGTCTCCTTATCTTCTTTCCTCCTTCCAGATGACACACCCAGCACCTTTCTCCCTGTCTCCCTGATCACTTCTGCTGTAGTTTCCCAGTCATCTGGCAGCACTACCTGACCACCCAGAGCCTGCCTCAACTTCTGTCTAAATTCCTCACAACATTCCTCCTTTTTCAGCTTCCACCACTTGGTTTTCTTCTCTATCTCTGACCTCTTCGTCTTACAGACCATCAGAGTCATCCTACACACCACCATCCTATGCTGTCTGGCTACACTCTCTCCCACTACCACTTTACAGTCACTAATCTCTTTCAGATTGCCTCTTCTACATAGGATGTAGTCTACCTGTGTTCTCCTACCTCCACTCTTGTAAGTCACTCTATGCTCCTCCCTCTTCTGAAAATAAGTGTTAACCACACCCATGTCCATCCTCTTAGCAAAGTCCACTACCATCTGTCCTTCCAGGTTCCTTTCCTTAACTCCAAACTTGCCCATCACCTCCTCATCACCTGTGTTCCCCTCGCCAACATGTCCATTAAAATCCGCTCCTATCACCACTCTCTCACCCGTGGGAATACTCTCCATCACCTCATCTAATTCACTCCAGAATCTCTCTTTCTCCTCCAACTCACAACCTACCTGTGGGGCATAACCACTAACAACATTCAACATCACCCCTTCAATCTCTAACTTCAGACTCATCACCCTGTCTGACACTCTCTTCACCTCCAGAACATTCCTCACAAACTCCTCCTTCAGGACCACACCTACCCCATTTCTCTTACTATCCACACCATAATAAAACAGCTTGAATCCTGCTCCTATACTACGAGCCTTGCTACCCTTCCACCTGGTCTCCTGTACACACAGTATATCCACCTTCCTTCTCTCCATCATATCAGCCAGCTCTCTACCTTTCCCTGTCATAGTACCAACATTCAGAGTTCCTATTCTCAGTCCTACACTCTTACCTTTCCTCTTCTCTCTCTGTCTGTGCACTCTCCTCCCTCCTCTACTTCTTCCACCAACAGTAGCCCAATTTCCACCGGCGCCCTGTAGGTCAACGGCGCCGATGGCGGTCGTTGTTAACCCGGGCCTCGACCGATCCGGTATGAAATTCGTACTGACGATTCGCATGGTTAAATTTGGCAATGTTTTAACGCCGGATGCCCTTCCTGATGCAACCCTCTCTATTTATCCGGGCTTGGGACCGGCACAGAAGTCACTGGACTGTGACCCCCATGGCTAGATTTATAAAAATAGGTGTATAAAGGTGTATAAAGGTGTTTTTGGTGTATAAAGGTGTTTTGGTGTATAAAGGTGTTTTGGTGTATAAAGGTGTTTTGGTGTATAAAGGTGTTTTGGTGTATAAAGGTGTTTTGGTGTGCTTGTGTCGGTGTTCCTGTGTGTCTGTGTGTAATATTCTTTCCACACGGTGTGTAAACAAAGCAGTACAATATCACTGATACTCAGCACGGAAAACTAATCCAGTCTGAGTAAAGCTCCACAACACAACACACTGCCCACTCCTCTGTGTGTGTGTGTGTGTGTGTGTGTGTGTGTGTGTGTGTGTGTGTGTGTGTGTGCTCACTGAAGAGGAGGAGAAAGACAAAGGAGAAGACAAAGATGAGAGAAGAACAAGTGTCAGGAGGAAGAGAGAGAGAGTGTGTAACGAGTTCCTGAGGGAATGTAGAAATGTTTGATGTAGAAGACCATTCAGAATTTAGGACACACACACACACACACACACACACACACACACACACTCGTCTTTGTAGAAGTGCAGCACTGATGAACAGACTTTCCCTTCATACACACGCCTGTTCTCCTGATTTTCATTTCTTTTCCCTTCTCTACTTTTCCTACTTCCTCTTTCTTTCTTTTACACTTTATCTATTCATCTGTTCATTTTCTTTCTTTTACACTTTATCTATTCATCTGTTCATTTTCTTTCTTTCTTTTACACTTTATCTATTCATCTGTTCATTTTCTTTCTTTTACACTTTATCTATTCATCTGTTCATTTTCTTTCTTTCTTTTACACTTTATCTATTCATCTGTTCATTTTCTTTCTTTCTTTTACACTTTATCTATTCATCTGTTCATTTTCTTGCTTTCTTTTACACTTTATCTATTCATCTGTTCATTTCTTTCTTTCTTTTACACTTTATCTATTCATCTGTTCATTTTCTTGCTTTCTTTTACACTTTATCTATTCATCTGTTCATTTTCTTTCTTTCTTTTACACTTATCTATTCATCTGTTCATTTTCTTGCTTTCTTTTACACTTTATCTATTCATCTGTTCATTTTCTTTCTTTCTTTTACACTTTATCTATTCATCTGTTCATTTTCTTTCTTTCTTTTACACTTTATCTATTCATCTGTTCATTTTCTTGCTTTCTTTTACACTTTATCTATTCATCTGTTCATTTTCTTTCTTTCTTTTACACTTTATCTATTCATCTGTTCATTTTCTTTCTTTTACACTTTATCTATTCATCTGTTCATTTTCTTGCTTTCTTTTACACTTCATCTACTCATCTGTTCATTTTCTTGCTTTCTTTTACACTTTATCTATTCATCTGTTCATTTTCTTTCTTTTACACTTTATCTATTCATCTGTTCATTTTCTTTCTTTAACACTTTATCTATTCATCTGTTCATTTTCTTGCTTTCTTTTACACTTCATCTACTCATCTGTTCATTTTCTTGCTTTCTTTTACACTTTATCTATTCATCTGTTCATTTTCTTTCTTTTACACTTTATCTATTCATCTGTTCATTTTCTTTCTTTTACACTTTATCTATTCATCAGTTCATTTTCTTGCTTTCTTTTACACTTCATCTACTCATCTGTTCATTTTCTTGCTTTCTTTTACACTTCATCTATTCATCTGTTCATTTTCTTTCTTTTACACTTTATCTATTCATCAGTTCATTTTCTTGCTTTCTTTTACACTTTATCTATTCATCTGTTCATTTTCTTTCTTTTACACTTTATCTATTCATCTGTTCATTTTCTTTCTTTTACACTTTATCTATTCATCTGTTCATTTTCTTGCTTTCTTTTACACTTTATCTATTCATCTGTTCATTTTCTTGCTTTCTTTTACACTTTATCTATTCATCTGTTCATTTTCTTTCTTTTACACTTTATCTATTCATCTGTTCATTTTCTTTCTTTTACACTTTATCTATTCATCTGTTCATTTTCTTGCTTTCTTTTACACTTTATCTATTCATCTGTTCATTTTCTTTCTTTTACACTTTATCTATTCATCTGTTCATTTTCTTTCTTTTACACTTTATCTATTCATCAGTTCATTTTCTTGCTTTCTTTTACACTTTATCTATTCATCTGTTCATTTTCTTGCTTTCTTTTACACTTTATCTATTCATCTGTTCATTTTCTTGCTTTCTTTTACACTTTATCTATTCATCTGTTCATTTTCTTGCTTTCTTTTACACTTTATCTATTCATCTGTTCATTTTCTTCTTTTACACTTTATCTATTCATCTGTTCATTTTCTTTTACACTTTATCTATTCATCTGTTCATTTTCTTTCTTTTACACTTTATCTATTCATCTGTTCATTTTCTTGCTTTTACACTTTATCTATTCATCTGTTCATTTTCTTTCTTTTACACTTTATCTATTCATCTGTTCATTTCTTGCTTTCTTTTACACTTTATCTATTCATCTGTTCATTTTCTTGCTTTCTTTTACACTTTATCTATTCATCTGTTCATTTTCTTTCTTTTACACTTTATCTATTCATCTGTTCATTTTCTTTTACACTTTATCTATTCATCTGTTCATTTTCTTTCTTTTACACTTTATCTATTCATCTGTTCATTTTCTTGCTTTCTTTTACACTTTATCTATTCATCTGTTCATTTTCTTTCTTTTACACTTTATCTATTCATCTGTTCATTTTCTTTCTTTTACACTTTATCTATTCATCAGTTCATTTTCTTGCTTTCTTTTACACTTTATCTATTCATCTGTTCATTTTCTTGCTTTCTTTTACACTTTATCTATTCATCTGTTCATTTTCTTGCTTTCTTTTACACTTTATCTATTCATCTGTTCATTTTCTTGCTTTCTTTTACACTTTATCTATTCATCTGTTCATTTTCTTTCTTTTACACTTTATCTATTCATCTGTTCATTTTCTTTCTTTTACACTTTATCTATTCATCTGTTCATTTTCTTTCTTTTACACTTATCTATTCATCTGTTCATTTTCTTGCTTTCTTTAACACTTTATCTATTCATCTGTTCATTTTCTTGCTTTCTTTTACACTTCATCTATTCATCTGTTCATTTTCTTTCTTTTACACTTCATCTACTCATCTGTTCATTTTCTTGCTTTCTTTTACACTTTATCTATTCATCTGTTCATTTTCTTGCTTTCTTTTACACTTTATCTATTCATCTGTTCATTTTCTTGCTTTCTTTTACACTTTATCTATTCATCTGTTCATTTTCTTGCTTTCTTTAACACTTTATCTATTCATCTGTTCATTTTCTTTCTTTTACACTTTATCTATTCATCTGTTCATTTTCTTGCTTTCTTTTACACTTTATCTATTCATCTGTTCATTTTCTTTCTTTTACACTTTATCTATTCATCTGTTCATTTTCTTTCTTTTACACTTCATCTACTCATCTGTTCATTTTCTTGCTTTCTTTTACACTTTATCTATTCATCTGTTCATTTTCTTGCTTTCTTTTACACTTTATCTATTCATCTGTTCATTTTCTTGCTTTCTTTTACACTTTATCTATTCATCTGTTCATTTTCTTGCTTTCTTTAACACTTTATCTATTCATCTGTTCATTTTCTTTCTTTTACACTTTATCTATTCATCTGTTCATTTTCTTGCTTTCTTTTACACTTTATCTATTCATCTGTTCATTTTCTTTCTTTTACACTTTATCTATTCATCTGTTCATTTTCTTTCTTTTACACTTTATCTATTCATCTGTTCATTTTCTTGCTTTCTTTTACACTTTATCTATTCATCTGTTCATTTTCTTGCTTTCTTTTACACTTTATCTATTCATCTGTTCATTTTCTTGCTTTCTTTTACACTTTATCTATTCATCTGTTCATTTTCTTTCTTTTACACTTTATCTATTCATCTGTTCATTTTCTTTCTTTTACACTTTATTTATTCATCTGTTCATTTTCTTTCTTTTACACTTTATCTATTCATCTGTTCATTTTCTTTCTTTTACACTTTATCTATTCATCTGTTCATTTTCTTGCTTTCTTTAACACTTTATCTATTCATCTGTTCATTTTCTTTCTTTTACACTTTATCTATTCATCTGTTCATTTTCTTTCTTTTACACTTTATCTATTCATCTGTTCATTTTCTTGCTTTTCTTTTACACTTTATCTATTCATCTGTTCATTTTCTTGCTTTCTTTTACACTTTATCTATTCATCTGTTCATTTTCTTGCTTTCTTTTACACTTTATCTATTCATCTGTTCATTTTCTTGCTTTCTTTTACACTTTATCTATTCATCTGTTCATTTTCTTTCTTTTACACTTTATCTATTCATCTGTTCATTTTCTTTTACACTTTATCTATTCATCTGTTCATTTTCTTTCTTTTACACTTTATCTATTCATCTGTTCATTTTCTTGCTTTCTTTAACACTTTATCTATTCATCTGTTCATTTTCTTGCTTTCTTTTACACTTTATCTATTCATCTGTTCATTTTCTTGCTTTCTTTTACACTTTATCTATTCATCTGTTCATTTTCTTGCTTTCTTTTACACTTTATCTATTCATCTGTTCATTTTCTTTCTTTTACACTTTATCTATTCATCTGTTCATTTTCTTTCTTTTACACTTTATCTATTCATCTGTTCATTTTCTTTCTTTTACACTTTATCTATTCATCTGTTCATTTTCTTGCTTTCTTTAACACTTTATCTATTCATCTGTTCATTTTCTTGCTTTCTTTTACACTTCATCTATTCATCTGTTCATTTTCTTTCTTTTACACTTTATCTATTCATCTGTTCATTTTCTTGCTTTCTTTTACACTTCATCTATTCATCTGTTCATTTTCTTTCTTTTACACTTTATCTACTCATCTGTTCATTTTCTTGCTTTCTTTTACACTTTATCTATTCATCTGTTCATTTTCTTGCTTTCTTTTACACTTTATCTATTCATCTGTTCATTTTCTTGCTTTCTTTTACACTTTATCTATTCATCTGTTCATTTTCTTGCTTTCTTTAACACTTTATCTATTCATCTGTTCATTTTCTTGCTTTCTTTTACACTTTATCTATTCATCTGTTCATTTTCTTGCTTTCTTTTACACTTTATCTATTCATCTGTTCATTTTCTTTCTTTTACACTTTATCTATTCATCTGTTCATTTTCTTTCTTTTACACTTTATCTATTCATCTGTTCATTTTCTTGCTTTTACACTTTATCTATTCATCTGTTCATTTTCTTTCTTTTACACTTTATCTATTCATCTGTTCATTTTCTTGCTTTCTTTTACACTTTATCTATTCATCTGTTCATTTTCTTTCTTTTACACTTTATCTATTCATCTGTTCATTTTCTTTCTTTTACACTTTATCTATTCATCTGTTCATTTTCTTGCTTTCTTTTACACTTTATCTATTCATCTGTTCATTTTCTTTCTTTTACACTTTATCTATTCATCTGTTCATTTTCTTTTACACTTTATCTATTCATCTGTTCATTTTCTTTCTTTTACACTTTATCTATTCATCTGTTCATTTTCTTGCTTTCTTTTACACTTTATCTATTCATCTGTTCATTTTCTTTCTTTACACTTTATCTATTCATCTGTTCATTTTCTTTCTTTTACACTTTATCTATTCATCAGTTCATTTTCTTGCTTTCTTTTACACTTTATCTATTCATCTGTTCATTTTCTTGCTTTCTTTTACACTTTATCTATTCATCTGTTCATTTTCTTGCTTTCTTTTACACTTTATCTATTCATCTGTTCATTTTCTTGCTTTCTTTTACACTTTATCTATTCATCTGTTCATTTTCTTTCTTTTACACTTTATCTATTCATCTGTTCATTTTCTTTCTTTTACACTTTATCTATTCATCTGTTCATTTTCTTTCTTTTACACTTTATCTATTCATCTGTTCATTTTCTTGCTTTCTTTAACACTTTATCTATTCATCTGTTCATTTTCTTGCTTTCTTTTACACTTCATCTATTCATCTGTTCATTTTCTTTCTTTTACACTTCATCTACTCATCTGTTCATTTTCTTGCTTTCTTTTACACTTTATCTATTCATCTGTTCATTTTCTTGCTTTCTTTTACACTTTATCTATTCATCTGTTCATTTTCTTGCTTTCTTTTACACTTTATCTATTCATCTGTTCATTTTCTTGCTTTCTTTAACACTTTATCTATTCATCTGTTCATTTTCTTTCTTTTACACTTTATCTATTCATCTGTTCATTTTCTTGCTTTCTTTTACACTTTATCTATTCATCTGTTCATTTTCTTTCTTTTACACTTTATCTATTCATCTGTTCATTTTCTTTCTTTTACACTTCATCTACTCATCTGTTCATTTTCTTGCTTTCTTTTACACTTTATCTATTCATCTGTTCATTTTCTTGCTTTCTTTTACACTTTATCTATTCATCTGTTCATTTTCTTGCTTTCTTTTACACTTTATCTATTCATCTGTTCATTTTCTTGCTTTCTTTAACACTTTATCTATTCATCTGTTCATTTTCTTTCTTTTACACTTTATCTATTCATCTGTTCATTTTCTTGCTTTCTTTTACACTTTATCTATTCATCTGTTCATTTTCTTTCTTTTACACTTTATCTATTCATCTGTTCATTTTCTTTCTTTTACACTTTATCTATTCATCTGTTCATTTTCTTGCTTTCTTTTACACTTTATCTATTCATCTGTTCATTTTCTTGCTTTCTTTTACACTTTATCTATTCATCTGTTCATTTTCTTGCTTTCTTTTACACTTTATCTATTCATCTGTTCATTTTCTTTCTTTTACACTTTATCTATTCATCTGTTCATTTTCTTTCTTTTACACTTTATTTATTCATCTGTTCATTTTCTTTCTTTTACACTTTATCTATTCATCTGTTCATTTTCTTTCTTTTACACTTTATCTATTCATCTGTTCATTTTCTTGCTTTCTTTAACACTTTATCTATTCATCTGTTCATTTTCTTTCTTTTACACTTTATCTATTCATCTGTTCATTTTCTTTCTTTTACCACTTTATCTATTCATCTGTTCATTTTCTTGCTTTCTTTTACACTTTATCTATTCATCTGTTCATTTTCTTGCTTTCTTTTACACTTTATCTATTCATCTGTTCATTTTCTTGCTTTCTTTTACACTTTATCTATTCATCTGTTCATTTTCTTGCTTCTTTTACACTTTATCTATTCATCTGTTCATTTTCTTTCTTTTACACTTTATCTATTCATCTGTTCATTTTCTTTTACACTTTATCTATTCATCTGTTCATTTTCTTTCTTTTACACTTTATCTATTCATCTGTTCATTTTCTTGCTTTCTTTAACACTTTATCTATTCATCTGTTCATTTTCTTGCTTTCTTTTACACTTTATCTATTCATCTGTTCATTTTCTTGCTTTCTTTTACACTTTATCTATTCATCTGTTCATTTTCTTGCTTTCTTTTACACTTTATCTATTCATCTGTTCATTTTCTTTCTTTTACACTTTATCTATTCATCTGTTCATTTTCTTTCTTTTACACTTTATCTATTCATCTGTTCATTTTCTTTCTTTTACACTTTATCTATTCATCTGTTCATTTTCTTGCTTTCTTTAACACTTTATCTATTCATCTGTTCATTTTCTTGCTTTCTTTTACACTTCATCTATTCATCTGTTCATTTTCTTTCTTTTACACTTTATCTATTCATCTGTTCATTTTCTTGCTTTCTTTTACACTTCATCTATTCATCTGTTCATTTTCTTTCTTTTACACTTTATCTACTCATCTGTTCATTTTCTTGCTTTCTTTTACACTTTATCTATTCATCTGTTCATTTTCTTGCTTTCTTTTACACTTTATCTATTCATCTGTTCATTTTCTTGCTTTCTTTTACACTTTATCTATTCATCTGTTCATTTTCTTGCTTTCTTTAACACTTTATCTATTCATCTGTTCATTTTCTTGCTTTCTTTTACACTTTATCTATTCATCTGTTCATTTTCTTGCTTTCTTTTACACTTTATCTATTCATCTGTTCATTTTCTTTCTTTTACACTTTATCTATTCATCTGTTCATTTTCTTTCTTTTACACTTTATTTATTCATCTGTTCATTTTCTTTCTTTTACACTTTATCTATTCATCTGTTCATTTTCTTGCTCTCTTTTACACTTTATCTATTCATCTGTTCATTTTCTTGCTTTCTTTTACACTTTATCTATTCATCTGTTCATTTTCTTGCTTTCTTTTACACTTTATCTATTCATCTGTTCATTTTCTTGCTTTCTTTTACACTTTATCTATTCATCTGTTCATTTTCTTTCTTTTACACTTTATCTATTCATCTGTTCATTTTCTTTCTTTTACACTTTATTTATTCATCTGTTCATTTTCTTTCTTTTACACTTTATCTATTCATCTGTTCATTTTCTTGCTTTCTTTAACACTTTATCTATTCATCTGTTCATTTTCTTTCTTTTACACTTTATCTATTCATCTGTTCATTTTCTTTCTTTTACACTTTATCTATTCATCTGTTCATTTTCTTGCTTTCTTTTACACTTTATCTATTCATCTGTTCATTTTCTTTCTTTTACACTTTATCTATTCATCTGTTCATTTTCTTTCTTTTACACTTTATCTATTCATCTGTTCATTTTCTTGCTTTCTTTAACACTTTATCTATTCATCTGTTCATTTTCTTGCTTTCTTTTACACTTTATCTATTCATCTGTTCATTTTCTTTCTTTTACACTTTATCTACTCATCTGTTCATTTTCTTGCTTTCTTTTACACTTTATCTATTCATCTGTTCATTTTCTTGCTTTCTTTTACACTTTATCTATTCATCTGTTCATTTTCTTTCTTTTACACTTTATCTATTCATCTGTTCATTTTCTTGCTTTCTTTAACACTATCTATTCATCTGTTCATTTTCTTGCTTTCTTTTACACTTTATCTATTCATCTGTTCATTTTCTTTCTTTTACACTTCATCTATTCATCTGTTCATTTTCTTGCTTTCTTTTACACTTTATCTATTCATCTGTTCATTTTCTTTCTTTTACACTTTATCTATTCATCTGTTCATTTTCTTGCTTTCTTTTACACTTCATCTACTCATCTGTTCATTTTCTTGCTTTCTTTTATACTTTATCTATTCATCTGTTCATTTTCTTGCTTTCTTTAACACTTCATCTACTCATCTGTTCATTTTCTTGCTTTCTTTTACACTTTATCTATTCATCTGTTCATTTTCTTGCTTTCTTTAACACTTCATCTACTCATCTGTTCATTTTCTTGCTTTCTTTTACACTTTATCTATTCATCAGTTCATTTTCTTGCTTTCTTTTATACTTCATCTATTCATCTGTTCATTTTCTTGCTTTCTTTAACACTTCATCTACTCATCTGTTCATTTTCTTGCTTTCTTTTACACTTTATCTATTCATCTGTTCATTTTCTTGCTTTCTTTAACACTTTATCTATTCATCTGTTCATTTTCTTTCTTTAACACTTTATCTATTCATCTGTTCATTTTCTTTCTTTAACACTTTAACTATTCATCTGTTCATTTTCTTTCTTTAACACTTTATCTATTCATCTGTTCATTTTCTTTCTTTTACACTTTATCTATTCATCTGTTCATTTTCTTGCTTTCTTTTACACTTTATCTATTCATCTGTTCATTTTCTTTCTTTTACACTTTATCTATTCATCTGTTCATTTTCTTGCTTTCTTTTACACTTCATCTACTCATCTGTTCATTTTCTTGCTTTCTTTTACACTTTATCTATTCATCTGTTCATTTTCTTTCCTTTACACTTTATCTATTCATCTGTTCATTTTCTTGCTTTCTTTTACACTTCATCTACTCATCTGTTCATTTTCTTGCTTTCTTTTACACTTTATCTATTCATCTGTTCATTTTCTTTCTTTTACACTTTATCTATTCATCTGTTCATTTTCTTGCTTTCTTTAACACTTTATCTATTCATCTGTTCATTTTCTTTTTTTTACACTTTATCTATTCATCTGTTCATTTTCTTGCTTTCTTTTACACTTTATCTATTCATCTGTTCATTTTCTTTCTTTTACACTTTATGTATTCATCTGTTCATTTTCTTGCTTTCTTTAACACTTTATCTATTCATCTGTTCATTTTCTTGCTTTCTTTTACACTTTATCTATTCATCAGTTCATTTTCTTGCTTTCTTTAACACTTCATCTACTCATCTGTTCATTTTCTTGCTTTCTTTTACACTTTATCTATTCATCTGTTCATTTTCTTGCTTTCTTTAACACTTTATCTATTCATCTGTTCATTTTCTTTCTTTAACACTTTATCTATTCATCTGTTCATTTTCTTTCTTTTACACTTTATCTATTCATCTGTTCATTTTCTTTCTTTTACACTTTATTTATTCATCTGTTCATTTTCTTTCTTTTACACTTTATCTATTCATCTGTTCATTTTCTTGCTCTCTTTTACACTTTATCTATTAATCTGTTCATTTTCTTGCTTTCTTTTACACTTTATCTATTCATCTGTTCATTTTCTTGCTTTCTTTTACACTTTATCTATTCATCTGTTCATTTTCTTGCTTTCTTTTACACTTTATCTATTCATCTGTTCATTTTCTTGCTTTCTTTTACACTTTATCTATTCATCTGTTCATTTTCTTTCTTTTACACTTTATCTATTCATCTGTTCATTTTCTTGCTTTCTTTTACACTTTATCTATTCATCTGTTCATTTTCTTGCTTTCTTTTACACTTTATCTATTCATCTGTTCATTTTCTTTCTTTTACACTTTATCTATTCATCTGTTCATTTTCTTTCTTTTACACTTTATCTATTCATCTGTTCATTTTCTTGCTTTCTTTTACACTTTATCTACTCATCTGTTCATTTTCTTGCTTTCTTTTACACTTTATCTATTCATCTGTTCATTTTCTTGCTTTCTTTTACACTTTATCTATTCATCTGTTCATTTTCTTTCTTTTACACTTTATCTATTCATCTGTTCATTTTCTTGCTTTCTTTAACACTTTATCTATTCATCTGTTCATTTTCTTGCTTTCTTTTACACTTTATCTATTCATCTGTCCATTTTCTTTCTTTTACACTTTATCTATTCATCTGTTCATTTTCTTTCTTTTACACTTTATCTATTCATCTGTTCATTTTCTTGCTTTCTTTTACACTTTATCTATTCATCTGTCCATTTTCTTTCTTTTACACTTTATCTATTCATCTGTTCATTTTCTTTCTTTTACACTTTATCTATTCATCTGTTCATTTTCTTGCTTTCTTTTACACTTTATCTATTCATCTGTTCATTTTCTTGCTTTCTTTTACACTTTATCTATTCATCTTTTCATTTTCTTGCTTTCTTTCCTTTAAAACTTTCTCTCTTCACGTTTATTGTCTTTCTTTCTTTCTGTCTTTACATGTCTTTTCACCTGTTCATTTTCTTTCATTAGTTCTTTCTTTCTTTTTTTTTTAGTAGATGATCAGTAACTGAAGGCTTGTGTGTCATTTCTGATTTCTTGGACGTTTGGCTCGACCTGCTGTTTGTGTGCAGAAGTGATTTATTTCTTCATTTCTTTCCTGCCTTCATTTTTCCTGATCTCTGATCTCTTCATGAACCTTCTCCCCAGTCACCTTGTTTACCCTTCCCGCTTTATTCCTCCCCTCCTCCATCTTTCTTTCTTTCTGCTTCCCACTTTCTGTTCCATCCCTTTCATCTGGTCCTGGTCTCCTTCACTCTCCTGCAGGATTACGGGTTTTATGTTGCTGATTAAAGATTGGTTGAGGAAATTGGATCGGTCTCAGGCTCCGTATACAGTAACGGTTGCTAGGTAACGAGTGATAACTGACCCTGAGGAGGATTTAGATGCAACTTTAGATGGAACGATGTAAAACTTAACCGTACGTTTCTCTTCAGATTTCTGGACACAGAGATCCTCAGATCCTCACTGTAGAGGTCTCCACCTGCTTCTGATCCTTTCACTTTCAATTTAAAGAAAGAAAGCAGAAGATGAGAGTCGAAGGAAGGAAAATAAACTGAGAGAGGGAATTGCTTTGACTAGTTTTGTGATTCTTTTTGCAGCAAGAGACACAGGCAGTTTATCTCTGAAGCTGATCAACTAATTACACACAGAACAGGAAAGACTTGAACTTTTTTCTTTTCTTTAATCCTTAAGTGCAGATTTTAATCTAATCTAATCTCTCTCACACACACACACACACACACACACACAGAGTGAGTGATTAACCAAATCCACTAAATCCGCTCGAGTCATTACAGGTTGCTCAAAGTCCAACACAGACACAGAATGTTTCAGTGTGTGTGTGTGTGTGTTGGCGAGTGTGTGTAAGAGTCATGTCGTTGCTGGCTGTGTTCCTAAACCATGTTCCTGGCTGGTTCCTTTTTTTTGGAGTTTTTATACCAGTTAGTCTTCTGCTCCTGCTGATGATACGTTACCTGACCATCAACCTGAACCAAGGTGCAAAATATTTATCTCATTATATTTATGACACGTGTGTGTGTGTGTGTGTGTGTGTGTGTGTGTGTGTGTGTGGGTAGAACATTCAAACACCATGTAGACAAAAGCAGAGGACAGAATTGAACCACCAACCCTGGGGTTGTAGCGAAAACATGCTAACTTGAAGCTAACATGACTGTATTTTAACGTGGTAATATAGTATCTGTTACACTGTAATAAAGTATTTATATCAATGTAATCTTCCATATTATACAACAAACTCTCCTTTTAAAGTGTGCTATGAAGAACATGCACTATTATATTTTACTGTATGACATCATACAAATTTTATCTTATATACTGATTCCTTCTATGAAACGTTCCTGTTGAGTAGCAGTATTAATAATTCATGTTATTTATATTGTACTATACTTCTACAGTTTCATGCTCTACTACACTTTGTAATGGTTTACTATAGAATCCTATAACTCACTTTTAGAGTCTGATAGAATGAAGCTAAGTGCACTGCTGTGTTAGTCTTCACCTCCATCATCTACATTACCAATCTGGTGAAGATCTGAGAACGTCCAATTTTTCAGTGTTTTTTTGGGTGAAAAATTCAACTTTCTCTGATTTTCAACAAATTCACAAGGTGTGTTCAGGAGGTGAAGACTAACACAGGAGTTTGATTAGTTTCCTCCTGTCCTGCTCCATTGCTGAGATCTGAGTCACTGTACTGTACTGTACTGTTCTGTACTATACAATTATAGAACACTACACTATATCACAGCTGTGGAACACGACAGAACAAAACTAATCACACTCCTGCGTTACTCTTGACCTCCCTGACATACAGTGTGAATTTGGTAAAAATCTGAGAACACCGAATTTTTCACCTCAAAAACACTAAGAACTTACCTTTACCTCGCCCCTTACCATTTTTTTGGGGTGAAAAAATGGACGTTCTCAGATCTTCACCAGATTGGTAATGTAGATGATGGAGGTGAAGACTAACACAGCAGCACTTAGCTTCACGCCACTGAGCTGAGATTTGAGCACTTCAAATGTGTGTGTAAACTGTGTAGAGAATGTATAGAGTGGAAGCTAATGTAACTGAACTGTAACTGTAACATAAATACACTGTAACTGTACTGTATCTAATGTAACTACACTGTGATTGTAACGAAACTGTAATCTAATGGTACTGTAACTAATGTAACTATATTGTAACTGTAATAGAACTGCAGTGTAACTACATTCACATCATTTACATTTCTGCCATTTGGCAGATGCCCTTAACCAGAGCGAATTACATTCTATCTTATTTTATACAACTGGGCAATTATGGGTTAAGGGCCTTGCTCAAGGGCCCAGCAGTGGCAGCTTGGTGGACCTAGGATTAGAACTCACAACCACACACACACACACACACAGACACACCTTTGTTTCAATGTAGCTCTGAACAAACCAATCACCCTCAGATGAGTGAAGCTTGGACCCTGAAACAAGTAATAATTCACAGCAGCGATTAGTGGGTCCAAGCACCAAGGCTGAGGCAGTATCTGTTTCCTGAGGTGGTGCTAGCATGTGGACATCATTGTGCTTGCATTGTTAAACTCTAAAGAGCAACATGGTTAATGACTTCTTTCGCACTTTAGTTGCATTACCATTACAGTTCAGTTACATTACAGTTACATTACTCTTACAGTTCAGTTACATTACAGTTACAGTTACATTACAGTTACAGTTCAGTTACATTACTGTTATAGTTCAGTTACATTACAGTTCAGTTACATTACAGTTACATTAGTTACAATTCAGTTACATTAGTTACAGTTCAGTTACGTTACAGTTCAGTTACATTACAGTTACATTAGTTACAGTTCAGTTACATTAGTTACAGTTCAGTTACGTTACAGTTCAGTTACGTTACAGTTCAGTTACATTACAGTTACATTAGTTACAGTTCAGTTTCAATGCAGTTACATTACATTACAGTTACAGTTCAGTTACATTACAGTTTCAATGCAGTTGCATTACAGTTCAGTTACATTAGTTACAGTTTAGTTACATTACAGTTCAGTTACATTAGTCACAGTTTAGGTACATTACATTTCAGTTACAGTTCAGTTACAGTTCAGTTACATTACAGTTCAGTTACATTAGTTACAGTTTAGTTACAGTTACATTACAGTTGTTACATTACAGTTACATTACGGTTAGAGTTCAGTTACAGTTCGGTTACATTACAGTTACAGTTCAGTTAAATTAAAGTTCAGTTACATTAGTTACTGTTCAGTTACATTACAGTTACAGTTCAGTTACAGTTCGGTTACATTACTGTTACAGTTCAGTTACATTACTGTTACATTACTGTTACAGTTCAGTTACATTACTGTTACATTACATTTACAGTTCAGTTACATTACATTACTGTTACATTACAGTTACAGTTCAGTTACATTACTGTTACATTACAGTTACAGTTCAGTTACATTACTGTTACAGTTCAGTTACAGTTCAGTTACATTACATTACTGTTACATTACAGTTACAGTTCCGTTACATTACTGTTACATTACAGTTACAATTCAGTTACATTAGTTACATTTCAGTTACAGTTCAGTTACATTACAGTTTCATCACAGTTACAGTTCAGTTACATTACAGTTACAGTTCAGTTACATTACAGTTACATTACAGTTACAGTTCAGTTACATTACAGTTCAGTTACATTAGTTACAGTTTAGTTACAGTTACATTACAGTTGTTACATTACAGTTACATTACGGTTAGAGTTCAGTTACAGTTCGGTTACATTACAGTTACAGTTCAGTTAAATTAAAGTTCAGTTACATTAGTTACTGTTCAGTTACATTACAGTTACAGTTCAGTTACAGTTCGGTTACATTACTGTTACAGTTCAGTTACATTACTGTTACATTACTGTTACAGTTCAGTTACATTACTGTTACATTACTTTTACAGTTCAGTTACATTACAGTTACAGTCAGTTACAGTTCGGTTACATTACTGTTACAGTTCAGTTACATTACTGTTACATTACATTTACAGTTCAGTTACATTACATTACTGTTACATTACAGTTACAGTTCAGTTACATTACTGTTACATTACAGTTACAGTTCAGTTACATTACTGTTACAGTTCAGTTACAGTTCAGTTACATTACATTACTGTTACATTACAGTTACAGTTCCGTTACATTACTGTTACATTACAGTTACAATTCAGTTACATTAGTTACATTACTGTTACAGTTCAGTGACTCAGATCTCAGCCATGGAGCAGGACAAGACGAAACTAAGTGCACTGCTGTGCTAGTTTTCACCTCCATCATCTACATTACCAATCTAGTAAAGATCTGAGAACACTGAATTTTTCACCCAGGAAAAAAATGGTAAGGGGTTAGTCTTAGTGTTTTCTGTTTTTTAGCCAAAAATTCAGCGTTCTCGGATTTTCACCAAATTGCTACCATGTGTTATGGCGTTGAAGACAAACACAAGAGTGCACTTAGTTCCCTGTGATCATTCTCCAGAGCTGAGATCTGAACCTTTCATTACTAATGTATCACACTCAGTGAAAAATAGGAGTTTAAGCTCTATTATATTTGATTGTACTACATCATACATTTTATCTAATATAACTATAATATCCCTATATATATTAAATGTTCCTGTTCTGAATATCAGTATTAATAATTCATGTTATTTATATTGTACTATACTTCTACAGTTTCATGCTCTACTACACTTTGTAATGGTTTACTATAGAATCCTATAACTCACTTTTAGAGTCTGATAGAATGAAGCTAAGTGCACTGCTGTGTTAGTCTTCACCTCCATCATCTACATTACCAATCTGGTGAAGACCCAAAAAAAAATGGTAAGGGGTTAGTCTTAGTGTTTTTTCACCTTCTGAATTTGTTGAAAATCAGAGAAAGTTGAATTTTTCACCCCAAAAAACACTAAGACTAACCCCTTACCATTTTTTTGGGGTGAAGAAATGGACGTTCTCAGATCTTCACCAGATTGGTAATGTAGATGATGGAGGTGAAGACTAACACAGCAGCACTTAGCTTCATTGTATCACGCCACTGAGCTGAGATTTGAGCACTTCAAATGTGTGTGTAAACTGTGTAGAGAATGTATAGAGTGGAAGCTAATGTAACTGAACTGTAACTGTAACATAAATACACTGTAACTGTACTGTATCTAATGTAACTACACTGTGATTGTAACGAAACTGTAATCTAATGGTACTGTAACTAATGTAACTATATTGTAACTGTAATAGAACTGCAGTGTAACTACATTCACATCATTTACATTTCTGCCATTTGGCAGATGCCCTTAACCAGAGCGAATTACATTCTATCTTATTTTATACAACTGGGCAATTATGGGTTTAGGGCCTTGCTCAAGGGCCCAGCAGTGGCAGCTTGGTGGACCTAGGATTAGAACTCACAACCTCACAACCACACACACACACAGACACACCTTTGTTTCCATGTAGCTCTGAACAAACCAATCACCCTCAGATGAGTGAAGCTTGGACCCTGAAACAAGTAATAATTCACAGCAGCGATTAGTGGGTCCAAGCACCAAGGCCGAGGCAGTATCTGTTTCCTGAGGTGGTGCTAGCATGTGGACATCATTGTGCTTGCATTGTTAAACTCTAAAGAGCAACATGGTTAATGACTTCTTTCGCACTTTAGTTGCATTACCATTACAGTTCAGTTACATTACAGTTACATTACTCTTACAGTTCAGTTACATTACAGTTACAGTTACATTACAGTTCAGTTACATTACAGTTACATTACTCTTACAGTTCAGTTACATTACAGTTACAGTTACATTACAGTTCAGTTACATTACTGTTATAGTTCAGTTACATTACAGTTCAGTTACATTACAGTTACATTAGTTACAGTTCAGTTACATTACAGTTACATTAGTTACAGTTCAGTTACATTACAGTTACATTAGTTACAGTTCAGTTACATTAGTTACAGTTCAGTTACGTTACAGTTCAGTTACGTTACAGTTCAGTTACATTACAGTTACATTAGTTACAGTTCAGTTATATTACAGTTACAGTTCAGTTTCAATGCAGTTACATTACATTACAGTTACAGTTCAGTTACATTACAGTTTCAATGCAGTTGCATTACAGTTCAGTTACATTACAGTTCAGTTACATTACAGTTTAGTTACAGTTACATTACAGTTCAGTTACATTAGTTACAGTTTAGTTACAGTTACATTACAGTTCAGTTACATTAGTTACAGTTTAGTTACAGTTACATTACAGTTCAGTTACATTAGTTACAGTTTAGGTACATTACATTTCAGTTACAGTTCAGTTACATTACAGTTACAGTTCAGTTACATTACAGTTTCAATGCAGTTACATTACATTATAGTTACAGTTCAGTTACATTACAGTTACAGTTCAGTTACATTACAGTTCAGTTACATTAGTTACAGTTTAGTTACATTACATTTCACTTACATTTCAGTTCCGTTACATTAGTTACAGTTTAGTTACAGTTACATTACAGTTCAGTTACATTACAGTTACATTACGGTTAGAGTTCAGTTACAGTTCGGTTACATTACAGTTCAGTTACATTACAGTTACATTACAGTTCAGTTAAATTTAAGTTCAGTTACATTACAGTTACATTACAGTTACAGTTCAGTTACAGTTCAGTTACATTAGTTAGTCAGTTACAGTTCGGTTACATTACAGTTACAGTTCAGTTACATTACAGTTTCAATGCAGTTACATTACATTACAGTTACAGTTCAGTTACATTACAGTTCAGTTACATTAGTTACAGTTTAGTTACATTACATTTCACTTACATCTCAGTTCCGTTACATTAGTTACAGTTTAGTTACAGTTACATTACAGTTCAGTTACATTACAGTTACATTACGGTTAGAGTTCAGTTACAGTTCGGTTACATTACAGTTCAGTTACATTACAGTTACATTACAGTTCAGTTAAATTAAAGTTCAGTTACATTACAGTTACATTACAGTTACAGTCAGTTACATTACTGTTACATTACTGTTACAGTTCAGTTACATTACAGTTACAATTCAGTTACATTAGTTACATTACTGTTACAGTTCAGTGACTCAGATCTCAGCCATGGAGCAGGACAAGACGAAACTAAGTGCACTGCTGTGTTAGTCTTCACCTCCATCATCTACATTACCAATCTAGTAAAGATCTGAGAACACTGAATTTTTCACCCAGGAAAAAAATGGTAAGGGGTTAGTCTTAGTGTTTTCTGTTTTTTAGCCAAAAATTCAGCGTTCTCGGATTTTCACCAAATTGCTACCATGTGTTATGGCGTTGAAGACAAACACAAGAGTGCACTTAGTTCCCTGTGATCATTCTCCAGAGCTGAGATCTGAACCTTTCATTACTAATGTATCACACTCAGTGAAAAATAGGAGTTTAAGCTCTATTATATTTGATTGTACTACATCATACATTTTATCTAATATAACTATAATATCCCTATATATATTAAATGTTCCTGTTCTGAATATCAGTATTAATAATTCATGTTATTTATATTGTACTATACTTCTACAGTTTCATGCTCTACTACACTTTGTAATGGTTTACTATAGAATCCTATAACTCACTTTTAGAGTCTGATAGAATGAAGCTAAGTGCACTGCTGTGTTAGTCTTCACCTCCATCATCTACATTACCAATCTGGTGAAGACCCAAAAAAAAATGGTAAGGGGTTAGTCTTAGTGTTTTTTCACCTTCTGAATTTGTTGAAAATCAGAGAAAGTTGAATTTTTCACCCCAAAAAACACTAAGACTAACCCCTTACCATTTTTTTGGGGTGAAGAAATGGACGTTCTCAGATCTTCACCAGATTGGTAATGTAGATGATGGAGGTGAAGACTAACACAGCAGCACTTAGCTTCACGCCACTGAGCTGAGATTTGAGCACTTCAAATGTGTGTGTAAACTGTGTAGAGAATGTATAGAGTGGAAGCTAATGTAACTGAACTGTAACTGTAACATAAATACACTGTAACTGTACTGTATCTAATGTAACTACACTGTGATTGTAACGAAACTGTAATCTAATGGTACTGTAACTAATGTAACTATATTGTAACTGTAATAGAACTGCAGTGTAACTACATTCACATCATTTACATTTCTGCCATTTGGCAGATGCCCTTAACCAGAGCGAATTACATTCTATCTTATTTTATACAACTGGGCAATTATGGGTTTAGGGCCTTGCTCAAGGGCCCAGCAGTGGCAGCTTGGTGGACCTAGGATTAGAACTCACAACCTCACAACCACACACACACACAGACACACCTTTGTTTCCATGTAGCTCTGAACAAACCAATCACCCTCAGATGAGTGAAGCTTGGACCCTGAAACAAGTAATAATTCACAGCAGCGATTAGTGGGTCCAAGCACCAAGGCCGAGGCAGTATCTGTTTCCTGAGGTGGTGCTAGCATGTGGACATCATTGTGCTTGCATTGTTAAACTCTAAAGAGCAACATGGTTAATGACTTCTTTCGCACTTTAGTTGCATTACCATTACAGTTCAGTTACATTACAGTTACATTACTCTTACAGTTCAGTTACATTACAGTTACAGTTACATTACAGTTCAGTTACATTACAGTTACATTACTCTTACAGTTCAGTTACATTACAGTTACAGTTACATTACAGTTCAGTTACATTACTGTTATAGTTCAGTTACATTACAGTTCAGTTACATTACAGTTACATTAGTTACAGTTCAGTTACATTACAGTTACATTAGTTACAGTTCAGTTACATTACAGTTACATTAGTTACAGTTCAGTTACATTAGTTACAGTTCAGTTACGTTACAGTTCAGTTACGTTACAGTTCAGTTACATTACAGTTACATTAGTTACAGTTCAGTTATATTACAGTTACAGTTCAGTTTCAATGCAGTTACATTACATTACAGTTACAGTTCAGTTACATTACAGTTTCAATGCAGTTGCATTACAGTTCAGTTACATTACAGTTCAGTTACATTACAGTTTAGTTACAGTTACATTACAGTTCAGTTACATTAGTTACAGTTTAGTTACAGTTACATTACAGTTCAGTTACATTAGTTACAGTTTAGGTACATTACATTTCAGTTACAGTTCAGTTACATTACAGTTACAGTTCAGTTACATTACAGTTTCAATGCAGTTACATTACATTATAGTTACAGTTCAGTTACATTACAGTTACAGTTCAGTTACATTACAGTTCAGTTACATTAGTTACAGTTTAGTTACATTACATTTCACTTACATTTCAGTTCCGTTACATTAGTTACAGTTTAGTTACAGTTACATTACAGTTCAGTTACATTACAGTTACATTACGGTTAGAGTTCAGTTACAGTTCGGTTACATTACAGTTCAGTTACATTACAGTTACATTACAGTTCAGTTAAATTTAAGTTCAGTTACATTACAGTTACATTACAGTTACAGTTCAGTTACAGTTCAGTTACATTAGTTAGTCAGTTACAGTTCGGTTACATTACAGTTACAGTTCAGTTACATTACAGTTTCAATGCAGTTACATTACATTACAGTTACAGTTCAGTTACATTACAGTTCAGTTACATTAGTTACAGTTTAGTTACATTACATTTCACTTACATCTCAGTTCCGTTACATTAGTTACAGTTTAGTTACAGTTACATTACAGTTCAGTTACATTACAGTTACATTACGGTTAGAGTTCAGTTACAGTTCGGTTACATTACAGTTCAGTTACATTACAGTTACATTACAGTTCAGTTAAATTAAAGTTCAGTTACATTACAGTTACATTACAGTTACAGTCAGTTACATTACTGTTACATTACTGTTACAGTTCAGTTACATTACAGTTACAATTCAGTTACATTAGTTACATTACTGTTACAGTTCAGTGACTCAGATCTCAGCCATGGAGCAGGACAAGACGAAACTAAGTGCACTGCTGTGCTAGTCTTCACCTCCATCATCTACATTACCAATCTAGTAAAGATCTGAGAACACTGAATTTTTCACCCAGGAAAAAAATGGTAAGGGGTTAGTCTTAGTGTTTTCTGTTTTTTAGCCAAAAATTCAGCGTTCTCGGATTTTCACCAAATTGCTACCATGTGTTATGGCGTTGAAGACAAACACAAGAGTGCACTTAGTTCCCTGTGATCATTCTCCAGAGCTGAGATCTGAACCTTTCATTACTAATGTATCACACTCAGTGAAAAATAGGAGTTTAAGCTCTATTATATTTGATTGTACTACATCATACATTTTATCTAATATAACTATAATATCCCTATATATATTAAATGTTCCTGTTCTGAATATCAGTATTAATAATTCATGTTATTTATATTGTACTATACTTCTACAGTTTCATGCTCTACTACACTTTGTAATGGTTTACTATAGAATCCTATAACTCACTTTTAGAGTCTGATAGAATGAAGCTAAGTGCACTGCTGTGTTAGTCTTCACCTCCATCATCTACATTACCAATCTGGTGAAGACCCAAAAAAAAATGGTAAGGGGTTAGTCTTAGTGTTTTTTCACCTTCTGAATTTGTTGAAAATCAGAGAAAGTTGAATTTTTCACCCCAAAAAACACAAAGGGACTAACCCCTTACCATTTTTTTGGGGTGAAGAAATGGACGTTCTCAGATCTTCACCAGATTGGTAATGTAGATGATGGAGGTGAAGACTAACACAGCAGCACTTAGCTTCATTGTATCACGCCACTGAGCTGAGATTTGAGCACTTCAAATGTGTGTGTAAACTGTGTAGAGAATGTATAGAGTGGAAGCTAATGTAACTGAACTGTAACTGTAACATAAATACACTGTAACTGTACTGTATCTAATGTAACTACACTGTGATTGTAACGAAACTGTAATCTAATGGTACTGTAACTAATGTAACTATATTGTAACTGTAATAGAACTGCAGTGTAACTACATTCACATCATTTACATTTCTGCCATTTGGCAGATGCCCTTAACCAGAGCGAATTACATTCTATCTTATTTTATACAACTGGGCAATTATGGGTTTAGGGCCTTGCTCAAGGGCCCAGCAGTGGCAGCTTGGTGGACCTAGGATTAGAACTCACAACCTCACAACCACACACACACACACACACACACACCTTTGTTTCCATGTAGCTCTGAACAAACCAATCACCCTCAGATGAGTGAAGCTTGGACCCTGAAACAAGTAATAATTCACAGCAGCGATTAGTGGGTCCAAGCACCAAGGCCGAGGCAGTATCTGTTTCCTGAGGTGGTGCTAGCATGTGGACATCATTGTGCTTGTATTGTTAAACTCTAAAGAGCAACATGGTTAATGACTTCTTTCGCACTTTAGCATCTTGACATCAGACTCAGCAAATCTGGTTAGAATCTGATAAAGCGAATGTGAATGAGGGGAGGGGGAAAAAAACTGGTTAAAATGTGAATCCAAAATGGCTTCTGTTGTTGAGTTAATGTATGTGATGAAAAAGGTCGTCTTACGCACAGACAGACATACACACACACACTTGGGAAAGTGTCGGATCTGATTGTGTGTAAAGGACCGTGATAGACTGATGTCACATCCAGGAGGCGGGGCTACACATGAGCTCATGAAAACCTTAATTTTTCTGATTTACGGCTTGCAGGTTTTTCGGGATTCAGAAAGCTAAAAAACAAAAGACTGCATTCCAGAGATAGAAGGCTAGTTATTTTACTTAGCTTACTTTAACTATGGAGAAAATTGGAGTTGTCATGGTAACACTGAACTCTATTTGGGTAAAAAAAAATCAATCACATTAGGAATAGCAGAATAGCTATTCAGATCAGGAATAGCAGAATGATTTGGGGGCGTGTCCTGATTTGCATATACATGATTTCCTGAAAGAATAGTGTAGGGTGTCGTATTCAGCTTCTGGTAAAATATTAAATGAAGTTCAGACCTTGAAGGAACTACATGAAGAGAGGTGTGTGTGTGTGTGTGTGAGTGAGTGAGTGAGAGAGAGAGAAAGTCTTAGTAATGTTCTCCACTCGTCTCTCTTTGTGTTTCAGTGGAGGTGAAGTTGTCTGAGACCCGCGACCCACGGGAGACGGCATGGCGACTCTGCTCTAATCAGCACCACCGATACAGACACAGCTGACACACACACACACACACAGCTGAGGAGAAGCTGAGTATTCACAGGAACTAGACATTTGAAAAGTGGGATGCAGCACACAAGGACCTCAATCTCTGAGAACAAACAAACACACACACACACACACACACACACACACACAATATGTTCCACTGCAGCCTCAGTAAGCTGTTTGTTTATTCTACAGACACACACCTGGGGCTCAGTAATAACAGCACTGATGAATTTTAGACTGATTTGTCAGGAGGAGTCGATTCACTTTCTGTAAAAGTAATCCAGCTACAGATCACAGGTTTATTAATGAAGTGTTATCGTTCCCATAGTTACAGCTGGCGAGGGGACCACAGTTTACAGCTGTTAGAACATGTGGACAAACCTGAACATGACCTTCATTAACACCATAGATGTGGAACAGCGTTATTTCTGAGGAAGAGGAGCGCATTAAAAAAAAAAAGAAAAAAAAAAAAAAAAAAAAAAAAAGAAGAGGGACGACGTGGAACCCGGAGCTTTTGCAGGCTGGAACAAGTCGTAATGAACGAGTCAGGAGGCGGAGATTAGAGAATAAAACAAACTTTTATTTGAACAGTGTTACACAAAGAGAGGACACAGGAAGTGGTGAGCGAGCGGAACCGCGAACACAAAACTGATAAAAACAAGCCCATAAAGCGACGGAGAGGTGGGAAAGACGAGCGCCTCAATGTACAAGGGGTGGAGAGAGAGAGAGAGAGAGAGAGAGAGAGAGAGAGCGAGAGAGAGAGAGAGAGAGAGCGCATGTAGAGTCCAAGTTTTTTTTTTTTTTTTTTATTATTATTCTGGTGTAAAACCTACATATAGTGAAACCCAAACTAAAGGGGGACAAGTGTTTAAAATGTTTAAAAAAGGGGGGCAAAGTGATCCTTTTCATCCGTACAAACATGGCGGGAGGAATAAAATCCGTGTAGGAAGAAGTGAAACACGCCGAGCTGCCGAGAGTTTTCAGGAAATCTCCTTTTGGTCGTTTTAATTTGTAATTTTTTTTTTTTTTTTTTTACTAGTAGAGGTAGATGAAGCACACCTCCCTGTGTTGGAATGTATATATGTGTGTGTCTGTGTGTGTGTGTGTATAGAGGAAGGACTGGCACTGATGTGCAAGTAAACCAACTCACGCTGGTCCCTTAAAAACCAATGATACCGAGGTTCATCCGAAGCCCCGCCCACTTCTCCTAAACAACATTAAACCCCTCCCACTTTTAAAAAAATGGTCCAGGATCATAAATTGTTTTTAAATATATATAGATAGATAGATAGATAGATAGATAGATAGAGAGAGAGAGAGAGTATAGAAGACAGATTTATCCACCCGAGTGGACCTTCAATAGCAACTCTGTAAAAATTCATCGGAACGCCAAACTCGGAAAAACAAAAAAAAATCCGATCTGGAGTAATAAACGTCATATTTTAAGGAAAAAAATGTAAAATAAAAACAATAATAAACACTACAAAAATGTTAGCTGAAGTGGTTGTTTTTTTTTTTTTTTTTTGGTCTTTTAACGATAACAGAGCGTCAGCGTTGTCCTCGCACTCGTCCTCTTGGAGAGACACGATCACTCGATCGGAGAATGCAGAGGAAGATCTCCGCCCGAAACTGGATAAAAGATGGAACGCAGGCATCAGCTCTGAAAAAACACGAGAGAGAGAGAGAGAGTGTGTGTGAGAGAGATAGCGAGACAGACAGAGAGAGTGACAGAGAGTGTGTGTGAGAGAGAGAGACAGAGAGAGAGACAGAGTGTGTGTGAGAGAGAGAGAGAGACAGAGAGAGAGACAGCGAGACAGAGAGAGAGTGTGAGAGAGCGAGAGAGAGATAGCGAGACAGAGAAACAGAGAGAGACAGCGAGACAGAGGGAGAGAGAGAGAGAGAGAGAGAGAGACAGACAGAGAGAGAGAGAGAGTGAGAGAGAAACAGACAGCGAGACAGAGAGAGTGAGAGAGACAGACAGAGAGAGTGTGAGAGAGAGTGTGAGAGAGAGAGACAGAGTGTGAGAGACAGCGAGACAGAGAGAGACAGAGAGAGAGACAGCGAGACAGAGAAAGACAGCGAGACAGAGAAAGACAGCGAGACAGAGAGAGAGAGAGAGACAGAAAGAGAGAGAGAGAGACAGCGAGAGAGAGAGAGACAGAGAGAGACAGCGAGACAGAGAGAGAGAGCGAGAGACAGCGAGAGAGAGAGAGACAGAGAGAGACAGTGAGACAGAGAGACAGCGAGACAGTGTGAGAGAGAGACAGCGAGACAGGCAGAGAGAGAGAGAGACAGACAGAGAGAGTGTGTGAGAGAGACAGACAGCGAGACAGAGAGAGAGTGTGAGAGAGAGAGAGAGACAGCGAGACAGAGAGAGAGTGTGAGAGAGAGAGAGAGACAGCGAGACAGAGAGAGACAGTGAGAGAGAGAGAGAGAGAGAGAGAAAGACAGCGAGACAGAGAGAGACAGCGAGAGAGAGAGAGAGAGACAGCGAGACAGAGAGAGAGAGAGACAGCGAGCGAGGAAGACAGAGAGAGAGAGTGAGACAGAGAGAGAGAGAGAGAGAGAGACCTGAACAGAGAGAGAGACCTGAACAGAGAGAGAGAGAGAGATTGAGAGAGAGAGAGAGAGACAGAGACCTGAACAGAGAGAGAGAGAGAGAGACCTGAACAGAGAGAGAGAGAGAGACCTGAACAGAGAGAGAGAGAGAGAGACCTGAACAGAGAGAGAGAAAGAGAAAGAGAGAGACAGTGATGTGATGATTAGTGATGTTTATGTAACATGTCTTTTATTCTGTTTTCTGGTTCTGATTATTAACAGTTCCCAGATGATGACAGATCTCGCTTTACACGCCACTCAACACGTCTGACGTCTCTCTGCGGTCTCTCTCATCTGTCTGTTACTCTCCATCTCTATCGGTCATTGTTTTTTTTCTCTCTCCCTCTATTCCTATCTCTCTTTCTCTATATATTTCTGTCTCTCTCTCTCTGTACGTCTCTCCCTCTTAATGTTCAGGTGTCTCTCTCTCTCTCTATGTTCAGGTGTCTCTCTCTCTCTCTATGTTCAGGTGTCTCTCTCTCTCTCTGTTCAGGTCTCTCTCTCTGTTCAGGTCTCTCTCTCTCAGGTCTCTGTGTGTGTGTGTGTGTGTGTGTGTGAGAGAGAGCAGCGTGTCGGTGAAGCATGGTGATGGCGGATCCGAACGCGACGGTGTGTGAGAGGTTGACTCGCCGGCACGGTGTGCGTGTAGTGTGTGCGGCGAGTGTGGAAGACTGTTGCCTTGCAGTCGGTAACGTGGTGGGACATGAGAACATCGTCTCTGCCTCAAGAATGAACAGTGCTATTGTGGTTTTCCTGAACGATGTAGATAAAGTGAGGAAACTGACCCAGAATGGTATTGTCATTAATAATGAGATGATATTGGTTTCTCCCCTCAGTTCCCCAGCTAAGAAAGTCATGTTGTCTAATGTCCCTCCTTTTATTTCTGATGAGGCGATCGGTAAAGAGCTGTCTCGGTACGGGCGAATGGTCTCCCCCATTAAGAAAATCCCCCTTGGCTGTAAGTCCCCACTGGTGAAACACTTGGTGTCTTTCAGAAGAATGGTGTTTATGTTGCTTAAAGAAGGTGTCGGTGAGCTGAACGTTGTTTTTAAATTCACCGTTGAAGGCTTCGACTACAACATCTTTGTCTCTTCTGATACAGACATTAAGTGTTTTAAATGTGGCCAGACTGGACATCTCGCTCGGGCCTGCCCTGAGAGGCAGAGTGATCCCGGTGTTTCTGAGCGACCGGGGCAGGACGCGGCCGAACCGGCCGGGGTCGTTCCCCCTGCGGCCGCGGTCCGGCCGGCCGCCGAGGGCCCCGGAGCTGCCGCTGCACCGGACCTGACGGAGAGTGAGCCCCAAGCCCAGCCTGCAGCCCAGACGCCCACTGGAGCTACGTCAGCCCCGGAAAAGCCACGCACGGCCGAACCGGCCGCGGCAGAGCCACGCTCGGCTCGACCAGACCGGAAGAAGCCGTGGTCTATATGGAGAATTTTTAATAAGAACAAGAGACAGTACACGTGGGCCCATGCCATAGACAACTCACTCTCCCTGGCAAGACTAGATCGCTTTTATGGTTTTAAACACCAGCTAACGCTTTTACACAGTGTTTTATTGTTCCAGTAGGTATCTCTGACCATAGCATGGTACAGTGTACGGTCACTAAAGAGAACGTTAAACCTAGGAGCGCTTACTGGCATTTTAACACTGCACTTTTAGAAGACGCTAATTTTAGAGAGTCTTTTACTTATTTATGGAATTGTTTTAAATCAGAGAAGGCAGCTTTTAGCTCACTTCAGCTGTGGTGGGATTTTACTAAAGCACAAATCAAAGTTTTTTGTCAACAGTACACTCTCAACGTCACAAGAGACATTGTTAGATCTCTGAAAGCTCTGGAGATAGAAATAGTGGAACTCCAGCGTTTGGAGGCCACCGGAGATCGAGGGCATATTGAAGCCCTCAAAAGTAAAAAAGCCAAAATGAACGACCTGTTAGACATTACAGCACAGGGGGCGCTGGTCCGCTCACGCTTTAAAAGCACAGCCGAGATGGACGCTCCTTCTAAGTTCTTTTTCAGTTTAGAGCAAAAGAATGGACAGAAAAGGTTCATACATGCTGTGCGAACAGAATCAGGGGATCTCTTATCTGAGTCCACTGAAATTCGCAAGCAGACAGTAAGCTTTTACTCAAAGCTGTACAGCAGTGAGTGGTCAGGGGCACAAGTGGTGGAGGACAGCTTCCTCGTGGGCCTGCCAAAGCTCTCTGAGCGAGCGGCCAGAGAATTGGACAGGGAGTTGTCGCTGGAGGAGCTTCATGAGGCTCTCCAGAGAATGGAGAATGGACGGGCGTCAGGTATAGATGGTCTCCCGGCTGAGTTTTACAAGGCTTTCTGGGCTGTCATAGGGCAGGACGTGCTGGATGTCCTACGGGACAGTATACAGAGAGGTGAGCTCCCATTGAGCTGCAGGAGGGCCGTCCTGACCCTGCTGCCGAAAAAGGGAGACCTGACACACCTGAAGAACTGGCACCCCGTCTCACTACTGTGCACTGACTACAAGCTGCTCTCAAAAGCATTAGCCTCGAGACTGACTAAGGTAATGGAGCGGCTTATTCACCAGGACCAGACGTACTGTGTGCCTGATAGGTCCATATTCGATAACGTGTATTTGATTCGTGACATTTTGGACGTCTCCAGGCTATTGGGCTTGAAGACTGGTCTGATTTTCCTAGATCAGGAAAAGGCTTTTGACCGGGTTGAGCATGAATATTTGTGGAAGGTGCTGGAAACCTTCGGGTTCAACCCAGGTTTTGTAGCCATGATCAGAGTGTTGTACTGTGAAATTGAGAGTGTACTAAAGGTTAATGGTGGTTTATGTGCCCCTTTTAGAGTGTACAGAGGGATCAGGCAGGGCTGTTCCCTCTCAGGCATGTTGTACTCTCTGGCGATTGAACCTCTTTTAAACAAGTTAAGGAGTTTTCTATCTGGTTTTAATATTCCACACGCTAATGCCTCAGTATATTTATCAGCTTATGCAGATGATCTGGTAGTCATGATAAACACACAAGAAGACGTGAATGTTTTAGCTGCTATTTTAAATGACTTTCAGATTTTATCCTCTGCCAAGGTTAACTGGACAAAGAGTGAAGCTATTTTAGTTGGGGAGTGGGGAGGTGGGCAACCTACACTACCAGGAGGCTTAGTGTGGAAAAGAGGTGGTTTTAAATATTTGGGTGTCTACCTGGGGACCAATGAATTTTTAAACAAAAACTGGGAAGGTTCTGTAGAGCACGTGAAGGGCAGACTGAGCAGGTGGAAGCGGCTGGTCCCGAAGATGTCTTACAGGGGGCGAACGCTGGTTATCAACAACCTCGCCACGTCGTCCCTCTGGCACAAGCTGGCAATGCCTAGATCCGCCGCCGAACCTGCTAGCAAACATCCAGGCCCAGTTGGTGGACTTCTTCTGGGACGGTCTACACTGGATTCCACAGAGCGTTCTCCACCTGCCGAAAGAGGAAGGAGGGCAGGGGCTGGTCCAGCTCTTTAGCAGAGCCGCAGCCTTCCGACTCCAGTTCATCCAGAGACTCCTCACTGGACCCAGAGACCTAGTATGGAGAGCAGCAGCCAGTGGATTATTACACACAGTTAAAGGACTGGGGCTGGACAGAGCTTTGTTTTTAATGGACACCAAAATGCTGGACATTTCTGGATTACCAATGTTTTACCGTGGACTTTTTAAGATCTGGAATGTTTTTAAAAAACAAAACAAGGGCTGTCGATCAGTACACTGGCTGCTGGAGGAGCCTCTGGTATACGGCGGGCGACTGGACATCTCCGGTGTGACCGTCCCTGCACTGTGCAGAACACTCGTCTCCTCGGGCATTGTGACACTCCGGGAGCTCGTGAACGTCGCGGGTCAGACTTGTCAAGGGCAGAGGACCTGGCAGCGCGTATGGGACTGCGGTCCCGGCGTGTTGTCACTCAGCTCCTACACCGCTGGAGGTCTGCACTTACATCAGAGGAGCGTGTTCAGCTGATGGACTATCAACATACAGAGACTGGTCCTGCAGAGGACGAATCTTTTCCCCGGCTGAACATTGCTCCTGACCTCGACGGGTGTGCAGGCCCCCTCCTGGAGTGCCGGAGCGAAGGGGAGATGGACTTTGGGTCAGTGTCAGGGAAGCTGCTCTACAGAGCCTGTGTTAAGGTTTTAAACAAGAAGAAGCTGAGTGGGAGGGTAGACACCCCATGGAGAAGTGTTCTGGGTTTTAATGATGTTAAACCAGAGTGGAGGGCACTGTATAAACCACCGTTAACCAAAAAAGCTGCTGACCTCCAATGGAGGATTTTACATGGTATTATCTCTGTGAACTCTTATCTCTGTTTTAAACCCTGATGTTTTACATGACTGTCCGTTCTGTTCACAGAGAGAAACTGTTTTTCATGCTTTTATTCATTGCTCCATGTCACAGTCACTGTGTGTGTTTTTACGGAGCATTTTAAAGTCTTTTAATGTTGATTTTACTGTTCAGTGTTTTATTCTGGGTTTTAAGTACGTCAGGAAACACAGGTTCAGGTGCCAACTGATCAATTTTATCTTTGGTCAGGCAAAAATGGCAATATACCTGAGCCGAAAAAACTGGATAGTACAAAACACTGACTGCGAGGCCACAAGAATTTTAAAGAGGCTGATCAAGTCAAGAATTTTAATTGATTTTAATTTTTATAAGAGTATGAATGATTTGGACATGTTTAAGTGTGTGTGGTGCTGTGAGAATGCTGTGTGCTCTGTTGCAGAAGGAGAAAAATTTGCAGCAGAGCTACGCTAATCATCACTGCTGTTTAACTCATTTACTGAAAATTATTTGAATGCACTTATTTATTTTATTTATTTATTTATCTATTTATTTATTTACTCATTAAGTCACTCTGTGTATAATATGTGACTTGTGTAAATAAAGTTTTGTAAAAGTCAAAAGTCTCTCTCTCTCTCTCTCTCTGTGTTCAGGTCTCTCTCTCTCTCTCCCTCTCTGTGTTCAGGTCTCTCTCTCTCTCTCTCTGTTCAGGTCTCTCTCTCTCTCTCTCTGTTCAGGTCTCTCTCTCTCTCTCTCTGTTCAGGTGTCTCTCTCTCTCTCTCTGTTCAGGTCTCTCTCTCTCTCTCTGTTCAGGTCTCTCTCTCTCTCTCTCTGTCTCTGTGTGTTCAGGTCTCTCTCTCTGTTCAGGTCTCTCTCTCTCTCTCTCTCTCTCTCTCTGTTCAGGTCTCTCTCTCTCTCTCTGTTCAGGTCTCGGTCTCTCTCTCTGTTCAGGTCTCGGTCTCTCTCTCTGTTCAGGTCTCTCTCTCTCTCTGTTCAGGTCTCTCTCTCTCTCTCTGTTCAGGTCTCTCTCTCTCTCTCTCTGTTCAGGTCTCTCTCTCTCTCTCTCTGTGTGTTCAGGTCTCTCTCTCTGTTCAGGTCTCTCTCTCTCTCTCTCTCTCTGTTCAGGTCTCTCTCTCTGTTCAGGTCTCTCTCTCTGTTCAGGTCTCTCTCTCTGTTCAGGTCTCTCTCTCTCTCTCTCTGTTCAGGTCTCTCTCTCTCTCTCTCTGTTCAGGTCTCTCTCTCTGTTCAGGTCTCTCTCTCTGTTCAGGTCTCTCTCTCTGTTCAGGTCTCTCTCTCTGTTCAGGTCTCTCTCTCTGTTCAGGTCTCTCTCTCTGTTCAGGTCTCTCTCTCTCTGTTCGGTCTCTGTTCAGGTCTCTCAGGTTTCTGTTTCTCTCTTCATCTCTTTCTGTCTCTATCTGACTCTCCCTATAAGCGTTTCTCTCTCACTGTCTCTGTCTAGCTTTCTGTCTGCTAATCTTCTCTCGCTCTCTCTCTCACACACACACACACCTTTACTCCTCGTCCTCAGACAGCTCCGTCTCCTTGTGCACCACCACGCGGGTCACAGACATGTCCGGGTGCTGCTCTTTGGCTTCCTTTATGGCCTGGGCTAAGGCCTGCAATGCACACACACACACAGTAAAACACACACACATATATATATATATATAAAGAGACCGTCATAAGTAATAAAAGCTGCAGTAAATTAGCGAGTGAGGAGTAGACATGATGTTCGTCTACAGTTACCGCTAACGTGGGAAGTTACTTCCTGTTCTCGCTTACATCTTTCCCTTCTTCATCACGGCCACACTAGGACGAGCGCACGAATATTAATAACGTGTCATCTCGGTGCTGAGGAAGGTATGAAGTGAAACCAGATCCTTTTGTCTTATTTTTCAGAGTTGTTTATCTAAACTGTTTGCGTTGCCCAGTCCTTCTGTGAGAGGTTTTATTTTTAATAAAAGCTCTTTCAGGATCTGGAGGGGGTTTGTAGCCAGAGTTAACAGTATAAAGGTCAGTTTCTACGGAAACAGTGGTATTTGTTACGATGCTCTCGACTCCCACGCTCTCACTGTACATTCTTAATGAGAGAGGGAGACACACAGAGAGAGAGAGAGAGATGAATATTGAGAGACAAAGAGAGAGAGACCTGAACAGAGAGAGAGAAGGGGGGGGAGACCTGAACATTGAGAGAAAAAGAGACCTGAACATTGAGAGAGAGAGAGAGACCTGAACACACACAAAGAGAGAGAGAGAGAGAGAGAGAGAGAGAGGGAGATGAACATTGAGAGAGAGAGAGAAGAACCAGGAGAACACAACTGCTCAGGCTAATCAGACCAATTTCGACATTCATGCCACTGTGTGTGTGTGTGTATGTGTGTGTGTGTTAGTTATAGTCTAATGCTGATGCCATCTCTAGCAACAGTGAAATTTCTAAATAAGTGCAAAGAGGAAAAAAGAAGAAAGTAACAACATTATTCCTCATGTTAAAATAAACAACTTGATGAAAAAGAGCGTCCATCAGCAGCAGGGGGGGCGGAGCTCCGGTTACATTCCATCAGCTGATTACAAACTAACCAATCACATAAGTACTGCTACACTTAGTTGAAACTATACTATTGGCATACTTATTTGTGGATTATTTGGAAAAGCTATTCCCCGCGTGATGCCATCATCACCGTGCCTCTACAGCCTGAGGAGATTTCGCTTCTACTTTCAGTGTGAGCTTGTGCTTAATTAATCTTCACCGAGGGTGCCAATAATTTAGGATCTCACACACAGAGATGAAACAGAGATGAAATAAGGAAGCCAGTTTAGCTTTAATATCCTGCAGAGTTCAAATTTTATTACCGCAAATCACAGCTAGTCACAATGTTAAAGTCGTCGCTGTAACCATGGCAACAATAAAAACACATGAGCGACACCCAGCCTCGGCTCCAAAAGCACGCATCACGTGGGTGCTGTGTTCCAATCAGTTCCTGTGCGCGTGTGTGTGTGTGTGTGCGCGTTCACCTGGTCGTGATCGATGTCAGAGTCGCCTGTAATGACGATACGCTTCTCGATCCGTGTTTCCGAGAGCCCGCCTTTTAGTGTCTGTCAATCAAAAATTTAAATACGTTAATGAATTAAACAGATGATGATATTTTCTTTATTCCTTTGTGTGCGTGTGTGTTACCTTGGTGATGTGTGTAGTTGTAGTTGTACACAGAGACTCCGAGGTGATGGTCTGAGCTGTCATGAGTACGCCGGGCTCGCCGTCTCTGGCGCCGTCCAACTGCCCGACATACACACACACACACACACACACACACACACACACACACACACACACACACACACACGTTAAACTTAGAACTGAACACTTAAACTATTTAAAAACTACTAGTTAATTTCTAAAGATCATTCATCTCCCTGTCTGCCAGCAGCCAATCAGATCCAAGCTAAAAGTAGAAACGATTACAATTCAAGTAAAGTAAAGACAGGAGGGGGCGGAGTTTATCACGCCTACAGAGTCTAACACGGAGACTGTGAGCGTATTATGAAAGTGAGCGGCAGCCTGAACCTGGACGCGGAGTGTGTGATGGACGAGTGGAGAGGAGCGTGTGTGTCAGGTGCTGTTACCTGCGCCGCTTCGTACGTGATGGTTTTGGTTTCTGTGTGGACGATGGGAACCTCCTTCGTGGTGATCTCCGTCTTCTGAGCGGCGAAGGTGTCCGAGATGGTCACCATTTCTGTTTTCACCACCGGGGGCTACGAGTTCAAGGGGAGAAGAGTCAGAGTTTCGCTCACACACACACACACACACACACACACACACACACACACACACACACACACGATCGGCAGGAGGAGTCTCATGCTTTTACAAACTGAAAGAAAGAAAGGACGGAAGCTGAAATTAGAAATCTATGGAGTGATCATGCAACTCAATGGAACTCCAATGAATGGAACTCAAATCAACTCAAAGACACTATAAATGAACTCGAACTAGTGCATGCAGATGATCACGGCAAGCTAGAATGAAAAAGAAACTTCAGCCAGAGGGAAGCCAACACACATCACATGCTGATCTTTGGTTTGGTTTACTGCAGGTAAATCACACACACACACACACACACACACACACACACACACACACACTTTCCTGCAGGTAAAGCAGTGTGTGTTTGGAGGATGAGTGGGACGGCGGATGAGTCATCCATAGCCATCTTTGCCAGTAACGGGTAGCACACATTCATCCCCCAGGAACTCCCACCCACAGACACACACACACACACACACACTGCAGGAAACAACCTGAAGCACAATCATACACACACACACAAACACAGCTCAAACTAAGGATGAGTGTACAAGGACATTCAGGCATCTGAAACCATTAGTAGTGTGTGGGTGTGTGGGCGGAGTTCAAAGATGCTCCACCCCAAATAATCTCCTATTGGCTCAAGGGCAACGTGAGGTTCTGGAACTTTCCTAATTGAAAACGAGCCTTTACGTTTAAGCAGTATTCAGTACACAAAGCTTCAGTCTCGAGCGTCAAAAAGAAGAAAAAAAGTTTCCTGAGTTTCCAAACAAATAAAAAATAAAATAAAAAAAAAAGGACTCGCAGCAGGAACATACCCTGTGGACGATGTTCATGCTGTTCATCTCCACACCGTACATTTCAGCTGCAAGAAACTTTTTTCTTTTTAAAGCTTCAGGGACTTCCACCAGAGAAAACATGGATTTTAGTTCAGATTTTATAAAAAAAAAAAAACAACTCAAAGTTAACCTGGAGGAAAAGTTCTGGCCCAGGAAAGTTCCTGTTCCGTCTGGAAAGTTCTGGAAGCTCGGTGCATTTTTTGACAGATACCTTAATGTCCTTGTTAATTGCTAGCACCTTTCACCACACTCTGACTACACACGGGATGCAAACGGCTTGCTGTGTGTGTGTGTGTGTGTGTGTATGGAAATTAAGATGATGAATCATTTAAAAGCAAATATAAAACAATGTGACATGAATAAAAAGTGACTTTCGGATAGACGTGCCACGGCGTATTGATATTCTCTCGCTTCTTTCATGCGTATTAATCGGCAGAAATGAACAAAGTGGCCGCTTTCGTGAGTGAAATAAAGAAGAGAGAAAGAGATGTTCTCCGGTGGAGAGGAAAGGCAGCAGGACAGAGATGAAGGGATGATGAAGGACAGGAGGAGGATCATCTTTGCGATTTCATGGGATTTCAGCCAATTACCTCCGAGCAACAGATCACCTGCGGGACACGCTCCGTTTCCGTGTGAGACGCGTCGCCGTTGACAACACAAATCTCCTCCTCTTGCTCCTCAGCCGCAGCACATGGAGTGGGTGGAGCTTCGGCGTCATCAGCGTGACCATTAGGTGCTTCATCAGGCGTCACCAAGACTTCATCTCCGGACACTTCCTCTTCTGCCGGTGCTGATGGCTCCTCCTCTTTCACGGACTCGCTGACTGACTGGGGCTCTGCCTCTGTGGGCGTGGCTTCTTGATTAAGCTCCACCTCTTGATCCTGCTCCTCTTCAGGCTCTTCTTTAATAAGATTGGTGGAGTCTGTGGAGGTGGGAAGCTGAGTGTGATACTCCGCCTCCTCCTCGCTCTCGCTCTCTGACGAGCCGCTCTTCTCCGGCTCCACCTCCTCTTCCTTTGCTTCCGGGGCTTTCTCTGTAACCATGGTCATCTCAGTGGATGCCTCAGGGACCGGGCTTTTGGGCTTATTTGCTGTGACCTTCTCAACAACGATGATCTCTTCCATGACTTCTATAACCTCGGGCTGACCATTAAGCTCTGAATTCTGTTCGTTCTAAAACAAGTGACAAAAAAAAAGAAAAAACCCACGACAGACAAAGGATGGAGAGAAAAAACAGAAACAATGACCAACATAGATAAACAAAAAAACAGAATGGACAAAAAGAATGAACTTAATCACATTGAAAGAAACAATTAAAACGTAAAACAGATGGATTAACGTATATATGAATAGATGGATGGTTGGATGAAGCAGTGTGTGTTAGGTCTGAAGTGAGATGCGAGTTAGCTTGGTGTTAGGTTGCACCACCTTGCTGATGTCACCGCTGTCAGACAGGGCGCTCTCGAGGGGGGCGGGGTTTATCTGTGAAACATAAATGGTAACCATAGGCAACGGTCACTCAATGCATGTAACATCCTGCATGTTTTTACAATGAGGAGAAGCACAGTACCCACACATACAAGCCAAACAAATAAAAATAAAAAATCAAATGTGGATGATTTTCGAAGCAAATTCTTTAAAAGTTTTGTCTAGTCTGGTCTCCTGGTTATCGATATTAAAAGCTGAAAAGTACAAAAAGAAAGGCAGAGTGAAACTACTTCTCTTTTAAACTAAACTGTTTAAAGTCTCACTATAAGTAGTCTCAGTACAACGACACTGTCAAAAAATTGAAAAAAAAATTTTTTTTAGCTAAATACCGGGACCAGGTCTGGACACAAACTTTTAATAAAAAAAACAAAAGGACAATGTAAGTGAGAAGAGTTAGCCATCACACACGATGAGAGAGCGAGAGAAGAGGAAGTTTAGCGTCAGAAGGCAGAGAGCACCTCGGACCGTGCGGCGACATCGCCCTCCGCTGGAGAGACAGTGCCACTGTGGGATTCGGGGGAGCCAGAGAAACACACTTTACGCAAAAACAGAGAGGCGAGCTCCTCTTCTAAACTCTACACACAGACAGACAGGAGGAAAAGAGGAACAGGTCGAGGACAGGGACAAAGAGGACAGAGAGACAGAAAAACAATTATTCGGGTCTTGTAGAAGTGAGTCCAAGTCACTGAACTTTTCTGTTCTGTTAATGTTTCTGAAGACGCCTCGACCTCCAGGATGGTTGGTCCATACCATTCCTGAGGAAGAGTAGCTAACGCTCTCCTGAGCTAGCACCTAATGCTCCACATAATGCATGTGACTGAGGGTTTGCCGTTTCATTTCACGAGGACATGATTAAAATAATAAACTGCACGATGCGTCCCACTTAGTCACAGGAAATGATGTCATTTCGGACATGTGTTCAGTTACACAGTGGCATATTTATACACTAACCTGTGGTACAGCGTTCGATGAGGACCCTTCATGGGACACCGATCAGGCATAACATTATGACCACCTGCCTAAAATTGTTGGTCCACCTTTTGCAGCCCTGACCCGTCCTGCACTGTGTATTCTGACACCTTTCTATCAGAACTTCTTCAGCAATTTGAGTAACAGTAGCTCATCTGTTGGATCGGATCACACGGGCCAGCCTTCTCTGCATCAATGAGCCTTGACCGTCCATGACCCTGTCACCGGTTCACCACTGTTCCTTCCTTGGACCACTTTTGATAGATACTGACCACTGCAAACACCTCCAAATATCCAAATATCTGGGCCGGTTATTTATTGGTTATTTATTTCGTAATCAAATCTGAACCATCTGTGATGGACTTCCTGCAAATCACAGCTATTTTTATTTCCACCTGCTGGAGATGAAACAAGTTCAGCTGGTTTCATTTCCAAAAATCTAAACAAATTTTAGCTTAATATAAAACCACTGCAACCCTGACAAGAAAAAACAAACAAACAAACAAACAAACAAACCAGCCTGAATTTGCTCCTATTATTTGTGTTAGTACCTGTTAAGAGCACCCAATAATGTCTTTGCAAACAGCAATATTTCTGGTATAGAGACACAAATTAGACCTTATGTCTGTTTATATTGTAGAGAATTGTAACATTGCCAATAAAATCCCAGGGAACGATGTTGCCTAAAATGAAGGAGGAAACTGATAAGATGCTGGATAGATAGCTGAGGTGGGCGTGGTCTAATTTGCTAACGTGTAGGTTGATCGGTAGCACTCGGAGACTCCCAGCCTGCAAGCAACCGAACACAACGATATGAGTCAGGACTTCTCATCCTCTATGTAACAACCAAGCAAGTTGCACATTAATTTAATTTGCTGACGCTTATGCTAGGTTACACAAGATTAGCCCCTCCCACTTGGAAAAGAAAGCAGAGAAATGTCGCCGGTTAGTCGGAATTTGCAGATTGTAACCAGGTGCATTAGGAAACAGCTCGAGGATATTTTAGTTCCCTGGGACGCCATGACTTCGAGAGGAAATCTCTTCCACAGAGCAGCGTTTAAACCCACAGCTGTAAACAAGACCCGGAAGAACAGCGAGAGACCTAATCGTAAACCCAGAGAATGAACTGAGAGTCAGGTGACCCTCGAGAGAAGAGGGAAGGAGGAAGCAGAACAACCAGGTGTGAAGAAGTACACATAGAGAACCACATGATGGAGTGAAGATGGAGTGGGTGATGCCACTCTGTCCCAGAAAAAAAAGCTTCTTACACTTAAGAGATAAAACACAGGCACCAAAAATCACCAGGAAAGCAACGTAACAGCAGTAAATAATAATACAATGTGGAAAACAACAGTTACAGCAGAAAGATAAAGCAAATGAAGTAGAATAAAATAAAGACATCCATTATAAATCTTGCACAGAGAACAGCAGGAAATTGAAATCCAAAGCCAAGCACCAATCAGACCGCATGATTCTCCCAGCAGGGACAAATAAGATGCAGAATATCAGATGCAGAGATATTTTTGGAGAAAGCTGCACTTTTTGCTGAGCCCTGATCAGAGTGAGCATGAAAGATCATCCACCAGGGTGACGACTAGAAACTTTAATCATGGACAACGACTGGTATAGGGAACTGTTGAGGGAACGGTGGCTGCTGAAGGGACAGAGACTGTTGTGGGGGACGGAGACTGTTGAGGGGACAGAGACTGTCGTAGGGGACGGAGACTGTCGTAGGGGACGGAGACTGTCGTAGGGGACGGAGACTGTCGTAGGGGACGGAGACTGTCGTAGGGGACGGAGACTGTCGTAGGGACGGAGACTGTCGTAGGGGACTTAGATTGTTAAGGGGATGATAACCGTTGAAAGGGATGACTGTTGGGAAGACTGTTGAGGGGACAGTAACTGTTGAAGGTAATGAGTGTTGGGGGGGACAATGCCTCTTGAGAGGGAGTGTTGGGGGGGTGACTATTGAGGGGACGATGACTGCTGGGGGGGACTATGACTGTTAGGGGACTGTTGAGGGGACGATGCCTGTGAGGAATACTGTTAGGGGACAAAGACTGCTGGGGGGACGGAGACTGCTGGGGGGACGGAGAGGGGTGACTGTTGGGGAGACTGTTAAGGAGAAGTTGACAGATGAGGGATGACAACTGTCAACAATCAACAACTGTTGAGGTGATGATGATGGCAGGGGAAGTGGACAATGAATAGTATTTTGGGGAGACAACAACTGCTGGAGACAATGACTGGGAGGACTGCTAGGGGCTAAGTGTTAGGGGATGACTTAACAGTGGGGAAAACTGGCAGGATGATGACTGAGGAACAACTGTTGGGGAGATAACAGTTACAAGGTCAGAAAATGACAGTTAAAAGGCACAGCTTCTGTAGTGGACACATGTTGGGGTTCAGCAAATTGAAGAAAAGTTGTCTAGAGTGCAACGGTGTGACTGCTGGAGGACAGATATGGCATTTATAAATAATTCTGTGGAAACACTGACTATGCAAAACCACATATGCCATAGTACTCCAAAATCTAAAGATGTCAGAAAGCAGCAAGTCCCTGCAGTCGTCCATGCTTAAAGTCCCTAATGCCAGAGTCACAAAGCCGTCCACTATTGAATTAAAAGGAAGACTGGCTTTGGGTGTACAGGAAGCGATCATGAGGCAGTCGGGATTGTTTAAGAGACCTCTCGGGATGACTACAGACACAAGCCAGCATTTTGGTCTTACAAGGTTTTACGATGTTATATGCAACAAAATGAAAATCACAGGCAACAGAGAGACAAGATAAACAAGTCCGACTGCTACATGAAAAAAAAAAAAAAGAGAGATGGCAGAGCGAGTGCTGCATGCAGGTGTGTCGGCTCGCAGGGTCTGTGGCGTGAATCCCGGTGCAGAAGCACACATACCCCTGGGATGGGCGGACGCAGGCTGGTTGCGGCGGGGCTGCCCGTCAGACGCTTTTCCCACTGACTGGGCCGAGGTTCTGGAGCCGCCTCCATAAAACTGCGCTTTAGCTCGCTAATGCTAGCCTGATGCCTCAAAACATCCTCTTGTGTCTTATCCAGATCCTATTGCCACGGCGGCCAGTAGACAAGGAAGGGGAATCAACATCCACGTCATTATTGTGAGAATACATAGACATAGTGCAGAATGCAAGCCAAGCCTCACTGCTGGAACATCACGAACCGTCCGATCCTGTCAAACTGCTTATGACCTGGGCCAACAGGGGGCGGAGCTTAGCTTTAACCTGATCAGCCAAATCAGAAACGATCCATTGCTTATCATCAGTAGTTTTATCCTTTTCATTCTTTCACCTCTCGTCTTTGCTCTTGATTTTTTTCTTCCATCATGCTTCAAGCTTACTCTCTTCTTTTACTTTCACATTTTTTTATTCCATCTTATCTTTTTTCCCCTTTTTCTTTCTTTATTCTTTCATGCATAAATCTTAATTCTTTGTTCCTTTCTTAAATCTCAATCTTTCCTTGATTCGTTCATTCTCGTATTTCAATTTCTTTCATTCATTCTTGATTGATTCTTTGAAGCTTTCACTCTTTAATTCTTGACCTGTCCTTTATCCCTATTTAAAAAAAACAAAAAAAACAAAAAAAAACCCACTAGCTACGTTGCTATCAAAACAGAGAAATAGTTTTCATTTAAGAATACAGTGTGTTACTGGTTTCCATCCACACAATAGCAATTTTACTTAAGGTTACATTTCTTGTACGGAATAAAATAAGTGACACTACTGGATGATCTTAGCTAATATTATACAAGAATTCTTACGTCTTTTTTAAGAAGTCAAATTTAACTTAAACCCCACTCCTTTTTGACCCTGGCGATGTCCGTCACTATGTGTGTGTGTGGCAGCAATGAGCCGAGGCTTTACAGATATTTTTCCAGGTATAGTTGCTGAAACACTCGAGAGTGAAACACACACAGCGGCTACACAGTTAAAAGGCTATATTCTGATCCACTTCTCAGGATTATGTAGTTTAGGTCTGAGGTTCTCTTAAGTCTGGTTCCTCTCAAGGGTTCTTCCTCTTCCCATCTAAGGGAGTTTTTCCCTCACCGCAGTAACAGGAGGCTAGTTAGGGATTAGGAATTAATACAAATAAATTAAAATTTGAAAAAGTCTAATATTGATCTTGAACTTTTGGACTAAAAGGCTAATATTCTGTAAAGATTTGAGACAATGTACAATGCTAAAAATGCTATACAAATAAAATTGAAGTGAACTGAATTGAATTCTCTCAGAATAGTTGCTGTGTTAGCGTATTGGATATCTGTGTGTCTTTTACTCAGGATCAGCTCAGGAATCAGTGATGTTTAGTGTACACACACACACAGAAAAGTAAAAAGATTAGTGTGGTTAAGAACTAAAACACAAAAACATCAAAAGATTGCACACACATGCATCATCATTACACCATGCACAAGAGTGTGTACACACACACACACACACAGAATGAGAGTGAAGGGCAGCTCAGAAGAGCGAGAGCACAGCACAAACTCAAGATTCAGAATCGTCTTCATATTTAAAAAGGAATTTCTGGGTAATTACTAATACCCCCCCCCCCCCCCCCCCACCCCCTCCGTCTGATCGCAGTGATACGAACCTCCAGCATTAGATTGCTATGTCTGACATAAATATTCTCTCCCTGCACTCTCAGCTTGCTCTGCAGATTCAAAAACAAAAACCAGACAAAAAACAAAAAAATGTTGGCATGAATAAAAGAAAAAAAAAAAGAAAAGAAAAAGAAATAAAATGAAACAGTGAGTGAGTGAACAGTCCAAACCCAAATGCAGTTTAAAAACCCGTCCAAACCGCCTCCAGGAAGTGTGTGTGCGCGTGTGTGTGTGTATATATATATATAAAATACAGACTTAAATTGACCAAGCACTTAAATTTTAAAGCCCACAACAACTTTTCTTTTTTTTTTTTTTTAAAGCAAACTCTCTTCCTCCTGTAAGATTAATATTACAATCATTACCAATATTACAATATTAACTAATTAAAATAAACAAACAAATTAAAAAAAATTTTTTTTTAATTTTAAAAATATTTTTTATAAATAAAATGATAAATAAAAGAAAAAAAAAGTTACATAGATTTATATAAAAATTTAATTTCTAGAGGATTCAACCCCCACACAATTCATCTTCTGGTCAAAGTGGGCGGGGCTACACAGGAAGTAAGTGACATCAGCTAATCTTATAAACGAATCAGAGAGCACTTTTAATTTGAAGTTTCAGCTCATCTACACATTCCATCACGGTTGTCCCGTCACTTCTCATGGTCACTCTTGCTGTGATTAAAGCTAGTCGTGGTGTTGGGGGCTGTAATGTGTGCGGTGTGACGATTTGGACAGGTTCCTGTTTCATTTCACAATAAAGCGGCGAACAAAACACCAGCACGACACCAAACATCATCCACAAACCAAAATAAGGGAAAAAATTTAAATTAATCAATGAATCACAGCAAGGTTTTAAAATCAAGATTGAAAACCCCAGAGAGACGAAAAGAAAGCGAACAGAATGAAAAAAAAAACACAGCTCTGAATTCAGCGTGGTGATTAAAGGAACCTGGGTTTGGGAGGAACCAGCTCCGTCTGTTTCAGTCTGGGAGCACGATTGGAGGAAAAAAGCAACAGTTAATCACTCATTTCACCTCGGATTGGACAATAACTTGTAAACAGAGAGAGAGAGAGAGAGAGAGAGAGAGGGAGATGCATGCTGGGAAGGTATACAGCAGACCTCAGCTACGGGTTCAGCAGCGACTTCTGCGGGTGTGGCCTCTCCAGGCTCTGCCCCTTCTGTCACCTGCGGAATCTGATTGATGAAAATGATGGACGATTCGATCGGAAGGAATAAAAAAATAAAAAGGTGAAATGGATGATGGGAAGGCTTGACATTTCCATAAAAAAAAAAAAAAAAAAAAGAGGCCATGAGGAGAAAGACTCAAGCTCAGGGATTGGTTAATGAGTGTGAAGGGGTGGGGCGAGGGAATGTGACCTGGTTGTTTTCTAGACTTTTCTCTGCGCAAGTTGTCGACTGTAACTAACAGCACAAACGTAGACGAGTAGACAAAGTATAGAGAAAACGAGACACTGGAGATTATTCGTCAAAGGGGTTACAAGCGAATGAAGTTGATGTGGTTCGAGGAATCTGATGTTCACTGCCATTAAAGTATTAAGTATGAAACGTCTATAGATAATCTTTCACCATATGTATATTTATATATATAATTTATGACGCTGCTGGAAGTCCGGTCATAAAACTCTAAACAAATCCTCACTGTGTAGCTAAGCGCCATCACATTTCGGTGTAACCCCACCCCCTAGGCTCCACCTCTTAAAGTGATGTAGGAGACTGCTGACTCCATCCAGGAAATGATCTTTTATTTGAAGGAAATGTATCAAACGTTAGTGGAAGCGATTTCGGGCGAGATAGACCTCTGGTTAAAGTTCAGACAACAAACTAGCCTTATCCTTTTGGTGTAAAAGGGACCTTGTCTGCATTTTACTGGTGGCTGAACAGCAGATTTCTTTAATCTCTGTGTGAAATAAAAGCTGTATAAACGTGGCATCAGAGGACAAGTCTATTAAAAGACTTTCTGCGTCCACAGTGAGAGCAGTTCGAGTTATATGCTCGCAAACGGGGTCAACGAGGCTGGCGGGGCAGGAGCTATAAATAGACACTCTTAGGAATGCTGGGAAAATCGATTTACAAGCAGGAGGAGGAGGAGGAAGAGGGATGAGTGCTATTTTTACATATCTACCACAGTGCATAGCATGAGGAAGCAATGAGGTTGTGAACTAATGGAAGGAAAAGGGGTCGAGGGTCGGCTTAGGCGGCCGGGTCACACGTCTCCTCTTGAGACGTCGCGTCCGCGCCGACCTCAGCAGCCCAGAAGCGTATGTAAGCTTTGGGCTCGAGGTAGCACAGCGACACTGCGAGAGGCAGTGCGAGTGCCAGAGAGAGCGCCACTGAGTGACAGGCTGAGAGAAAGATGGCAAAAATGAGGAAGAAGGAAGGGCACGGCAGGGCGATGGAGCCGTCCTCGTCTAGCAAGTGTGCACCCTTAAACAAGGCCAGGAGGGAGGAGTCTGGACGTGGGAGGGGTTCGGAGGGAACACTGGAAGGGGGCAGGGCAAAAGCAGACATGCCCTCTTCGGCACAGCGGGCGGAGTCAGTGTCAACGGGGTTGGGTTCGGGTTCAACGGGTAGGTCGGGTTCGAGCTCCGGGTCAAGGTCGCAATCGAGTTCGGGTTCATCCTCAGAGACGTCGGACAGGACATCCAGCTCAGAGATGGTGTCCAGGGTGGGAGGAAGAGACGACAGGGACGAGCAGGAAGGAAAGAACGGGAACATGAAGAGGGACTAAGGGAATGAGGGGTGAGAAGGAAAATAAAGAGAATAAAAAGAGAAGTGTGTATGACGAAAAGTGGAAACAACGTTACAGGAAGGAGAGGAGAGAGACACAGCATTAGTCAGACAGACATTTGGAGGTCAAAGGTCATAGTGTGGAAGAGGATTGTAAGTAAAGGGATTGGTGAGGTGGGAAGGGAATGTGTGTGAGTGTGAGTGTGTGTGTGTGTGTGTGTGTGTGTGTGTGTAGTTTACATCTACATCCAGTATCATTTGCACAAAATTTCCAGTGTTCACTGGAAAGTGATTCTTTCCTTCTTTCTTTCTCTATTTTCTTTTCTTCTCTACTCGTATCTTCCCTCTAACTTTTACTTCTCTTCATTCTCTTTGGTTCTTCCATTCTTTATTTTTTCTCCCATTCTTCTTTCCCTTTTCCCTGTTTCCTTACTTTCTCTTTCCTCTCCCTCTTCTCTTTCTCCTTCTGTGTTTCTTGGCCTGTCATTTCTTTCTCTTATTCCTTCCTTAATTTTTTATTTCTTTCCCCTTTCTTACATCTATACTTTCTTCCAGTTTTTCCTTTCCTCCTCCTTCAGTTTCTTTCCCTCTCCACTCTCTCTTTTTTATGAACACAGCCTAACAGTGTAGCTCGATAAGTGCGAGAAGAAATAAAAGGAGTGACATAAAAAGACTGGGGAGGGAGTAAAAAAAGAAAAAGAAGTGAACACAAATGACTAGCTTTGCCTCAAAGGGAAAAAACAGGAAGTGAGGCGTGAGCCGGTAAGATTCCCTACACGCTTGGATCAGATGAACTTCACAAATCAGCTGTTTGTTGCACACACCCGAGCGCGCGAGCGTAAATCAGACAGAACGTGAACACACTACTTCTGTTTGGTGACATGAGGACCTAAATGTGACCCCGAGATAGAGACGGCAACAGAGAGCATGATGGGAAACTCTGAGTCGAGTTCTAGGGTAAGGAACTGGGGTTGATTATCCTCACAGTTTATGAAACATTCAACATTAAAAAAACACAATGCAAAAGGAAATCCAGAAACACAACCATAACAACAACAATTATAACAACAACAATAATATAAACAGTTAAACTGTCGTGACTCCTTCCATAACAACCTGCAAAGAGAAAAGCCGAGGCTGAAAAGCTCAAATTAAACTTCCTCACCTTGGAATCGGAGGAAAGATCCAGGGCGGGGTCGCGACCATTCTCACCGGGGGCGTGGCCACCATCGCTCACTGGAGCTGTGGAGTAGGGGAAGGTCAAAGGTCACAAAAACAAACCTGGAGAGAGACACCAGGAGCTTTAAACATCACCCTCACAGACGTGACCCACCACAACATCACGATAATCATGTTCATTATATTCATCACTGTACATGATGTGCATCCAGATGTAGTGCTGTAGATGGTGTTTATCCAGATGTGTGGTTCTGACAGTGTTTATCCAGATGTGTGGAGTTGACAATGTTTATCCAGATGTGTGTTGTATAAAGTGTGCTTGGTGTATATCCAGATGTGTTGTGAACTTGATATGTGGTGTGTATGACATGTATACAGGTGTATGGTATAGACAGTGTGCTCTGCGTTAATCCAGGTGTGTGCTTCTGACAGCGTTAATCCAGGTGTGTGCTTCTGACAGCGTTTATCCAGGTGTGTGCTTCTGACAGCGTTTATCCAGGTGTGTGCTTCTGACAGCGTTTATCCAGGTGTGTGCTTCTGACAGCGTTTATCCAGGTGTGTGCTTCTGACAGCGTTTATCCAGGTGTGCGCTTCTGACAGCGTTTATCCAGGTGTGCGCTTCTGACAGCGTTTATCCAGGTGTGCGCTTCTGACAGCGTTTATCCAGGTGTGCGCTTCTGACAGCGTTTATCCAGATGTGTGCTTCTGACAGCGTTTATCCAGATGTGTGCTTCTGACAGCATTTATCCAGGTGTGTGCTTCTGACAGCATTTATCCAGGTGTGTGCTTCTGACAGCATTTATCCAGGTGTGTGCTTCTGACAGCATTTATCCAGGTGTGTGCTTCTGACAGCGTTTATCCAGGTGTGTGCTTCTGACAGCGTTTATCCAGGTGTGAGCTTCTGACAGCATTTATCCAGGTGTGTGCTTCTGACAGCGTTTATCCAGATGTGCGCTTCTGACAGCGTTTATCCAGATGTGCGCTTCTGACAGCGTTTATCCAGGTGTGAGCTTCTGACAGCGTTTATCCAGGTGTGTGCTTCTGACAGCATTTATCCAGGTGTGTGCTTCTGACAGCGTTTATCCAGGTGTGTTGTTTTGACTATGTTTATCCAGATGTGTTGGATAGTGTGTGCTTGGTGTATATCCAGATGTGTTGTGAATTTGATATGTGGTGTGTAAGACATGTACACAGATGTCTGCGTTTATCCAGATGTGTAGTGTAGAATGGCGTGCAGTGTTTATGTAGATGTGTTGAACAGTGAAAGGCCACCAGGTGGCGCTGCTCCTCTGTGACACACACTGCTGCTGTACAGCTGCTGAGGAAATAACGAGGTCAGGATCTAAAGCTGTGACACAGATGAGCGGTCATGTGACACAGCCACGAACAAATTCAGCAATCCGAGTGTGTGTGTGTGTGTGTGTGCTTGCTGTCACGCCCAGCTGAGACCATGTGTGTCACTGTCATTCCCCAGGCACTTGGCTAGCACACTGAGCTATAACGTAGAGGCTGACTGATCTGCTGTGCGAAAAACAGATGGAGATGTTCCACACAATTCCGTTCCTCATTTTAAACAGATTTAAGAAAAAAAACACAGAATTGTGTGAAACAGAGCACACACTCATTCTCTAATTCTGTCCATCATCCTAAAGACAGGGAACATGCCTTCATCTTTTTTTCCTGTGTCTGTGTATGCTCTGTTTTCTCTCTCTCTCTCCCTCTCTCTCTCTCTCTCTCTCTCACACACACACAATATATATAATCACACACACACCCCCTTCAGATCTCTTGCTCTCTCCCTCACTCTGTGTGTGTGGTTATTTACCAGTATCAAGGCTGCGTGAGCTGCGTTTGCTGCCCGTGCGGAGAAAGTGTGGAGAGGGTCGGTCTATCAGAGTGCTGGCCTGTCGGGTCTGAGCCTGGGTTCTCCCGCTATAACGGAACCTAGAACCCAGAGTCAGGAACTTTGACTTAGTTGGCGGCTCCGGATTCAACAACCTGAAACACACAAAAGCACACACAAACACAATAATACACTGTTAGTCTCAGTGGAGGAGGCGTGGCCTCTGTGTGTCAGTCTCAGTGGAGGAGGCGTGGCCTCTCTGAGTCAGTCTCAGTGGAGGAGGCGTGACCTCAGTGTGAATCAGTCTCTGTGGAGGAGGCGTGACCTCAGTGTGAATCAGTCTCTGTGGAGGAGGCGTGACCTCAGTGTGAATCAGTCTCTGTGGAGGAGGCGTGACCTCAGTGTGAATCAGTCTCTGTGGAGGAGGCGTGACCTCAGTATGAGTCTCTGTGGAGGAGGCGTGACCTCAGTATGAGTCTCTGTGGAGGAGGCGTGACCTCAGTATGAGTCTCTGTGGAGGAGGCGTGACCTCAGTATGAGTCTCTGTGGAGGAGGTGTGACCTCAGTATGAGTCTCTGTGGAGGAGGTGTGACCTCAGTATGAGTCTCTGTGGAGGAGGTGTGACCTCAGTATGAGTCTCTGTGGAGGAGGTGTGACCTCAGTATGAGTCTCTGTGGAGGAGGTGTGACCTCAGTATGAGTCTCTGTGGAGGAGGTGTGACCTCAGTATGAGTCTCTGTGGAGGAGGTGTGACCTCAGTATGAGTCTCTGTGGAGGAGGTGTGACCTCAGTATGAGTCTCTGTGGAGGAGGTGTGACCTCAGTATGAGTCTCTGTGGAGGAGGTGTGACCTCAGTATGAGTCTCTGTGGAGGAGGTGTGACCTCAGTATGAGTCTCTGTGGAGGAGGTGTGACCTCAGTATGAGTCTCTGTGGAGGAGGTGTGGCCTCAGTATGAGTCTCTGTGGAGGAGGTGTGGCCTCAGTATGAGTCTCTGTGGAGGAGGTGTGGCCTCAGTATGAGTCTCTGTGGAGGAGGTGTGGCCTCAATATGAGTCTCTTTGGAGGAGGTGTGGCCTCAATATGAGTCTCTTTGGAGGAGGTGTGGCCTCAATATGAGTCTCTTTGAAGGAGGTGTGGCCTCAATATGAGTCTCTTTGAAGGAGGTGTGGCCTCAATATGAGTCTCTTTGAAGGAGGCGTGGCCTGTGTGAGAGTCTCAGTGGAGGAGGCGTGGCCTCTGTGAGAGTCTCAGTGGAGGAGGCGTGGCCTCAGTATGAGTCAGTCTCTGTGGAGGAGGCGTGACCTCAGTGTGAGTCAGTCTCTGTGGAGGAGGCGTGACCTCAGTGTGAGTCAGTCTCTGTGGAGGAGGCGTGACCTCAGTGTGAGTCAGTCTCTGTGGAGGAGGCGTGACCTCAGTGTGAGTCAGTCTCTGTGGAGGAGGCGTGACCTCAGTGTGAGTCAGTCTCTGTGGAGGAGGCGTGACCTCAGTGTGAGTCAGTCTCTGTGGAGGAGGTGTGACCTCAGTATGAGTCAGTCTCTGTGGAGGAGGTGTGACCTCAGTATGAGTCAGTCTCTGTGGAGGAGGTGTGACCTCAGTATGAGTCAGTCTCTGTGGAGGAGGTGTGACCTCAGTATGAGTCAGTCTCTGTGGAGGAGGTGTGACCTCAGTATGAGTCAGTCTCTGTGGAGGAGGTGTGACCTCAGTATGAGTCAGTCTCTGTGGAGGAGGTGTGACCTCAGTATGAGTCAGTCTCTGTGGAGGAGGTGTGACCTCAGTATGAGTCAGTCTCTGTGGAGGAGGTGTGACCTCAGTATGAGTCAGTCTCTGTGGAGGAGGTGTGACCTCAGTATGAGTCAGTCTCTGTGGAGGAGGTGTGACCTCAGTATGAGTCAGTCTCTGTGGAGGAGGTGTGACCTCAGTATGAGTCTCTGTGGAGGAGGTGTGACCTCAGTATGAGTCTCTGTGGAGGAGGTGTGACCTCAGTATGAGTCTCTGTGGAGGAGGTGTGACCTCAGTATGAGTCTCTGTGGAGGAGGTGTGACCTCAGTATGAGTCTCTGTGGAGGAGGTGTGACCTCAGTATGAGTCTCTGTGGAGGAGGTGTGACCTCAGTATGAGTCTCTGTGGAGGAGGTGTGGCCTCAGTATGAGTCTCTTTGGAGGAGGTGTGGCCTCAATATGAGTCTCTTTGGAGGAGGTGTGGCCTCAATATGAGTCTCTTTGAAGGAGGTGTGGCCTCAATATGAGTCTCTTTGAAGGAGGTGTGGCCTCAATATGAGTCTCTTTGAAGGAGGTGTGGCCTGTGTGAGAGTCTCAGTGGAGGAGGCGTGGCCTCTGTGTGAGAGTCTCAGTGGAGGAGGTGTGGCCTCTGTGTATGAGTCTCAGTGGAGGAGGCGTGGCCTCTGTGTATGAGTCTCAGTGGAGGAGGCGTGGCCTCTGTGTATGAGTCTCTCTGGAGGAGGCGTGGCCTCTGTGAATCAGTCTCTGTGGAGGAGGTGTGGCCTCTGTGTGTCAGTCTCAGTGAAGGAGGTGTGGCCTCTGTGTGTCAGTCTCAGTGAAGGAGGTGTGGCCTCTGTATGAGTCTCTTTAAAGGAGGTGTGGCCTCTGTGTGTGAGTCTCAGTAAAGAGTGTGTGTGTTTCACCTGAAGAATGTGTGATGCTCTACACAGACTTTCCAAACCCTCTTAGCGGCGCGATAGTTGGGCAGCTTAAATCCCACTGTGTTCTCAAACTGCTCCGCCTATCTCATACAAACACACACACGGAGTTCAGTGTTTGTTGCTGGTTTGTGTTTGTGTGTGTGTGTGTGTGTGTGTGTGTGTATATACACACCTCTCCCGGTCTGATTTTGATGTAAAAGTTGCTGCGTTTGTAAGAAATCTTGAGAATTTTGGGCCAGGCGAAGCGGTTGATTCTCAGACGGTCTTTGTAGATCAGCAGGCCGTTAGCACACACTCCTAACATGATGTCCACACCCTCAGAGTCCTGACACACACACACACACACACACACACACACACACACACACACAGTGAACGGAAATGCTGCAGGAGTTTGTGTGTCCAAACCACACACTAGGGCACACTGCTTAGGGAATTAATGTGTGGTTTGGGATGCAGCCCTGGTTCAGTGTTCCAGCTTCAGTTCATTTCCTTTTTGCAAATTAACATGAATGTCAAGCCTGTTAACTCCCACACAGTGCCTGTGTGTGTGTGTGTGTGTGTGTGTGTGTGTGTGTGTGTGTATAAAGGGAACAGTAGGAAATCAATATCTCTGATGGATGGAAACGATGTACACAGATGAAGAGACGCTGTAAGATGCTTTTAACACATGCACACTTTCTCCATCTGTCATTCTCCCCATCTGTCCTTCATCTGTCCATCTCTCCTGGTCATTCCTCTCTCCTCCCTTTTCAACCATCCATTTCCCTCATTTTCTCCATCAAAATCTGTCTCATTCTCTCCATCCACCCCTCTCTCCCAGTCATCTCAGTCCCTTCATCCATTTTTCTTTTATTCTCTCCATCCATCCCTCTCTCCTACTATCCAAACATCCATTTCTCCATCCATCTCTCCCCCTTTCTGTTCATTCCTCGATCATATTCTCTTGATCATCCCTCTCTTCTCTCCCCCTCCCCCACCTGACACTGATGCAGCGAGATGCTAATTTTAGCATATCACAGCAGAGGACATGACAGACACGCAAATGCACACACACAAAAATAACTCCTCCCACTTATATTACAGGGGCGGGGCTTACGTTCTTGTTTGTATGTTATAGTCAACCTGTTTGTGGGCGGAGCTTACCTTTGCATAATGAAGATCAACACCATACATGGACAGCTTTTTGGCATTTTCCAAGAAATGAACATCAGCCTGAGCTGGAGACATTCCCCTACATACATACATACACACACACACACACACACACACACACACACACACACACACACACACACCCCCCCAGAGAGTGAGACAGGTGTTTTTTTCTTTCTTTCTTTTAACCAATCATCATACATTATGTGTGTGTGACCTGTGGGACTTGTGCAGCTCCAGCACTTTCTCCTCAAGCTCTTTGGTTTGATCTTTAGCGAGCTGGAAGTCGGCGATGGACTGGAGCTGCTGCTCGGCCGAGTCGTGATCCCCGAGCTCGGCCTGCAGCGTGTAGGAGCCGAGCAGAGCCAGAGTGACGAAGGAAGCCGGCAACCGACCCGACACGATGTCCTGCCTCAACTGCAGACACAGCAGATACCTGTACACACACAGTTAATATTTACCCATGTCTCACTTTCCTTTTTATTTATTTCTATGATGTTGTTAGACAGCAAACGGGTTACAGTTAAACACAAAGCTGTAACTGAAGCAGTTTTATTTACTGTAACTCTATCAGACAGACAGGTGGAGGAGCGTTATTGCGCGCGTGTGTGTGTGTGTGTGTACCTGGTGAGGTCCTCAGTGAGCTGTGAGGGATCCGGATAGAACTTCACGTTGAAGGCAAACTGCCACTGAGAGTCTGGAGAGAAAGAAGAACACACAAACACCTTACTCACCCTGGTGCTGTGGGTCTCTGAGTTCTGATGGGTCAGTTCTGCAGCTCTGTATTAAAATGCTTGTTATGAGCCGTTGGAGTTTCTATAGTAACAGCTCGGTCACACACGTTAGACGTGGCACTGACCAACAGATCAAATGAGGAGACGGCGTTTGTGTGTGTGTGTGCTCATTAGTGAGACATTGAACTAACGTCTCTAGTCTCATAGCGCTAAAGGGGGTGTTTGCCTGATTAACATGGTGTGATCCTGGTGTGCGTGTGTGTGTGTTGTCCTGAGGTTGCAGGTCAGTGCAGGAACTTCCTGTCTGCCCGGGGCACTCGGTTCTCACTGTAGGGGTGAGGAAAAGACCAGCAGAGACAAACATGGACCGAACGTGTTCTTTCACTCAGTACAGGGAGAGAGAGGAAGTGTGTGTGTGTGGCACAGCTTCATAACATGTTATTGTGTGCGTGTGTGTGTGTGGCACAGCTTCATAACATGTTATACTCTGTGTGTGTGTGTGTGTTGCTCTAATTACAGCAGGCTAAAATAAAACCCAACACACAGAGAGACAAAGATGGTATGACCCAGTTTGGATGATCTGGGTCGCACTGACTCATCACCAATACGTGTGTGTGTGTGTGTGTGTGTGTGTTCCATATTTTCTAAGTCAATTATTTTTTTTAGTTAAATTAAATGGAAGCCAGTGTCTTACATGTTGTTCAGGTTTTTGTTTCTGAATGGAATGTATTCATTAGAAAGTCTGTCGGTTTGTTATTACATGTTTATTACATGCTTATTACATGCTCATTACATTTTTTTCCTTCTGCTGTTTGGCTAAACAACTTGTTTATTCTTGTTTTATTGAGATCTAAAACACACACTAACATATTAATGAGTCAAAGCATGAAGAAATGAAAACCTAATCTGGTTAAGATAATGACATGCTGAGAGTTTGTGTTTAATAGGAGTGTGTGTGTGTGTGTGAGAGAGAGATAGAAATATTTAATAAAGCTACTTACTGCGGATCTGACGTTTGATCTCCTTCATCGGATCGAGCCAGCACTAAACACACACACAAATATTCATGATGTGAAAAACACTTTAACACCCGACGTGAGATCAAATCAGCACTGTAATTAGTGTGTATGTGAGATGTGTGTGTGTGTATGTGTGTGTGACGTGATATTTCAGTTTCAGTGCAGAGTCACACAGACCGCTGTCCACTGACTCACTGTAATACACGATAAAGGAACGTCACAGACATGGCTCTCACCCTCTGGTCAGCGTTGTCTTTGAAGCTCAGGCCGAAGTAATCCTTCTCCAGGAGGTTCAGGTGCTCACACACTTTCTGAAACAGGAACTGACCCTTGGCTCGCTTCTGCAGATCCACACACACACACACACCCCACACACAAGTTAATATTAAAAGTCCAAGTCTATCAACACAATAAATAAAATAAAAAATAAATAAATAAAAAACACCTGCCCTGTCAGCCAATCAGATGACTTCATATCATCTAAGAAGGAAAAACCTTTACTCTTCTGAACACCTACGTCAGATATAAACACAGACCAGGCATAACATTATGACCACCTGCCTAATATTGTGTTGGTCCTCCTTTTGCTGACCCGTCATGCACTGTGTATTCTGACACCTTTCTATCAGAACCAGCATTAACTTCTTCAGCAATTTGAGTAACAGTAGCTCGTCTGTTGGATCGGATCACACGGGCCAGCCTTCGCTCCCCACGTGCATCAATGAGCCTCGGCCGCCCATGACCCTGTCTCCGGTTCACCACTGTTCCTTCCTTGGACCACTTTTGATAGATACTGACCACTGCAGACCGGGAACACCCCACAAGAGCTGCAGTTTTGGAGATGTTCTGATCCAGTGGTCTAGCCATCACAATTTGTCCCTTCGTCAAACTCGCTCAAATCCTTACGCTTGTCCATTTTTCCTGCTTCTAACACATCAACTTTGAGGCTAGGTTTCCTGTAAAGAGCTGTTTGTGTAAGAATCATGGAATTAGTCTCCAGTGTCAGTGTTTCCTGTCGGTAACAGAGAGAAGAACAGAGAGGCCAGAGAGTGAACAGGAAGTAAAGGAGTTTGTTAACCACGAGATACAAAGAAAGAAGGAACGTGTGAGATTACTGATAGCGAGCTGGCGCTGGAAGAGCACATAGGCTTACAGTGAAAACTAGCAAATAACAGCTGTGTGCGTGCGTGTGTGTGTGCGTGTGTGTGACTTCTGAGGAATGAGACACCGAAATGTCATCAGACACACAGACACGATTATCTCATCTTTTCATATTTGAACAGCTTGTGTAAAGGAATGTAAAGCCGGAGAAGGAACGAGTCTGGACCGGCCCACGCCACGCAGCCACGACATTTCTGCTGTGTTGAGGACACGGACATGACGGGGCGAGAGACGAGACGAGACGAGAGGCGGAGACAGACAGCAGACGAGCGACAGATGTTGGCGTCTGTCGGAACGCAGCTTCCGTAAAGGCTGCTGCTGCTTGGACAATGGGCCGGTGTTCGTGGGGTCAGTGCTCTCCCTGCACCACAGCAACTCCTTTACTCCCGGCGTGACGCGACGCTCTGGCCGTTTGAAGCCGGACGCTAACACGTGAATATTACCACTTTCTCTTTCTTTCTCAAAGGTTCTATTGTTTCCTCAGTAACGGCTCTTTCACAGACAAAGTGATAAAGTTTACTTTTACAGAATTAGTCTCCAGTGTTTGTGTTATGCAATGGCCAGCATTAAATGTAACTATAAACGGATAAAAATACCACCTATGACGTGTCATTCTTTTAATAAGTAACAAATGATAATTGGTGGCAACTTGCTAACATGCTGCTACAGGACCAGGATGTGTAAACTGAAGAGATTCGAGACTAGGCAACGACCATTAAGGATGGGTACACACACACACACACACACACACACCCAGACCCAGAAACTAATGGATTCTAGGAAGTGTGGTGCAGAATTGATTTGATCAGGCAGAAATGGGCCAGGCAGAATTAAGTACATTGGTAATATCACAGACACAGATAACACAAACAGGCTTCTGCTGAAGTCCACGTGACTACAGCATCAACTCTGCTAAAATTTAGCTTTCTAACCGTAACGTGGGTGGAGCTAAACACAAGCATAAATCCTACGCGTCCTAAAACCTAGCATTAAGCTGAGCTAGCAGACGAAAACTAACCTAAGCGTAGCCCAGGTGACTGCTCGAGGTTCTTTTAGAAATCTGTCACTTCATATGTGTATTTTAATATTTCGTAAACAAGACCTCAAATAGTTAAGCTAATGTACCCTGACTGATGAGACTGGACTGCTGGGTGTGCTGCTAACACACACACACACACACACACACACACACACACAGTCACATGAGGACTGTAGGGATTAACGGAAACAGACGAATCGTTACGACCCTGAACTAGTTATCAAGGGCAGATTTAACGAGTGTGTGTGTGTGTGTGTGTGTGTTGTCACGTCTCTGTATGTGAGCAGAGGATGTAATGACCTGTGGTTAAACCCCACTGTGTTATCTCTCTCTCGCTCACACACAGCTGCAGTTTGGGGTGGAGGGTCTGAAGATGTCAGAGCTCAGAAATGAGCCTGAATAACACACACAGGCTTTCTGCATGGACGTCCTGCTGAAGGTCAAGAACCCAGTGTTTAAACAAGTCTTCGGGGATGAACGCTGCTGAAAGAGGGGAAGAAAGAAATGGAGAAGAGAACTGGGGAGGGGCAAAGGAGACGGCCGAGGAGCCAGAAAGACACTCAGAGTGATAAACACGGTGTTCAGGACAGACTAGATTCTTACAGATAGAGGCTGAGGCCCACTGAGAGGATTTCTGGGGTTTTCCAGCTTTATTCGATGCAGAATGACCTCACACACGGCCTGCTGGGATGAGGCCCTGAGCACATTCAGCACTGTGATTGGACAGAACGTTCCCCCTTTCTAAAATTTATGAGCTTATGTCATTATAAAAGGAACACAACCATGAGGAGGAAAAGAGAGAGAGAGAGAGAGAGAGAGAGAGAGAGAGAGAGAGAGTATAAAAGAATGCAAGAGAGATTACAAAAGTTAGTAAAGGGAATTTTTGAATGTATTAACCTGACGGACAGACCGAAGTGGCCAATCACATCCATTCAAGGAGACCACAGTTTCTGACCTGCCCAATTAAAGTCAACGCAAGTAGACAAAGATGGCAAAAAGTGGACCAACTGTGTCCACTCATAAGGAAGTGATAACCACTCAAAGACCAATGTTTCCGAAAGACGAACAATGTTGTCCATAAAAGTGGGATCAAAATGACAGGCGAATGACATTCAATGATGTCCATTCAAGGGGGCCAAGTGATGTCCATTCAAGTGGGGCCTCCCACTCAATGGGAGCTGGTGGCACCCACTGGATGACAGCTAGTAGTGTCCACTAGAGGGGGGCCAGTACAGTACAGTCCACTCAATGAGGGCGGCCAGTGGAGTCCACTCAATGAGGGCGGCCAGTACAGTCCACTCAATGAGGGCGGCCAGTGGAGTCCACTCAATGAGGGCGGCCAGTGGAGTCCACTCAATGAGGGCGGCCAGTGGAGTCCACTCAATGAGGGCGGCCAGTGGAGTCCACTCAATGAGGGCGGCCAGTGGAGTCCACTCAATGAGGGCGGCCAGTGGAGTCCACTCAATGAGGGCGGCCAGTGGAGTCCACTCAATGAGGGCGGCCAGTGGAGTCCACTCAATGAGGGCGGCCAGTGGAGTCCACTCAATGAGGGCAGCCAGTACAGTCCACTCGAGGGGGGCCAGAGATAGGGATTAGTGACTCATGGGGGGGATGAACTGCATCCACTCAAGGTCATCAATGCCATCTCCACAAGTGGACCACTGACACCCAGAACACCGGTCTATTCAATTCAATTCAATTCAGTTTTATTTGTATAGCGCTTTTAACAAAGAGCATTGTCTCAAAGCAGCTTTACAGAACATAAGAAACAATAAACAAACAAACAAACAGTCCTAGATGT
>JAUCMX010000030.1:8560935-8575935 GCA_033459395.1 Hemibagrus guttatus | reverse complement strand
AACCATCATGCCTTTTACAACTTCCCTTGGCCGTAAATTCGCTCATAAACAGTTTCCACTAAGCTGCCTGGCACGGACTCAAGCGCAAACCTGTTCCTATGGCAACGGGTTTAAATGTTAGCATGGCGGTTGTAGCAGTATGTGTGGTTTACTGTGTTTACACTGAGCAGGACATGTGAACGCGTGTACTCGCCATCTGTTAACTTTTTCTTTACTTCTACATGAAGATTAACCCTGTTCAGATGGGATTAGGAATTTATTTATCTATTAAGGAATTTTATTAGTTCAAGAAATCCCTCAAAACCTTTTCAAGAACCTCTTTCCAGAATACCAAAACAATTTATTCAGGAATCTTTTCAGGAATTGAGGAATATTTCTGGGTGGTCAGGAATCTTCAGAAAACCCTACACAGTTTAGTAGAAATCTGTAAGGAACCTTTTCAGGATTAGCTTTAGTTCAGAAAAGTTTTTAAACAGACACACATGAAACGTGTACGACGTGTGTGCTAGGATTTGATGACTAGCACTGGTTAGCTGTCTAACTCATTCTGCAGGAGAGACGTGTAGCTGCATGTGGTTCCTTCATCTCGCACATCTCTCCTCTTTTGTTTTCATCACAAAGGCACCCTGCAGATGTGCTGCTCACATTCCATCAGCGTATCTGCCCGTGCCTCACACACACACACACACACACACACACACACACTCAATGATCCATGACATTTACAGGTCAAACAACCTCAAACTCGGAAAGAAAACCCAACGTTTTCTGTTTCTTTGCAGGAACCTTTTCAGGAGCCATTTCTGGAAATCCAGGATCCAACCAGGAACTCTTCCAGGAATATGTGGGTTCAGAAAATTTTGCTCAGGAACCTTTCAGGGAATTTAATTTCAGGAAAAGTAATTAGGAACCAGGAACTTTTTGTTTGGAGCTCTGGAACTGTTTCAGGAACTCCCCAGGAAGCGCATCCTGTGAACCCCAGTAAGCTCCACTGGTGGAAGCCGAGAACATTTTTGCAGCAATGGTATGAAGAACCCAGGAACCTTTTTTCAGATCTCTTTCAACATTACCTCTGATGGTTACAAAGGGCTGAGACTGGAGACTCCTTACAGAACACACATTTCTCCTCGGCGGAACACACACTCACCTCCACTTCACACTGGTACTGGCTCCCATCCAGCAGGGTCACATGACACACCACCATCTTCATCTTCTTTCCAGGTTTGAGAGGAGACACGGCGACGCTCTCCTCCTCTACGGCCTTCTTCTCAGAGTCTTCCTCTCTCTCCTCTTTCACTGGCTGCACATATCACACACACACACACACACACACACACTGCAGATTTTAGATGAAGATTTGGGAGGAAAAGCTTTCCTCTCAGCTCTCGGCACCTCGTCCCAGGGATGTGGCGTGAGGTTAAAGGTCATGACCGCTCACCTGTGTCTCTGAGCTGCACACAGAATTCTGCTCCTGCTTCCTCTCGGGTGACTCGCCTTCTCCCTTTGGCTCCTCCTCTTCCTGTGTCTGAGTGGGTGTGTCTTTAGACTCTACTTGGCTGAGGGATTTTTGGCGTTTGGGCCATGAAGGCAGGAAACGAGAGATGCCTTTGTCCTTCTTCTGCCCGCTGGAAGGGGAGGGGCTCGTTGGTGGGGCAGGCTCCGCCTCCACTTTCTGTAACATGCAACCAAAAATCGCATTAGCGCTGTGCTCAGTGAGTGTGTGTGTGTGTGTGTGTATGTGTGAGCTGTTGAGTTTGATCTACAACTAGCTACAGTTAAGTTAGCTGGACAACGACCGGTAGAACATCCTCTCCTGGGTCACTATACCTCTGGACTCTCAGGGTTCCGAGGGTTCTCCGCTGCAGCTTGAGGTTCTGTGTCCGTCTTCTGCGTGCTCTCTGTGCTGGGTTCTTCGACCTGCTGCTCCTCACTCTGCTGCTTCTCCGGCTCCTTCTTCACCTCTGCCTCTGGCCCCGCCTCTGTCGTCATGGCAACCAATCAGACTGAAGGACAGAGAGTGAGAGATTTTTTATCAGTGCATGCTTAAATACAACAACCAACTCTTCTTACTAACCGTCACCGTCGACAGTAATCTCCATCCCTGTAATGACGTCATTAAACACACACACACACACACACACACTATTAGTTGATTGTTCACATGAACACGAGAGTAAATAATCAGAACGACGAGAAAATAACTGCGCCTAACACCGAAACCACATCAAGGCCGAGTTCATCCTTTTGTTATAGACAAGTATTCAGTGTGCAGACACACCTACCACCACACACACACACACACACACACACACGTATTCTTGTTCACTTTGTATGATTAATGTGAATGTTGTGTTGTTGCCATACTAACACAACTGTGTGTGTGTGTGTGTGTGTGTGTGTGTAGATTCCCCAGCACTGATTTTGCAATGCTGATGATTATCTATACAAACGTTAAGTGTTTTATTTATGAAGACATCAGATTTGATTAAACAGTTTTAAACTAATTCTGTATTATCTACATGCTGATATGAGAGACAGACTGTGTGAGAGAGAGAGAGAGAGAGAGAGAGAGAGAGAGAGAGAGAGAGAGAGAGAGAGAGTGCTAGACAAACAGAGAGACAGACAGACAGAGAGAGAAAGAAAGAGAGAAACAGAATGAGAGTGAGAGAGAGAGATTGATTGAGAGAGAGACAAACAGAGAAAGACACAAACAGGCAGACAGGACATAGAGGAGATAGAGGCATAGGAACAAGCAGCCACACAGACCGAGAGACAGACGGTGTGAAAGAAAGAGAGAGTGAAAGAGAGAGAGAGAGAGAGAGAAAGAGTGACAGAGACAAGCTGCAAGAGAGAAACAGGCAGACTGAGAGGAAAAGAGAGAGAGAGAAACAGAGAGAATAGGCAGAAACAGACAGAGATTGAGGCATAGGAACAAGCAGCCACACAAACGGATACAGTGTGAGAGACAGACAGACAGAGACAGACAGACAGGTGTAAGTAAATGAATGAACAGTGTAAGGTAAGAATGTTAAACATTAAGCTTTGTGTGTTAACACCTCTCATTAAGAGCTACTCTGTGTGCTGGCACGTGTGTGTGTGTGTGTGTGTGTGCTGACAGTGCCTCGGTACCGTACACTTTGTTTACACTAATTTGTTTACACTGCGTAAGTAACACTGCTTCAAATGTAGGTGTTCTAATGAGACACAGCGATGGTGTGAGATGGTGACACAAACACACGTCTGGTAGGATGGAAGTGTTTTAATGCTGAACATGAAACACAGGGCGTGTGTGTGTGTGTGTGTGTGTGTGTGTGTGTGTGTGTGTGTGTGTATAGTGGAGCAGATATGCTATGATTAACGGAGTGTGTGCGCATCGGTTCTGTCTGTAGATAATTACAGGCTGCCTGTATACACACGTGTGTGTGTGTGTGTGTGTGTGTGTGTGTGTGTGTGTTATAGTCACAGACTAAACACCAAAACACAGGTGTGACACAGACACACACACACACTCTTAAGTATCTGTATGTTAAAAGACTTTTGCTCATAATTTGATAAATAAGTTGGAGTTGCAGATGATTTCTATTTCGTTGTGTGTTTTGGGAATAAACAGCTCCTGGTCTGGAAAAATGCGTTATGAAATTATCCTGAAATATTCCGAAGAAACAGTGACTTGCTCTGAGCTCGGGGACTAAAGGAAGCTTGAGCAACACACAGAAATAACTGCAGATTTGATTAGATTGTAACCACGTTAGTGTGAGATCAGATTAAGATTCCTGCAGCAGCTGCTCCTAAAACACCAGAGCCACAGAAGAGAGAACTGTCTTCTGTATCGGAGACAAAGGGACGTGGCCTGCTCTGGATCTGGAACACCACTGGCTCGGTTTCATGGTGAATAACCAGTTACTCCGAAAGGTCAAAGTTCAAAGAACATACAGATGCTGCTGTTTCCATCTCATCCAGAGTTCAGAGCTTCAGCCTGGCACACACCCCTGGAAGTCCACTCTGCATCAACTGATCTGATTAGAAATCCACACTGGGGGTCAGATTCGTCCATTAAGGGAAAAGGGTGCGGGAGGGTTCAGGTTACTCTTTTAAAGACGGGTGGAGGGTAGGGGGTTGAACAGGTTCCTCTGTTGGGGGGCAGTTCCAGTGGGGTCAGGCTCCTTCTATGGGGGGGGGGGGGGGGGGGGGGGGGATCAGGTTCCTCAACTGAAGAGTGAGAAGATCCATTGAGGAGAAGGTCAGGATACTCCACTGAAAGGCGGGCCAGGATACTCCATTTAGGGGTGGGTCAGGTTCCTCATTTTGAGGGGCGGGTTAGGATACTCCGTTTAGGGGTGGGTTAGGATACTCCATTGATGAGTGGGTCAGGTTACTCTGTTTAGGGGTGGGTCAGGTTCCTCATTTTGAGGGGCGGGTTAGGATACTCCGTTTAGGGGTGGGTTAGGATACTCCGTTTAGGGGTGGGTTAGGATACTCCGTTTAGGGGTGGGTTAGGATACTCCATTGACGAGTGGGTCAGGTTACTCTGTTTAGGGGTGGGTCAGGTTCCCCATTTTGAAGCGTGGTGAGAGGTGGGTCAGGATACTCCTTTGAGAGGTGGGTTAGGTTAGTCCTTTTGAGGGGTGGGTCAGGTTCCTCATTTTGGGGAGTGGAAGGGGGGTGTCAGGCTCCTCACTTTATTTATTTGCATACTATTTACTTATCTACGTACATATCCGATTACATAATTTATCAAGTTACATACGTACTTGTGCACCAACACGTAAGCCTTTAGTTACTGTTTTCTATCTACACTATTACATCCTATCTTCTGTTACTTGTTTATTTATCAGTGTGAGGTGAATTACAGACCTCCACTCCTCTCCCTCGCTCTGCTCTTTTACGTTTCCTCATCTGGTTTCCAGGACAACACTGTTCCTACGGAGACGCCTGCAGTTTGAGCATCGTCACCCGCAGAGATAACAAAAGCAAGGGTCTGAACTACACACACACACACACACACACACAGTTGATGTTCAGCAGAGTGGAACTAAATGACTCTCTGAATGATGTGGAGGCCGCACGCTCCGCTCACATTATTCAACACACGCTTTATAGGCACGTGTGTGTGTGTGTGTGTGTGTGTGTGTGTGTGTGTGTGTGTGTGTGTATATATATATATATATATATATATATATATATGTCACTTTCCCCTCACTGAACAGAAGTGGAAAAATCAGAGCAGGGTCAGCTCAGTGCAAAAGTCCACTTCTCTCTACACCACAGGACTGCTGAATTCTGTATTCTGATTGGTCAGGAGGATGTTGATTCATTTTCTAGCACAGCAGATCTGACAGTAGTGGAGCTGCAGATCACAGGTTTATTTCTTTCACACTCAGAGCATACACTGATGTCCAGATGTTGTTTACATGGATTCCATCTGGAGGCTGGGTGACTGAATGACGTCCAAGCATGACATCACCACACCCACCCAGAACCGGACCTCCACCCCTCATCTGGACCATACACACACACACACACACACACACACACAGTGTAATCCACAGTAAGGGCGTGTTATTACAGAACTATCAGGATTATTGAAGCTATCTCTTCTATATGTGTTGCGCATCATGGTTTGCAGGTTTTTACAAATTCTTTAAAAAAAAAAAACTGAACATTTTATGCTGCCGAAAAATATTTTTATCATTTAAATTTCCGTGGTAACAAGAAGAGTTGTTTAGCGCCGACACACTAGCTGAAAATTTATACACGTCGCGCGACTCTAAACCACGTTCTCCCACACTGACTCGGGCACAGATGGCAGCATGGGGCTTAGAAACATGAGATTACAGGATTACCCCCCACACACACACACACACACACACACACACACACAGTTATTTCACTTAATGACATGCTGACGTCTGATTGGTTCGACTGCTGTACAGAATTATAACTAACGTCATTTTTATACTTTTTACTTGTCGCAAGATTCCCAGTGGGTGTGGCTTCATATACTAATAAGCACTCGGTGATTGACAGCAAGACACTTCTGACTGCGTTGGTACCCAAGCAACTAAACAAAACAGAACACCAAACAGGACTTCCTCACTTTACATCAGCTTTCGTTGGTTGTGTATTCTATGACTAGGTCAGCTTTTGCTTGCTAGGTTAGCTTTCAATCCATTACTTAGCATTCATTCGTCTGGTCAGCATCTGACTGTCGGTCAGCGTCATCATTCTGATGTCGTGCTTTAAAGCATCCTGTAAAATCTTACTCCAACACAACCACTAGCGCACTAATGGAGTGTGTGTTGTGGAACCGCCCTCCTGTTACATCTCAGTGGACATCACATCCCAAAAGGCGCTCAGAAGCCCCTGTCTCGGTCTCACTCCACCGGCGTCAGTGCGCCAAGGCGAAGCGAGCTTTATTGCTACACAGGTGCGCACACCGCATAGCAACCCGGTCTCCGGGGTCTCGCCCAGTCAGGGGTTACACACTCTAAACACAGATTCTCGCTCCAGTTTTCCATTCTTACTGCAGAGAAGCATAAAAATGTGAAGAATTTTCCAGAAGGGCTTTTTCAGTGATACAGTGAAACGATCTTTCTAGTTTGTGTGAGCAGCTTAAAGACTGTAAACTCTCAAGAGCGTCCTCGCAGTGAAGGCAACATCTAATTCATGCATCATCCTGGGACCAGAGCTTAGGTTTCGTTACAAATAAAGCGGACACACATTTACTTAGAGGGAGCGCAAGAACAAAAGTCACAAATCCGCTGTCAGAAACGAAGGCTGCTGTGTAGAAATATCAGCACGGCGACGTCATCTCGTGCACGGCGAGGGCGAAAGGAATGCATACAAAATCTTTCTTTGCTACAGTTTCATTCAGAGGATACAGGAAGGCCATGCAGGCTGATAGCTTTACTCGTGTCTTGAGATGGAGAATGCGATGTTTTGAAACTTTTTCTGAGCCAACCCAAACTGAGAAGAAGTGCGGAATTGTTGAAAACTGTAGCTACAGTTCACTGTAACTGATTCACACGACGCTACAATGCGATTAGACCGAGGTTTTGGGAATGATGAGATATCTGGTTTGTACTCGCAATAATAAACAAACCATGCACAGACTGTATGAGAGAGAAACTTCAGCGATGGGATACGCGAAAGATCAGACACCATGACTAACTGTAGCAAGCCGTGTTGGAAGGAAAAAGAGGTACGTTCTTGGTTTGAAATCCAAACTGGCCCAACGATGTGAAAATAAAAACCATGATCCACCCAACACTTTGGGAAGACCGAGCAAGTCGTTCTAGCTGTTTGTTTTCCCACAGACTCCACAGCGATGTGGCCTTAACCACCAATGAACTTTTACCTTTGACTTCTGTCACCATGAGGGGATTCAGTGTTTGTGTGTGTGTGTGGGGGGGGGGGGGTGATGGGCAGGAAGTCCGGCATACTGACAGACCAGAGATTCCCACCAGACGGAGTGGCTTCCTGTCTGTCCAGCATTCTATTATCTTTCCGCTCAATACCATGCTTTCTGGCATTATTCATTTCCATCCATCTCTTGCTGCAGCATGATGACAACCCATAACTGCTAAGTTGTATAAAATGTAAGTCGCTCTGGATAAGGGCGTCTGCCAGAAATGTCCATCAATAACTCAATCCATCAGATAACCTCGAGCAAGTCCGGTAAAACAAGTGGCCCTATTTAAGCCCATTGGATATAATTAACTAAGGAATCGGATCGAACGGGGTAATATACTGGGAGCATCACTGTATCGTGATAATCTGCTCCAGGGTAAAAGTTTTGCAATGTGAACGTTCGTCAAGGTTCCTCCTTGTTCCCGAGACATCACCACCACCGAGCAGACCAAAGATCGTGTTAGCACAGAGCACAAACCTGTTCTCGAGTAAGGAGCATCCTGATTAATAAACAATTCGACAACTTTCGGTAGACGGATTTGACGCGTCTCGTCTTGATGTTGATGCAAGAGAAACAACACGTGAAAGCAGCCACCATTTTTACTACAACACGACAAGGTCCTGGTGTCAGCCAACACCCAACATCAATGCTCTGACAATAATCGAGCCCTCCCGCAACGAGCTCCTGCGAGTCAAGCGAAGCATTTGCAACTGACATCAAGGTATTTTCATCCCGGTTTGCCCTTGGAGAGATATGCATTCAGTTTTGTTTTTTTTATGGTTATTTATACTTGTCATGGGAAACAGTTTTGTGTGATTTCAAGCTCTGACCACTTTTGAAGGCTTCGCATCCAAGAAAAATAAACCCTCTGCCTGGTATTTCTTCTGTCTTGTACTTTGGTCTGGAGTTTGGATCCAGGAGGGTCCGGAGGAAGAGAGATGTCTACACTTGTTTTGTGGCCAATTTAAAAAATAGTTTTTTTTAAAAAGGCTTAGAAAATGAAGCGAGATATTGTTTGGATGCTGCGTTAATAAAATTACTACTCATACTAATTAGTACCGTAAAAAGTAGGCGGAGGTTTATTCCGTCGGTCACAGCATCCAGATTCGACTCGGAGACAAGAGGACAAGAGCTGTCAGCGTGTGCTAACAATCAATTTATAGCAGGTCAGAGAGATGGAAAGAGACAGGAAGACAGGAACACTTGTAAAACATCGGAGCAGGTTACAGGGAACAGTTGCAAGCTGGAGGTGGAAAAATTCGCTTTTCAATCAGATGCCATTTCCTGAGACATGAGTGACTCTGGAACGCAAACAATGCTGTTCTCCATATGAGAGCCCCTTGTGTTTCCAGCTTAGCTGTTTAAACAAGGAGTGTGTCCTGCCAGTGGACCTCAGGGTTTCCGTGATTCCTCCTGCGCGGTATCCGTTAGGGTGTTCTAATTTTTTTTTTTTTTTTCCCCTACTCGAACTTGTCCTGGCCTATCAAATTAGAGCTGAGAAAATTATCACATCATAAATCTCCAAACTAAAGCAATAAGGCCATTAAATTAAAAAAGCTAATTAAAGCAAGTAGTCCAATTAATCGAGTTCCTAGTGATTGGACATGGGCTCGGGTTGCTACTTCCCAGCACGTGTTTAAACAACGCAGGGTGTGTTGTCCCTGAACTCGCCGTCAGTCTAACCGGCGAACTTTAGCCAGAGACAAACCGGAGGAAGCGACACTGCTCTCTCCAGGCTGCCTGGTTACGACACGATTCCGAATAAATCACCCTCCTCTCTAAAGTCAACACCGGGGCCAGACGACTCCGTTTCGCTCGAGCTCACACTCACAGTTTCAGCCGCCAAATTGGACTCCAGCGGTTAAGCTGTTTTTAACTACGCTTGGGAAAAAAGCCAAAAACCCCAGGTATTTGTTTGCTTCTTTATCCCCACATCACCTCCGTCTGTTTCCATTTCTTTTGCGCAAGAAGTCTCGCTTTCAAAGAAACTATGCTCCGAATTAATCAGCGCTAAATCACCCATAAAAGTCACTCAGAGGCCTCTGGTCTGCTATCATCATTACTGCTGTATCTAAAGGGGGGAGAGAGAGAGAGAGAGAGAGAGAGAGAGAGAGAGAGAGAGAGAGAGAGAGAGAGAGAGAGAGAGAGAGAGAGACAGGGGGAGGGAGGGAGAGAGAGAGAAAGAGAAATACGGTAGAGAGAGGGGAAGAGAGAAATACAAGTAGAGAGAAACGGGAAGAGAGAGAGACGGGTAGAGAGTGACAGGAAGAGAGAGAGGCGGGAAGAGAGAGACGGGTAGAGAGAGAAATACAGGAAGAGGGAGAGATGGGAAGAGGGAGAGACGGGAAGAGAGAGAGACACGGGGAGAGAGAGAGACACGGGGAGAGAGAGAGACACGGGGAGAGAGAGAGACACGGGGAGAGAGAGAGACACGGGGAGAGAGAGAGACGGGGAGAGAGAGAGACACGGGGAGAGAGAGACACGGGGAGAGAGAGACACGGGGAGAGAGAGACACGGGGAGAGAGAGACGGGTAGAGAGAAATACGGGTAGAGAGAAATACGGGTAGAGAGAGAGACAGGAAGAGAGAAATACGGGTAGAGAGAGAGACGGGAAGAGAGAAATACGGGTGGGGGGTGGGTGGGGAGGACAGTTATGGACAGTGACTGAAGACTGATTCTGAGGTGAAATTGAAGCTGTTGTGTTTGGTTGTGATTAAAAGCCAGCGATCGGAGCTGGGTGATGAAGTGTGTTGGGAGTTTTGTCAGGAGGGGAAACGTGATGCGACATGTACCCAGTGACACATCTCACTGGAAATAGAGGAAGATCGAGTTTTAGTTCCAAGCTGCAGGGAGTCTGGGGAGATCGCAGCAGTTTATCAGCCTCCTCAAACACTGCAACTCACTTAACCCTGTTCCGAGTGTGTGTGTGTGTGTGTGTGTGTGTGTAGTGTTCCCAGAATCTTTCAGAGCGGTTAAGCAATACCTGCCCAAGCAAGTAAGACTGTTAACAGAACACACACACACACACACACACACACACACACACATACACACACACACAGTATGTTTATATTCGATGTAACAGCTGGACACATCTTCCTGTTTATAAACACCATGATATTCAACCCTGCACTCACCTGCCACTACAGCAGGGTCACAAATGTTTATTCTACACCCACAACACACACACTCAGGGGTGGAGAGAGGAAGAGGGGAAGATACTAATGGAAGGAAAAAGAGAGATGGAGGATAAAGAAGTGAAAGAAAGAAGGGGGGAAAAAAACAAACCCTGACGATATCACCTGCGTGAGCACTCGTTTAATCACTTTATTTCTGTAAAGGAACTTCATTCCATTTCGATGTGAAATCACGAGAACCTAGAAACCACCGGATTACTCCAGGAAGAACATATCCATGGCTTGGGAATTGTTCATGGAATTCCCTCACTTTTCCGGCTCAGCAGCTGAAACCTGGATTTAGAAATGGACTTAAGAAAAAAGTTCTGTTAAATTTTATTATATATATATATATATATATATATATATATATATATATATATATATATATATATATATATATATATATATATATATATTTTTTTTTTTTTTTTTTTTTTTTTTTTTTTTTATGGGAGCTTATACATAAATAAATAAATAAATAAATAAAAATAAAAATAAATAGATAAATAAATAAATAAAATTACTTCTAAACTTTTAAATCTACTCATTAATTCTGGTAAAGTTAATTTTTTTTTTTTATTTCAATGAAAAAAAATAATACTTGTAAATAAATTTACAAAACAAATAAACTAATTAAATATATTTAACGGGCATTGCTTTGGGTTGCGTCCCAAACTACGCCAAGTCACACTACGTAGAGTACGACACGCCTATTACTGCGTTCACTAAGTAGTGCACTTAAGTAGTTTTCAGGCAGCCATTTAAGTCTCCGCCCATGTCTCTTTTCCCAAAGGACGTCAGCGTTTAAATGCATCATCTGTAACGCAGTAGTGAAAGCCGAAACGACTTTTAATCACACAAACGGCACCCGTTTAAGATCAAGCCAACATTTTAACGACAAAAACAAGCAAGTAATGTTAGCTAATTTGCCGCATCAGCGCACAAGCTGCTTGTCAAGCCGCTCCATGTGTGTGTGAGAAATCCGTCAACACTGATGGTTTCTGGTATAAATTCAAACTTAAACTACATACCTTGAGCTTTCGAGTGGAAATGAATCAACAGAGGTGACTCGTAGTAAAAATATTCCAACTCGGAGATTCTGCAGAAATGTATTAAAACCGAAAATTCCCAAACGGAAAAATAATGTGTGTGTGTGAGGGAAAACCCAACAACTGGAACTCTGCCTCCCTCCTTCTTTACAGCACTAGAAAACGCCCCGCCTCTTCACCATGACTGGCTGAGCCGTTTCAAACGCACAGAGATTATTGGCTGTTCCTTCTGTCTGTCAACGTAATCCGTGCATTTCTATTGGTTGCCTCCAAAAGTGACTCACAAAACCCGGAAGCATGATTCTGAAGTAAATAGCGCCCACTATTGGATATTTAAAAAAAAAAAAAAAAAAAAAAAAAAAAAAACAGAAACGCTGTTAATGTTATGAATTAAATTACAAACAATTAAGCTAATAAATATTTTTCTCTTATTAAATTTGTCCACAAAGCACTGAAATATATAATAAATAAAAGAGTTTAGATAAAAATGACATGGTGAAGCTGAAGAATGCTAAAACGCTAATCTGACATGAAATAAAATCAACATAAAGCAAAAAGAAAAAAAGAATTCTACAATATTTTCCACTTTATAACGATTTTCTACCCATAACAAAAAAATCGATATTAATAATAATAATAATAATAATAATAATAATAATAATAATAATAATAATTTCTTAACATTTAATAATTTCTTAAGAACCACATTTTCTTGCTAACTTGCTAATCTTCCAGAGAAAAAAAGCTCACCTAGCAGCCCCATAAGCTAATATTTTTGTCTTTAAAATTAATTTTAGCTATTTGGATCACGTAAACATTTTAAAACTGGCCATACTGCGTAGCAGAAATGTGTTTATCCCTTATCTGTGATCAGACACACCCAATATTTTGTCACAGACACACCTTGTGTAAAGACAGACAGACAGACAGACAGAAAGAAAGAAAGAAAGAAAGAAAGAAAGAAAGAAAGAAAGAAAGAAAGAAAGAAAGAAAAGAAGGAAAGAAAGAAAGAAGGAAAGAAAGAAGGAAGAAAGAAAGAAAGAAAGAAAGAAAGAAAGAAAGAAAGAAGAAAGAAAGAATAGCCCTGTTTTAAATAGTGCTATATAAACAAACAAACAAACAAATGGGCCAATAAATGAAAGAAAATAGAGATAGAGATAAAAGAAGGAAAAGGAGACTCATCACATTGCTGATTTGTCTAGAGCTGAATAGAAAACGACTCCAAAAGGTGCAGGCGTGGCACAGCAAAGCATTTCACTCACCACAAAATGCGCAGGAATCCAACAGGAGAATAAATCAACATGGTGCAGTCCAGTCCAGTCCCGCAATCAACGATCACACCATCCACAGGAGTCAAAAAAAAAAAAAAACAGAGAGAAAACAAACCAGTGAGACCTGGTATAAAAACAAATCTTTTATCTTGTCTTTTTCACTGCCTTCTGTGTTACTTTTTGTCGCTATCTCATTTTTGACTTTCCCTTTTGATTCTTTTTCTGTCTAACTCGTTTCTTATTTTAAAAAAAAGGTGAGAAAAACACAGAAATAAGTGAAATCTCTTGCTTTTCAATAGGTGTTGTTTTTCTCTCTTTTTTATGATCCAAAAAGTGAGACAGAAACACAATCAAGACTCATTTCACACTTCTGTTTAACATTAAGCTGGAGCTGGAGGAAATGTCTGAGGAGAGGGAAGTCTGGGCATCCCTGCTTAGATTGCTGCCCCTGCGACCCGGCTCCTGATAAGCGGAAGACAGTGAATGAATGAATGAATGAATGAATGAATGAATGAATGAATGAATGTTTAACATAATTTTTCTCTGAGCAGACGAAAGCACCGCAAATCATTGAGCTGAACCTTTAATGGGGAATCAAGTAAAGGAATTCGAGTTAACAGAGGTTAAGCAGAGACATGGCGCTTGTATGTTGGACTATAAAAGCAAAGCTACACCCAAATCTTTTCACCCAAACACCAAGGGGGACACAAACTTTTGCACTCTGCACTATCCCTATCAGGAGTCTCATCTTAAATCCTAGACACTAAAGAGACACAGGAAAGTAAACACAAACACACTGTCCTTACCTTAACTAGGCTAAATCGCCCCCAAAAAACACGACTAATATGAAAATTTCAGACAAATCAATAAAGAGCTCCAGCTTGAGTGTGCAGTTCTCCACTTCACTCTCGATCCTCATGCAGGAAAAGGATTACGGAGAAACGGATTTATCCCAAATCCGCCATCTGGTCTTTAAAATCAAACAAAGTTGGGACGGCAGAAAAGTGCACGTGGGTTCAGCTGATTCTGACTCACGTCTCAAACACACAACATTAACAGATGTTATAAAGTTAAGATGGATCTGTTCTGTTAGAACCAAGACTCCATGAGATTCTGACCGGCTGTGGACGAGGTGAGAGGTGAAGCAGGATTAACTGACAGGAGAAGGAGGTGTGCAGAGCTGGAGCTGTTCAACACTGGTGAAGAAGAACACACATACACACACACACACACACACACACACACACACACACATTTCCTGTGAGTGTGATTCCTTTTCCTGGGTATGGTGCTGGATGATGCACTAAACACCACTGAGATGATATTTATCTCTTTCCTTTTAGTTGCTATTTAGATTCATAAAACAATTCATTAATAATGAATGAATTAAATAATTAATATAACACACACACAAAAACAACACACTAAACTGTTCTGGGTTCTGAACAAACAGACACCTGCTCAGACCAGTCTTCAACATAATACACACTCTCCATCTGACCTGGAAATAAAGATTAGTTCTACTGTTATTTCTACACTAAGTGCTATCACTCACTCCCTCACTCCCTCACTCACTCACTCCCTCCCTCACTCACTCACTCACTCACTCACTCACTCACTCCCTCACTCACTCACTCACTCATTCACTCACTCCCTCACTCCCTCACTCACTCTCCATCTGACCTGGAAATAAAGATTAGTTCTACTGTTACTTCTACGCTAAGTGCTATCACTCACTCACTCCCTCACTCACTCACTCACTCACTCACTCACTCACTCACTCACTCACACCTTTATTCCCTCCCTCACTCACTCCCTCACTCCCTCACTCACTCACTCACTCACTCACTCACTCCCTCCCTCACTCACTCCCTCACTCCCTCACTCACTCACTCACTCACTCACTCACTCCCTCCCTCACTCACTCACTCACTCACTCACTCACTCACTCACTCCCTCACTCACTCACTCCCTCCCTCACTCACTCACTCACTCCCTCCCTCACTCACTCACTCACTCACTCACTCACTCACTCCCTCACTCCCTCACTCACTCCTCACTCCCTCACTCACTCACTCCCTCACTCACTC
>JAUCMX010000030.1:8470935-8555935 GCA_033459395.1 Hemibagrus guttatus | reverse complement strand
AAGTTAGTGTAAAGTAACCGAGACACCTGGGCAGCTTGACATGTTCAGACTGCACTTATCAATTATTAAATCGGTAAATAAGAGATTATCGGGCTGGTTTGGTGTTAAAGTTCTCGGTTCAGGGGTTCAGGTGGGAAGAGAAGGCTCTCGTCCTGTTCCCGTTTTAACCTGGACGCCTCAGAGAAAAGCCGTCACCTTAACAGCCATCTCAGGTATAGTATTCTTATAGTTTATAATGATTTATTATGAAAGGTCGGCGGTTTAGACATCAAACTAAAACACAAACACGTCAGGAACTCGAGATATAGATTAAGATAATAATTAGAAGTGGTTACACCTTATCTTTACCTCAGATTAGAAAGATTCCTGTCAAAAGAGGTAGGTGGTGATGAAATCTGACAAATTCATCTCGGATAGGTCTCTGAAAAGCGTACTCTAAATCTCAGATATGAAAGATTTACCTCAGATTATTCAGATTTGCCTCAGAAAAGGTTTGTCAGGAGCTGAAATATGAACGATTTACCTCAGGTGAGAAAGATTTACCTCACAAACGGTTATTCATTAAACAAAACCTGAAAGGTTTACCCCAGATTGCCTCAGATTGCCTTAGTCATTACCAGAATTACATTGCCAGAACAGTTTTGCCTCAAAAACGGTTAGTCCACACCACCTCAGATTATAAAAAGCTGAAAAAGTTAGTCCAAAATGTAGATTTGCTTCAGAAGAGGCTCAAGATTGCCTCAAATGTTTAGTCCTTACCAAAATGAGTTGAAATGACCTCAGATGAGAAACGGTTGCTTCAAAAAAGCATTAGAACCGCATCACAAATATGAAACATTTACCTCAGATTTACCTCAGATTTTTCTGCTATACTTCAAAAATATGAAGATTTACCCTTATTTTGCCACAGAGACAGTTAATCATAATGAAAAAAAAAAAAAACCTCAGATGATTAAACAGTTAGTTTAGAAGAAGCTCACGTTAAACCATTACCTCAGATAAGAGACTTTTGCCTTCAGAAAAGGTTAGTCCATAACAAAAATATGAAAGATTTACTTCAAATGAGACAGCAATACTTCAGAAAAGTTTAGTAATTAATGTAGATATGAAAGATTTACCCTAACTTTCCTTGGACAAATTAATAATAAACCGACTTAATAATAAAAAATAAAAAAAAACCCCCGGTTAATAAACATCTACCTCAGGACAAGTTAGTCCATAATGCAAATATTTAAAAATTACCTCAGGTAAGAAAGTTTTACCTCAGAAAACGTAAGTTACAAACTAAAATAAAAAAAATATTTACGTCAGATTGTTTTAGGAAAAGGTTGATATCAAAGTGAAATAAGAAAGATTTACCTTAGAGTGAAACAAAAAGCCTCAAAAAAGATTAGTCTTAAAAAGAAGTGCATTAAAATGATGAACTGAAATATAAAAAGATTGATTTCAGATGAGGAAGATTTTCTCAGAAAGGTTAATCCTAAACATAAATGTTTCTTTTATCTGACTGTGTTGAGTGATGGATATATTTCACTGTATTTATGTATATAATATGTGTATATTTTACAGAACTGAGTAGGATTTCGTTCCACATGGAAAGGGATGGTGCCCTCAAAAAATCCCCAAAACAGACATGGAACAGATCACAGGTTTGTTCTGTCCTGTACTGAATCAAACCCAAGCGTGATCAGGAAGTGCAGTCAGATATACTTGGGTCCAAACAGTGCATCCGGAAAGTATTCACAGCGCTTCACTTTTTCCACATGCTGTTATGTTACAGCCTTTTTCCCAAAAAGTGGATTAAATTCATTATTTTCCTCAACATTCTACACACAATACCCCATAATGACAGTGTGAAAGAAGTTTGTTTGAAACCTTTGCAAATCTATTAAAAAATCACATGTACATAAGTATTCACAGCCTTTGCTCAGTACTTTGTTGAAGCAGCTTTGGCACCAGTTACAGCCTCAAGTCTTTTTGAGTATGATGCTACAAACTTGACACACCTATTTTTGGCCAGTTTCCCCCATTCTTCTTTGCAGGACCTCTCAAACTCCATCAGCCATTTTCAGATCTCTCCAGAGATGTTAAATCGGGTTCAAGTCTAGGCTCTGGCTGGTCCACAAAAGAACACTCACAGAGTTGTTCCTGTAGCCACTCCTTTGTTATCTTGGCTGTGTGCATTTGGGTCGCCCCAGTCTTGAGGTCCTGGGTTTTTTATCAAGGATGTCTCTGTACATTGCTGCATTCATCTTTCCCTCCATCCTGACTAATCTCACAGTTCCCTTTCTGCTGAAAAACATCCCCACAGCATGATGCTGCCACCACCATGCTTCACTGTAGGGATGGTATTGGCCAGGTGATAAGCGGTGCCTGGTTTCCTCCAGACATGACGCTTGCCATTCAGGCCAGAGAGTTCAATCTTTGTTACATGAGACCAGAGAATTTTTTTTCTCATGGTCTGAGAGTCCTTCAGGTGCCTTTTGGCAGACTCCAGGTGGGCAGTCATGTGCCTTTTACTGAGGAGTGGCTTCTGTCTGGTCATTCTAACATACAGGCCTGACTGGTGGAGTGCTGCAGAGATGGTTGTTCTTCTGGAAGGTTCTCACCTCTCCACAGAGAAATCCTGGAGCGCTTTCAGAGTGACCATCGGGTTCTTGGTCACCTCCCTGACTAAGGCCCTTCTCCCTCGATCGCTCGGTTTGGCCAGACGGCCCGCTCTAGGAAGAGTCCTGGTGGTTCCAAACTTCTTCCATTTACAGATGATGAAGGCCACTGTTCTCATTGGGACCTTCAATGCTGCAGAAATGTTTCTGTACCCTTCCCCAGATCTGTGCCTCCATACAATCCTGTCTCGGAGGTCTACACACAATTCCTTGGACTCCATGGCTTGGTTTGTGCTCTGACATGCACTGTTAACTGTGGGACCTTATATAAAACGTGTGTGCCTTTCCAAATCATGTCCATCAACTGAATTGACCACAGGTGAACTCCAATCAAGTTGTAGAAACATCTCAAGGATGATCAGTGGAAACAGGATGCACCTGAGCTCAATTTTGAGTGTCATGGCAAAGGCTGTGAATGCTTACGTACATGTGATTTTTAAATTTTTTATTTGTAATAAATTTGCAAAAGGGTTTCAAACAAACTTCTTTCACATTGTCATTATGGGGTATTGTTTGTAGAATGTTGAGGAAAATAATTTTTGGAATAAGGCCATAACATAACAACATGTGGAGAAAGTGAAGAGCTGTGAATACTTTCCGGATGCACTGTAGGTACTTGAAGTATGCAGGATGTATGATGGTCTTGTGAGGAACTAACTTGTGAGGTCAGTAGAGTAATAGATCTCTTACTGTTGTAATTAATAACAACAGTGATGATGATGTATGTTTTGTATCCCCAGGTTATTGGACAGTGATTAATGTGTCCCAAAAAAAGCACCATCACAATGCACCATAGAAACTTGGCTATCACGTGTAATCCTCTAAATCAACAAACAGCATCTTTAACGTCTGAATGGTTTTGAGTTTAGAAAACGACCAACTCTTCATCTGTGTGGTTTTCAGTGATGAAAAAGGCGCCGAAGGTGAAGAAGAACTTCAGGAAACCACGGGGGACGTAAGCAGAAAGTGAAGGAAGGCGACTGTACGGCGAAGCTCCTGGCTGAACTTCCCTTCACCAACACAGAGGTCTGGAAGGAACTCGGCTGTAAGTCAGCACTCCCGGTTTGACCGGTATACGCCATGTTATGTTGTTTTAACAAATAAAACCAAATTATAGAAGGTTCAGTATAGTCTGAGGCTTCCTTCTATTGCATTTATGTTCTGTCTTGAGATTACAGATAGAATTTCTTTTGAATGTGTGATTATTAAAAAGAAGCTTGTACCAAAGGTATACCGAAAAAATGGTAGCTACAGAATTATACAAAAAGAAAACACATAAAAATGATCATCAATGATTTTCCCCAATATTTAAATAGCAATATGTCTAGCCGATAAATGCAAAATACTTTCCTGCATTCTTTCAAATGCGTAAATCAGCGATCTCATGAGTTTTCCTGCCTGCTGCAGCTTCCCCCTGCACATCTGCTCATAGGTTCGCAAGCAGGGAAATATAACTATCGTACAATCCTGGTGTCTGATGGAGGTTTTTCTATTTCAGTCTCTGACCCTGAGGCGAAGGAGAAGACGAAGGGGAAGAGGAAAAAGAGGGGACGTGTGGAAAATGAGGAGGACGGAGAGAAGGAGAAGAAGACGAAGAAAGATAGTCCTCGTCCTAATTACTTCGTGTCGATCCCGATCACCAACCAAAAGGTTCAACACTGACTCGATGAAGTTCTTAATGCTAATGTAAACAGCTGAAACTATTACACTATCATGCCATGACTTGTGTGTGTGTGTGTGTATCAGATAAAACAGGGTGTGGAGGAAGTCCAGGCTGAGGTGTTACAGAAAGACCCTCGTCTCTCCAGAGCTCTGATTCCTGTAGGCACACTCCATGTCACACTGCTTGTCACACACCTTTCTTCTCAGGAGCAGATCGACGCGTACGTACACCTAATGCACGCCTGTAGTCTCTACAAGTGTGTACGTGTACAGTAAATACACAACATGCACTCCATGTATAAATTATATAATTTTAACATAAGCAAACGAGTAAACCATTATAAGTGTATTTAAATGTTTACACAATGCACAGAAGTCTGTCGGGTTGCTGTGTGAGAAACAATCAATGCTCACTGCATCTATTATGACCTTCATAATCCAGTTAAACAGTCTGCATGCACGAAGAACACGCCATAAACACGTCCAGCTCGAAGCGACGCTGCAGTATAAACGTTGCAGTAACATCAAAGTAATATTACAGTAATGCCACTCTAATGCTGAAGTAACAATACAGTAATGTACATGTAACACAAGGCCTACCCACCATTGAGGTCCATGAGGTCCGGATCTTGGTAGAGTAGGCGAGAGCAAAGTAGGCGGGGTTTATGTTCACAGGTTTAACATTAAATTGGCATTATTGTTAGATTATTATTTTAATGTTACTTTGAAATTGCAGGGCTATTACAATAGTGCTACTGCGGCACCACAGGGGTATTACGGCTACATGACTTTGGCATTAGAGTGGCATTACAGTAATAATACTTTAGCATTTCTGTGATTGTTTAGACATTACGGTGGCATTACTACAGCATTACCACAGCATTACATCAGATGAGGAACGGTTGCCTTAAAAAAGGTTAGTCCAAATGACAAAAATAAAAAATTTACCTCAGATGACAAGGTGACACCTCAGAAAAGATGAAATATGAATGATTTACCCTTATTTTGCCTCAGAGACAGCTAATCGTAATGAAAATAATTAAAAAAAAAATACCTCAGATGATTAAAAAGTTAGTTTAGAAGAAGCTTATGTTAAACCATTAGAAGTTTACCTCAGATAAGAAACTGTTGCCTCAGAAAAGGTTAGTTCATAACACAAATATGAAAGATAAAGTTCAGAAAAGTTTAGTAATTAACATTCATATGAAAGATTTACCCTAGCTTTTCTTGTGTGCATTAATAATAAACCGACTTAATAAAAAAAAAAAGTACCTCAGGTTAATAAAGAGCTACCGCAGGAAACGTTGTACAGTGTTATTACAGCATTATTACTCTGTCATTACTGTGATATTACAGTGTAGTAGTGAGGAAAGTAAATACTGCAGTAATACTACAGTGGTGCCACAGCAATACCTCAAATGATAGTCAGGATCTGAGCTAGTTTTTACACTGGACGAGTGTATGCAGTTATTTTACACGCAGGACGAGTGTGTGTTGTTATGTAACAATAATCTTCCGCTCTACTGAGTGCACATTATGACCGGATTGAGAAGTCAGAGGATTTGTGTGTGTGTGTGTGTGTGTGTGTGTGTGTGTACTGTGTATTGGAGTGTGTGATTTCATACCTGCGTCATAGTAACGTTCCTGAGAAAAACAGCTAGGTTTGTGTGTGTGTGTGTGTGTGTGTGTGTGTGTGTGTGTGTGTGTGTGTGTGTGCGCAGTTAAATTCTGAGTGATTTCATACCTGCATCAGCACACTTCCCAGGGGATTAACAGCTAAGTGTGTGCTTGTGTGTTTTGTGTGTGTGTGTGTGTGTGTGTGGTATACAGAGCTGCATTAGCAATAGAAGAGATGGAGTCTATGCTGACGTCCCTGGTGGGTGGGCGGATCCTGGTGCTGCCATTCCGTGGCATCGGTCACTTCAAACAGGAAGTAGCGTTCATCCAGATCGAAGAGGGAGAGCATCTCAGTACCCTCACACACATCGTGGGTAAGTTCTACTTTCTTTCTCTTACACTTTTCCCTCTTCTTTCTCTCCTTGGTCAGTTTTTGTGATTTTTTTCTCACCCTTTGGTTTGAAATTTGAGTTTTTAACTCAGAGCTTTGTATATCAGAGGAATGTTGTTCACATGTGTAGTTACTTTTTATGTTGTGGAACATCCATGTTTTCACTTACGTTATAGCAGCTACAAACAGTCATTCCCTCACCAGCTTCTCTTTTATTTCACTCATTTGAAGCTAATAATAAGAAAAAAAACCTGTAAAACGTTGTTACATCTCTACCTAGCGCTGAGACTAGAGATTCCTAATGCTTTACGGATGAACCAACATCCTGGAACTGCCTCCTCCATCATGCTGATCATGTCACTGCTCAGCTCTGCCTTCTTGCTGCCAGTTTGCTGTTGCTACCGTTTTTTTCTCTTCAGGATTCCCACCTGCTTACTGGCGTCCACAGCCACCTTCTTCTGAGCTTGACCTGTTACTTTTAAGAATCTTTAGCCTGATGGCCCCGGAAATCATCTGCAGCCAGGCCTTTTCCCTGTCTACTAATGATCAGAGCTCAAAGACTAACACACTGACAACTCATCTTTCAGTGAGAGAACATTGTCCTCCCCTCGGGGAATTTGAGTTGTCTTCTGATGTCCATCTCCACCTCCCAATTTGTGGCCAGGACACTTGTGCCATCTGGCTCCTTATCTAGCTTTTAGCCTAGATTAGAAAAAGACTGAAGCATGGTCAATTTACTTGAGGTTTTTTTTGTTCGTTCCTGTTCTTTGGCTCATTCCAGCCAAACAGCAAGCTGGGCTAGGACCCATTCATGCCACCACCAATATCTCTCATCTATTAGAAATGTAATCTGATGCTCTTCCATGGTCTTCACCTCCTTACCAGTTGAGAGATCTCTGATCTGATCAGCCACGTCTCTTCCTCCCTCAGTGCTCTACTCTTGCGACCATTCTGAATTTTAATAACCTGCCTGAATGTGTTCTTGGGAGCTCTGTGCTGTAAAAACATTGTAGGTCTAAAGACCTGGGTCTTCGGAGTAAATGGTTTCAGTGCTTTCTCTGTGGAAAGGGGCACTTTGTAAACAGGAAGTGGCCACAAGAACCTGGGAAGGACCTCATGCTGCTAGTACCAGGCTTTGAGCACACCAGGTAGTCCAGGTTCTCCAGGATCTCCAAATATCCACTTGGACCATCATCTTTTTTTGCAGAAACCTTCACTGAGGTTGGTTCTATGTCACTACATCATAGATTTCTCGTCCCAACAGTTGTGAATGACTTGTAGACTTCTTTGATGATTTCTACCAGACCATCCTCCATATTACATTAACATCTTCGTGTCCATGACCAGGTTTTAAAACCCTTTTATGTCGCTGTGAGCACGTCAATATAAACCTGTGAGGTGCAGCTGCGCTACTGTCAGAGCTGCTGTTCTAGAACAGTAATCAACACCTTCCAACCAATCAGAATCCATTCACCTAATAATAACACCTTTCTGGTGAAGTGTGTATGTGCACATAATCACGTCATGTATAACAGGGATGGGAGTGAATCTGCCATCTAACGTCATCGCTCTGTTTTTATCCCAGGTCAATATCTCGCCGCATTCCTTCTTCTCTCTCTCTCTCTCTCTCTCTCTCTCTCTCTCTCTCTCTCTCTCTCTCTCTCTCTCTCACTCTCTCAGTATTGATTCTCTCCTTGTCTTACATTAAGCATTGGAGGAGTTTCAGTCTTAAAGCCGTCCTCACTGATCTGTAAATAGCTTCGCCCATTCTGCTGGCTGAACCTCTCTCTCTCTCTCTCTCTCTCTCTCTCTCTCTCTCTCTCTCTCTCTCTCTCTCTCTCTCTCCTCGCTGTTGTTCCAGACTCGGTCAGAAAGGCGTTCGAGGAGAAGGGGATCCCGGCTGGAGACCAGAAAGCTTTCAAACCTCACCTAACCTTCATCAAGCTCTCACGAGCGCCCAAACTCCGGCATCAGGTGAGAACCGTTCTCAGTGGAGCGCAGGATCAGGAGCAGTTATACGGATGTAACTGAAAGTTCGGTGCAGACAGGATCGTCAACAAAACAATAAGGATTGAGTTTTGTAGCGGAGGACAAAAACTGACCTTAAAGTCACGGTAACTGTTGGACTGCATGATTGTCTGTGCTGCCTCGCTGTTTCTTTAACGCAGGGAAATGGCTGTCTTTTCGCTTGTATTGTATTTTGTTTGTTGTCCTTCACAGCGAGTTTTTATTTCGTTCTAGATTGACGGTTATGTGTTAGACTTTGACCACAATTTGACCTTGCTTAAAAACAACAACAAAAACACATTTTTATCAAATTATTTCATTGAGCAGCCGTTTAAAACCACACTGGTTTTCTGCATTCAGAAATCTGATTGGTCAGAAGGAGTTGATTAGTTCACTATAACAGCAGCTCTGACAGCAGCGAAGGTTTATATCAATGCGCCGGCTCTCATACGTTCGTTTCCATAGCAACAGCTCATTCGCTGGGACGTGTATGGAGGACGCTTCACATAATAAACAGATTTCAAAAACGTCTTTAATCGTCGATTCGGTGAACTTTTCTGTAAGGAGATGTTTGTTTAACGTTTACTGGAAGTGTTTTGGTGTTCTAGAAGTTCTCCGAACAGAAGCCATCGATAAAAAAAAAACCAACTTGTAGAACACAGGAGGAAAGCCTGTGATGATGTTGAGAGGTTCTAGAATGACCTAGAATTTAGTGAACCCCAAAATCCCACAATAAGACTGAAATTCAAGAGCACTCGAGTTCTAGAATGTTGGAGAACCTCTCAGGAAGATCGCACTGAAGGTCTGGAACACTCTTTCTAGAATGTAGATGTCTGCAAGGTATTTCGGAACAATTAGATTAAGACGCTCTAGAATGTCCTCGGGCCTACCAGGATGAAATCCTGTGGTTAGTTTAAGAAGTTCAAGAATTACTCGAGTTTGAGAGGGATGAGTTTCCCAGAGTTCTAGAGTGTTGGCGTGTCCTAGAGCCACCCAGGACAAAAGCCGATGGCTAGTCTGCGAAGTTCTAGAATTACTCAAGTTCTAGAGTGATGAAGTTTCCAGAGTTCTAGAGTGTTGGATTGTCCTAGAGCCTCCCAGGACGAAACCCTGTGGCTAGTCTGCGAAGTTCTAGAATTACGTGAGTTCTAGAGCAGTGAAGTTTCCAGAGTTCTAGAGTGTTGTAGTGTCCTAGAGCCTCCCAGGACAAAAGGGCGTGATCGGGACGAGAAGGTCTAGAACTCTTGAGTTCCAGAATTTGGGTACTTCCAGTGTTCTAGAACCCAAAAAAGCTCTGTATTTGCACTCGCGTATGAGACGGACAACAGTCAGGAAGAAGCGGTAAAAGAAAACAACGGGCAGAAACACATCACAGCGTATCCTACAGCAGCGCTCACAGACTCCTACACTCCACCTGCAGAGATGGAAGGAAAGAACGAGGGACATCAAGTGTAAAAATGTTAAGCTATAAGGAAGATGAATCATAAAAAAAAACAAAAAACAGACTTAATCACATTCTACATGACTGAGTGCTCTGTAACTAGATTGTGATCCAGAACTCTGCACTTCCCTTCATCACCTCGCTTAGAACAGGAAGTGCGAAGAGGTCTTCAAGCTTGCTGGATGCTGCGAAGTATACATCAGTGCGTATAGCAGTTTCATGATGATCTTGAAAATATCTGTTGTTCTCCCCAGCTCTGTCTTCAACATTCGCTTTCAGTCTGTTCTGGAACAGAGCTTGGGTTTTTTGTTTTTTTCTAGCTTGACCATTTTTCACTATGACATAGTTGACCCCGACTACTGTGTGTGTGTGTGTGTGTGTGTGATAAAAGCAACAAATAGGAGTCGCCTCCTTAATCTTCCCTGTCCCATGGAAACACACTTCCTGTTGAGGTTATCGGCCTCAACAGACTGCTATACATTATGTTCCTGTCCTCAACTGTGTGTGTGTGTGTGTGTGTAGGAGATCAGTTAGAGCTCATCCCATTTACATGTGCATTTTAGGGAGTCAAGAAGCTGGACTCGAGCTTGTACGCTTCATTTGAGCAGCGAGTTTTTGGTGAGGAGAAGGTGTGTACCATGGATCTGTGCTCCATGTTGAAGAAGAAAGATGCTGACGGTTACTACCACCGCGAGAAGACCGTCACGTTCGGTGAGTCAGAACTCGAGTTGTGTTTGTGTGTGTGTGATGTAGAGTCCAGAGCAGTGGATCTTAGACCAAACTACTGCCACTCAGTGAAGATGTAGGGCTCTGCCAGCATTTCAGAACTCAGGAGGAAAGCCCAGAATCAAACCAAAACCAAGTTCTCACACATTCTCAAATGCTGAGCTTATAGAGTGAACTTTTCAGGATGAAGGCACACCAGCAGACTGGGAATCCTCGAGAATCCTCGAGTACCTGAAGCTCCCAGTGTTCTAGAACTTGAAGGAATGGAATGAAACCCATGGTCAGACACGGACGTTCTAGAACATTCAAGTTATTCAGCTGTCTTAGATCTTCTCCAAATTAAAGACCGCACTCAGACTTGTTTCAAAGACTTTACTTTGAAAATGTAAAACACTCAGGTTTTAGAATACTTTCAGAACCAGAACGCTCCGGTTTCTCTCAGTGATCTTGTATTCTAGGGTTCTAGTTCCCGGTGTTTTACAACTTCTGAGAACATTGAAGCTTTCACTGAAGCTCTAGAATTAAATCTAGAAACCTAAAATTAGAACTCAGAATTAAAGTCCATGAACAGCCTGAGACGTTATTTATGCTACTGAATGTTGAAGCACTCGGTGTTCTAGAACCTTTCAGGATGAAAGTTCTATAACATTACACACTCAGAACATTTGAAGCTTCCAGTGTTGGGAACATTTCAGGACTTGTCTGCCTCCTAAAGTTGACAAGACCACCTAAACTCCTCTCCAACACTGAGAACATTAACATTCTACAGCTAGTATTCGAGAACTCAGACTGATCTCGGGCTGAGAAGTTCTAGCATCCTGCAAACGTCAACTCAAAAGTTCCAAAGAACCTCTCAGTCTAATCATGGACTTTCATCCGGAGATGTTCTGAAAGGCTGTAAAATTTCAATGAACTTTCCAGCCCAATCACAGGCTTCCATCATAGAACATTCTAGCACTCTGGAAGTGTTCTGAAAGCACCTAGCCAGATCCTGGGCTTTCCTCCTGAATGTTTTAGGACTCAAGTCATTCTAAAACATATTTTTTACATTGTAAAGTCACAGCTTTACCTTTTACTGTCACTGGAGACTCCTTCCATCAGTGAACGTTTTTAAATCAGTGGTGGACTCCGGTTCTGTCCTGTGGTCCAGTTTTGCAGTTCGTTATTGAAGTGGTCCAGTTCATGTGAACCGTTCCAGGCTGTGTTCTTAATGTCCATCTTGTACGATCTGATCATTAGCGGACAGCTGAGACGACGGGTTCACGCCTGGTGATCTCACGTGTCTCGAGAAAACCCCACGGTACAACACCACGGTAGCGCTGCTCTTTTGATTTCTGTTTTTTCTCTCATATTTTCTTAGATTTCTGAACAAAACTTTTGGAAGAAAACCTGATTGAGCGATATCTGGAGCTTTAAAATGTCTTAATATCACGCTCTAGAACTATCATGGAAGATGGATACGGTTCATGCATGCTCGTTAAGATGACACACAGTTTTAAATAAAAGCAGGAAAATAGGAGCTGGGAAATTCTGAGGTTGTGTCGCCTGAGTGCCACTAGAGGTCGCACTTTAGCTTCAGATATTAAAGACCAGAACTCTAGTGTGTTTCCTGTCATGCCAGAATTTCGGAGGATGTCCAAAAAAGAAAAAAAAGAAGAAGAGAGAAAGAGTGATAGACTGAAACTAGAGGGTGCCAATACTTTTAAGTGCTCCAATCAGTGGTTTGCAATTATTCTGGCTCCGCCCACATGCAGCTACGAGACTGTACAGAGGGACTCGTATTTATTCAAGAAACAACAACTAATACTGTTTTGTTTTGCTTTTTTGAGGACAATAGCAACGCTATAGAAGCTTTACTGTTTTGTAATGGACATTTAAAGGAAAATAAAACTAATAAAGGAAAAATAAAACTAATAAAAAAAAAGCATAATTAAATAAAATAAAACAAAGAAGAGCAAAAGAGGCGCATCAGCAAATCTAAAAGTAAACAGTGTGACAGCGAAGCAGCGAAAAAGAAATACTGAGTAGGTTTGTTTGGAAAAATATTTTCTCTTTCTCCCTGTATGGTACTGGTTTCTGTGAAGCTCCTGTTGTAGAGCAAAGCGGCAATGTGTTGATGAACCAGTTTGGATGGTGGAGGTAAGAACAAACCCGATGCGTTTTTGTTTCTTTCCAATCACAGGAGCTCGCTTTGCTTGGTGTCCTGCTTGTCTCGTGTCTTTCTGTCCCACGCAGGTCACCACGGAGGCGATGCTTTCTAATTCTAGTGACTTTCTTCATGCTGTTTCTAATCTTAGACGTCTTAGCATTCCTGCGGAGCAGACTCGAGTTAGGACACACATAAACACTGTTTTACTACAGGAGAAAAAAAGCAATTACAGACCTGCTGTATTTCACGTGACAGGCAGGAGAGAGAGGGGGGTGTCATTTTTATCTTAAAGATCTTTCTAGAATTCCTACGTTCCTCTGATTTAGTTTGCCGTATGTAACCTAATGTGGTCAGAGAGAAAGATCGATGCTACCAGGAAGGCTGCAGCGACATGCATCTTATTTCTTGTTTATTAAACTGGATACAAACACAAAGTTATTTTCAGAAGCCTTTATGCAAGGAGTGATGCTCTTGAAAAATTCAGTTCAAATAAATGAATTAAAAAACACAACCTACATAGCCTATGTTTCTCTCAGTTTACATGTGGAACGCGATCCTCGATTGATCGGCTTCGAATCGTATAATTGCTGATGGGATAAACGCCTTATAAAAGGAGTTCACCTTGTGTGTGTGGGTGTGTGTGTCTATGGTAGTGAGATACTGCCATGGCTCAGCTGCATTAGTGGAGGATTTAAAGAGGACGCGCTCTTTCGCCGTTTAGTCGTCGTTTTATTCTTCTCGGCTCTCTGGGAGCTTTTTGTGCAGTTCTGTGGGCGGGGCTAAGTATAAATGTGTTGTCGACGCCTGGTAATTACAGCTTAGCGACTTACGCGTGCATATACAAAGAAACTCTACAAGTCTTGTAGAAATTTTCTTTCATTTTTCCTCAGTAAAAGTACTTGTTTACTAAATGATTGGATAAACGAGGCACGTTGTGTGTGTCCGTAATGCTGTTTTAAGATTACTTGGGTAACTTTGAGACTATTTGATTTGGATATCCAGCAGGTGGTGCTGCAGTTCTGAGAGAAATCAGTAGACACACACACACACACACACACACACAGTACATTCCACGTATCCTCCAATGTTCCACGCTGATGTGCTGTCATTAAGATACACTGCTAACACACACACACACACACACACACACTATACATTCCACGTAACCTCCAATGTTCCACGCTGATGTGCTGTCATTAAGATATACTGCTAGCACACACACACACACACACACACACACACACACACACACAGTACATTCCACGTATCCTCCAACGTTCCACGCTGATATGCTGTCATTAAGATACACTGCTAACACACACACACACACACACACACACACACACAAACCACTCTATACATTCCACATAACCTCCAACGTCACACACTGCTGTGCTGTCATTAAGATATACTGCTAGCACACACACACACACACACACACACACACACACACACACACACAGCTTCTTTTTCAGTATTTAATATGTTCCAGATAACAGAAGGACGCCACAGATAGGACAAGATCTTTCCATATGTGATATGAAATGGTGTGAATGGTTATATTTTTTATCAGCATATGTACAATATTCCAGGCTCCAGACTCTAAGAAGTAAACAGGCTATGATTTTTTACTTTTATTTTTTTAAAAAGAGGGAGTAAAACTCTACAGACAGGTACTCGTCGGTTGGCTTGGTAACCCTTTGCGTTTGCAGAATCAGTGAATCTCCTAATTTTCCTCATTAGCAGATCATAAAGTAGATTTGAATCACAATATAGCTGTAATGAACTGACTAATTAGGGACACCGATTAGACGAGGAGGAGCAGGTGTTTAATCCGTGGAGAATAAATCAGAGTATGAAACTACTGTACACTCTCAGAACCTACGTGATCCAGATCCTTATCCTCAAAGCCACCTCTCTGTTATCTACAGACACATTCTCACTATATCCTCTTACAAGCTGAATCTCATGATCTTGATATTCCTTCACTGCAGATTTAAGCTCTATACCCACTTTAGCTCCAGATCCACCTCATGTAGCCTCCAGAGCTCAGAGTTAACCTAATCCAGATCCTCATCCTGGAAATCCAGATGATCCACTTAAACTAGATAACCAGAGCTGGGTGGCTACTTAATCTATTTTTGTCAAAATGAACCTCTCTTATCACTGTCCTAAATCTAAGAGGCTCTGCAGGACACAGGTTGGGAATCTGTGATCTAGATCGATTGACAAAAACCCACCCACATTACCTGCATTCTCGAACCTTCCCTTTCTTAGAGAGCTTAATAACTTGTTTAATACACATACTCATTTTCTGTGATCGTGATAATATCAGTCCTTTATTACCTTGAGCTAGATCCTAGACCTTTAGAGCCTGGAATACTTGGTACTAGAATGACATAAGGAAAAATCACCCATTAAGCAAAACAACCATGTTTTCCTGCTCTAGAAATATAGACATTCTTCTCATGTTGTGGTCTAGAATTCTCAAACACTTACTCTGTATTTTGCTCTAGACATTTCAGTCACTTTCTTACTATTTTGCTCTAGAAATATATCACAGTAACTCAGTATTCTGCTCTAGAAATTTTAAACACTTTACTATTTTGCTCTAGAAATATCACACACTTACTCTGTATTCTACTCCAGAAATTTCAAACACTTTCTTACTGTTCCTCTCTAGAAATTTCAAACACTTACCCAGAATTCTACTTTAGAAATTTCACACATTCAATCAGTATTCTACTCTGGAAAATTTCACACACTCAATATTCTACTTTAGAAATATCATACACTTACCCAGAATTCTACTCCAGATATTTTAAACACTTTCTTACTATTTTCCTCTGGAAATATCACACACTTACCCAGTATTCTACTGTAGAAATGTAAAGCTTTTTCTTACTATTTTGCTCTAGAAATTTTAAACACTTACCCAGAATTCTACTCTAGAAATTTCACACACTTAGTCAGAATTCTACTCTTGAAATTGCAAACACTTTCTTACTATTTTCCTCTAGAGGTATCACACACTTACCCAGAATTCTACTCTAGAACCTTTGAATGCTTATTTAATATTCTACTCTACAAATTCTTAGTATTCTACTCAATAAATATCAAACACTTACTCAGAATTGTACTCTAGAAGTTGCAAACACCTTCTTAGTATTCTAACTCTAGAAATTTCAAACACTTTCTTACTATTTTGCTCTAGAAATATATCACAGTAACTCAGTATTCTGCTCTAGAAATTTTAAACACTTTACTATTTTTCTCTAGAAATATCACACACTTACCCAGAATTCTACTTAAGAAATTTCACGCACTTACTCTGTATTCTACTCCAGAAATTTCAAACACTTTCTTACTGTTCCTCTCTAGAAATTTCAAACACTTACCCAGAATTCTACTTTAGAAATTTCACACATTTAATCAGTATACTACTCTAGAAAATTTCACACACTCAGTATTCTACTTTAGAAATATCATACACTTACCCAGTATTCTACTGTAGAAATTTAAAGCTTTTTCTTACTATTTTGCTCTAGACATTTTAAACACTTACCCAGAATTCTACTCTTGAAATTGCAAACACTTTCTTACTATTTTGCTCTAGAAGTATCACACACTTTCCCAGAATTCTACTCTAGAACCTTTGAATGCTTATTTAATATTCTACTCTACAAATTCTAAACACTTTCTTAGTATTCTACTCTATAAATATCAAACACTTACCCAGAATTGTACTCTAGAAATTGCAAACACCTTCTTAGTATTCTAACTCTAAGAAATTTCAAACACTTTCTTACTATTTTGCTCTAGAAATTTCACTTACCCAGATTTCTACTCTTGAAATTTCACACACTTATTCAGTATTCTGCTCTAGAAATTTTACACATTTGCATAATACTATAGAAATGCTACTACCTTCTGTTGCGCTGCCTTTATTCAAATTTAAAAAAGACCAAACACTTACCCATAATGCTCTCCTCCAGAAATATTCATGCCCTACCACGTGCTTTATTTTAAAAACCTGCCTCTCTGATCACGGCGGGAGGCGATGGAAAAGGTTATCAGGAAAAGGCAGCCATGCTCTGAGACTCAGCAGCGTCGCTGTGTGAGCGAATGTTTCACAAGCCTCAGTAATCTGTGTGCTGTTTATCGGCAGCGTTGGGAGCGATGGCTGGAGCAGCGGGGGACTCGGTGTGTGCGACGGGGTGATGTTTAGCAGTTCAGACCCCGCTGAGATCCGGGGCAGAGCTTCGATTTTGATACTCTGCCTGAACTGACACACTTAACAGCTCGACTGGTGACAAATACGACAGTCACAAGAGTCACTGTAATTGGAGTTTTTTGATGATGTAATGGTGCTGTGCCGATCAGACGAGTGCTGGAGAGCATATCAAAGCTGCTTCTATTGCTGGAAAAAAAAAGGAAAAAGAGATTTTCTGCAGTAAAATGCTGAGCAAACAAAACAGAAATAGATTTCAAAGGGATCTGGAAGTGCCATTGTATTGTGTGTGTGTGTGTGTGTGTGTGTTTGCATTCTTTTCTAAGATATTGCAATATTTATATAAAAAGCAATAATAACTCAATCATTTCTTTGTTTTTGTATTTTATTTGCTTATTTCATTAATTCATTCATTCTTTAGCTGCCATGTTTCTAGCAAACCTCAATATTGTGATATGTACATATTGTACCCTTGTGTGTGTATGTGTGTGTCTTAAGGGTACCATGTGCTTGTGAGCCCATTTACTCGCAATTGGCTTTTCAGCTCCTGCAAATAGGAAACAGGCCAGAACTTCCAGCTGGCTCACACTTGTGTGTCTGTGTGTGTGTGTCTGTGTGTGTGTGTGTGTGTGTGTGATGTTAGCTGCAGTTTTTTTTTTTGTCAGCTGATTGATTTGAAGTTATATAATGGACTGTGTGTTTATATAATAGAATGTGTCACGGTGTATACTGACACTCCTACTGTAAATAAGCACCTGTACATCAGACTCACGACTGAAACCAACTGTGTGTGTGTGTGTGTGACTCCCACACATTTCAGAATGACGGCAATAAACGCAATCATGGCGAAGATGTGTGACTCACAACAACACTTTTATAGCCCTGGGTTAACTGGTGGGAAAAAGCAGGCTGGACATAAAGTTAGAACAGAACCAGAATACACTGTTTAAAAAAATACCAGCTTTATTTCTATAAATTTTGTCCACAGATTTGTCACGGCCTGCTCTAGAAATGTGCCCGAGAAATGAGGAGTGAAATAAAAATGCTGTATGATTTGCCTTCAGCAGAGAAACGAGCTCCAATCTGATAATATCGCCAGACGCTAGGGTTCGTCTAACGCTGCCTTTCCAGACAGCGCTGATAACCACTTACTGTTTGTAGCATAGTAATATAGTGCAGCGTAGTTCAGTATTGGTGTGGACCGGCGTATAATAGTGTAGTGCAGTATCTCAGTCATTTAGAATATTATTTCTGTGTAGTATTTTAATATGGTTTAGTATTTGCATGGACTGCAGTATTGTATTTCTGTAAAGTAGCATAGTATAGTAGTATTCCTGTCTAGTATTCCATGTAGTATTTCAGCATAGTATTGTATTTGCATGGACCGGAGTATTGTAGTATAGTTTTCTAGTAATTTCCCATAGTATAGTAGAAATTTTGTGTAGTATAGTAATGTGTATAGTAGTATTTTAGCTTGTTTGGTATTTGAATAGACCGGAGTATAGTAGTATAGTGTAGTGTAGGATTTCATGCAGTATTTTAATGTATGTTAGTATTTGAATGGACTGGAGTATTTGTAGTGTAGTGTAGTATTTCAGTAAATTAGCATAGTGTAGTCGTATTTCTGTATAGGATTTCATGTAGTATTTCAGAATCAGAATCAGAATCAGAAAGAGCTTTATTGCCAAGTATGTTTGCACATACAAGGAATTTGTTTTAGTGTAACAGGCTCCAGTGCACAGAGATAACAATAACAGTACAAATAACAACAGAAAATAGAATGAGAAATAAAAAATAAAAAATACACATATTTAAATAAGAAAATAAAGTATTTGTATATACAGAATAGAATAGAATGAGTTGAGATGTAGGGATGTGGGTGTGGTAATAAATATGAGGTTATTGCACTTTTATTTTTATTTTTATTATTGCCCAATGCTGGGAACATTCAACTGTTCAAAAGATAGATTGCTTGGGGGAAGAAACTGTTCTTGTGCCTGGCTGTCCTGGTATTTGCTGCTCTGTAGCGTCGGCCAGATGGCAAAAGGTCAAAAAGGATATGGCCTGGATGTGAGGGGTCCAGAGTGATTTTCAGAGCCCTTTTCCTCACTCTGGATGTATACAGTTCCTGAAGGGTGGGCAGGGGAGCACCAATAATCCTTTCAGCAGTTCGAACCGTTCTCTGTAGTCTTCTCATGTCTGATTTTGTAGCTGACCAAATTAAACACAGTTTTTAGACTGCTCAAAAATTTTAGACTTTGATGACGGCTATAGAAATGTATTAGGCGCTCCTTTATTAAAGTTTTGAAAACCTTCCCTCAGCTCCCCCAAAAAGTAAGTCCCAGTCTTTGTTTTAAAACCTTTTGATAGTGGGGGGTCTAGGGAAAAGGTTATTCAGGTCTTGAAAAGAGGTGGTGTCCAGGAATGAAACCCCCAAACTTTTGGGGTTTTTACGGCAGCGTTGGAGCGATGGTGAGCAGGGGGGAGGGGGGCAGGGGTGTTTTAAGCCAGTTCAGACCCCTTTTGAGCCGGTGGCAGAGCTTCGATTTTACGACTCTGCCTGACTGCCACTTCAATCTCCTGTCTGACAAATAGACTCACAGAGTCCGGGAAATTGGAGTTTTTTGATGATGTAAGGGGTCGTGCCAAATTCAGGGGGCTTGATAGATATCAGTAGCTGCAGTCATTGGTGAAAAAAAAGGAAAAAAAGAGCCAGTAAGGGAGAAAAAAACGCAATAGTTTTGGGGGGTGCCATTTTTTGTGTGGTGGTGTGGTGTGTTTGACTTGAATTTTTTCCCCAGTTTTTTTTAGCTTATTTCATAATTCTTCATTCTTAGCTGGCTGTTCCACCTCAATAGTGCTATGTACATAGACCCCTTGGGTTAGTTTGGTTTTAAAGGGAAGTGTTGGGTTTTGAATTGGTGTTAAGCTCCGAAACTAAAAAGGCCAAACCCCAGGGCCCTCACATTGTGTCCCTGTGTTTGTGTCAGATGCTGTAGGTTTGAAATTTTTGGAGTGTGTTTTTTTGTTGACTGTATCAATCCACGGACCTGTACTGCTCACGTAAGCAAACTGTGGGGGGTTTTTCCCCACATTTAAAGGGTCCAAATTTGGGAAATGTTCTCACAATAACCAACCCGGGGTTCTGGTGAAAAAGACTGGCATGAGAAAAACCAAAAACCTTTTTAAAAAAACCAGGTTTATTCTTAAATTTTGCCCCAATTTGGGCCTTCTTTGGGAAAAATGGGGGAAAATTGGATGGTTGGAAAAAAGGGTTTAAAAACCCCAGGCAGGGTTCTTCAACGCTGTTTTCCAACAGCGCTTTTAACATCTTTTTGTAGAAGAATAAAGGGCCCAGCGGGTTTCAGTATTGGTTCCAGACAGACTGGTGTGAGTACCGTCTTTAGAACCTGGTGTTTTTAATTTTTTCTTTCAGGAAGATTGACGAAACATCATAGTTAGTGTTTTCCGTCAGTATCCATGTAGTAGTTCAGATAGTATGGGGTTTTGCGGGAAAGGTTTTTAATATTTTCTGTTTTTAAGAAGAAAAATTTGTTAGATGGGTATGGGGTTTTTTGGTTTTAAAGACCGGAGTTTAAATAGTGTAGTGTAGGATTCATTCAGTATTTTCAGTATGTTGTTAAATTGGCCTGGAGTATTTGTGGGTGGTGTTTTTGTAAATTTGTGTATGTATTTCAAGGCCTTTCATAGTATTGCGTAGTATTGTATTTGCATGGTCCAGAGTACTGTAGTGTAGGGTTTTTTTCAGTAATTTCGTATAGTAGAACTTGTGTAGTATTTTAGCATTGTTTGGTATTTGAATAGACTGGAGTATAGTAGTATAGTGTAGGATTAGCGTAGTTTATTATTTGAATGGACCAGAGTATTGTAGTGTTTCAGTAATTTAGCATAGTATAGTAGTGTTTCTGTATAGTATTTCATGCAGTATTTTATTATAGTTTACTGAATAGTCTGGAGTATAATAGTGTAGTGTACTATTTCAGTAAATTAACACAGTATAGTAGTATTTCTGTATAGTATTTCATGTAATATTTCAGCATAGTATTGTATTTGCATGGACTGGAGTATTGTAGTGTAGTTTTTTTATTACTTTCACATAGTATAGTAGAATGTTTGTGAGGTATTTTAGCATTGTTTAGTATTAATGGACAAGGGCATTGGTAGCTCAGAGGTAGGCTTGTCGCCTACCATGCGGAAGGCCCGGGTTCAATGCCCAAACAAATTGGGATGCAGTGCCGGCCCCAAGCCCGGAAAAAATTGCGTCAGGAATGGCACCCGGCCAAAAACCTGTGCCAAGTTGTTGTGCGGACCAGTCGGTCCGCTTTGGCAACCCCGAACAGGGAGTAGCCGAAAGCAGCTACCTAGTATTTGAATGGACCCGAGTATTGTAGTGTGGTATTTCAGTAATTTAGCATAGTATGGTAGTATTTCTGTCTAGTATTATTTGTGTGAACTGGAGTATTGCAGTGAAGTGTTTTAGTAAATTAGCACAGCATAGTAGCATTTTTGCGTAGTATTTTAGCACAGTTTGGTTTTTGAATAGACTGGAGTATAGTAGTGTGGTGGAGTGTTGTATTTGAACTCTAGTGTAGTTTAGTATTTGCGTAGACTGGAATATTGCAGTGAAGTATTTCAGTAAGTTTGCATAGTATAGTAGAATATTTTGTGTAGCATTTTAGCATTGTTTGGTATTTGAGTAGACTGGAGTATAGTATAGTAGTGTAGTAGTGTAGTGTACTGTAGGATTTCATGTAGTATTTTAGTATAGTTTAGTATTTGCATGGACTGGAGTATTGTAGTAAAGTATTTCAGTAAATTAGCACAGTATAGTAGTATTTCTGTATAGTATTTAAATGTAAATGAAATGTATTTCAGTAGTATTTCAGGATACTATTGTATTAGTGTGGAGTAGTGTAGTATTGTTTTTCAGTACTTTTGCATAATATAATACCATTTCTGTGTAGTATTTTAGCATAGTTTAGTATTTGAATGGGCCAGAGTATAATAGTGTAGTGTTGTGTAGAATTTCAGTAATTTCGCATAGTATTGTAGTATTTCTGGGTAGTATTTTAGTCTAGTTTAGTATTTGAATGGACCTGAGTATTATAGTGTAGTATTTTAGCATAGTATAGTAGTACTTATCTATTAGTGTATACTATTAGTAGTATTTAGTATTAAATAGAGTGGAGTATAATAATATAGTGTAGTGTAGCATTTGAGTAGTTTAGCATAGTGTAATAGTATTTCATGTAGTATTTTAGTGTAGTTTAGTATTTGTGTGGACTGGAGTAGTGTAGTGTGGTGTAGTTTTTCATTTAGTTAGCACAGTATAGTATTATTACTCTATTTCTGTGTAGTATTTTAGTGTTTTATTGTACTGTAGAGTTGGGAATGTGGTAGCTTAGTCTCATGAAGTATTTCAGAAGTGTAAAAACAGTATTTCAGTGTAGTGTAGCATTCTGATGGAGGATAAATGAAGGATAGTGTAGTTGTGCATCAGTGTAGCATAGTGTAGTATTTTATTGTAGTGTGTTTGGAGTATTTTAGCGGAGTGGACACTCTAATAGTAGGGTAGTATAGTGTTAGTGTAGGTAGAGTATTTTTAGTGTAGTGCGTCACGGATTTTTAAGCACAGTGTAGTAGTAGTAGTAGTATTCCTGAGTGTAGAGTAGTATTTTAATGTAGTGGAGCGTAGTATTTTAGTGTATTGGAATATTTTATCATAGTCCAGCGGAGGACAATTATTTTTTTAATAAAGCATCAAACCTCAGCTGATGACTCCGCCCCTTTCAGTATAAAGAGCAGTATTAATACCGTACTATGGGACGTAAAAGGAGTAGCCCGTCACGTGAGATGCAACCGTACTCATCACAATCATCTTCATCATCATCCTCCTCCTCGTTTCAGGGTGCAGTTACCTGAATAAGTACAGGTGAGTAATTAGAAGTGTACTCGGCAATGACGCTGGAGGAGGACTGTAACGAGGCAGCTAACGGCGATCAGTGATTGCGCATAACGATGCTCCCGAGTGACGCGATTGGTTAATTGATGTCGGTTAATCAGTTAATTGGTTTGAGGGAAGCCGCTGTGTCGTTCATTAGCAAGTTGAGAGCGGAGTTAATGTAGGTGATAAAATTCACTGACACTCAACACACACACACACACACACACACACACACACACACACAGATTCTGTTCATTCTAAGCCAATTATTCAATAGAGCCAAAGGAGGGGTGTGAATCTAGACTCCACCCACTACACACACACACACACACACACACACACACACACACAACTACAGTACACAGCATGAGGCGCTCTGCCTCTCTCTCTCTGTCTCTCTCTGTCTCTCTCACACACACACACACACACACTCTCACTCAGTCAGCTGCTGGAGCTGCTCTCGGATTGTACAGGTTCTCCGACTACAGCAGGATAAAACACCGGAATAAGGAGAAGAGAGAAAGGAGGAAAGGAGGGAGGAAGCAATGGGTCAGCTGTGCTGTTTCCCTTTTTCTCGAACGGATGACAAACTGAGTAAGTGAGGTAACACTGTCGGATATCTGAGAGGAGTGCGTGTGTGTGTGTGTGTGTGTGTGTGTGTGTCTGTGTGTGATTAAACCCTAGCTGAATGCGTGCACTTTATCTCTATGTGAATGGAGCAGTTTGTCTGTGTGTGTGTGTGTGTGTGTGGTGTGTGTGAAGCAAAACATCATCTGTCATTGCACCGTTATTGCAGAATAATGACATGGCGTAAGGCTGCAACATACAAATGACTGTATGTTGTTGTAAATATTAAATATATATATATATTTTATTCATGCCGGCAGACAGATTTAGACGTTCGTAACCCGAGCGAACACACTCCACATAGTTACACCTCACCGGCTTGTTCACATCTTAACACACGTTATACAGATATGAAGCCAACAGGAAAAGGTGTGGAGCTCCGAGTGTGTCCTCAATAAACCCAGCCACCCATCCCTCCGGGGGTTAAAGGGGTAAAGCGTGATCGTAGAGCATCTCGAGAACCTGACCTCGAGATGATTTCCACAGACAGGATCAGGATTGAGAAAAGAACAAGAAGAAGAAGTTCTTCAAAACATCTGCCCTCATGTAGACTCATTATCCAGGAGATAAGAGAAGTCTAAGGGCAGATGTTTAACTCCGTTACTAAACCCATAGTCGTGGAAATGCTTTCAGAAATTCTTACACTTTAAGAGACCGGGGTAGTTTTTCAGCAGGAGGAATTCCTAGGGATGTATCGAGGCTGTATGGATGCCACAAATCCGCCAGGAAAGAGAGAAAAGTAAAAATAACAGGAAACACATTTAGTCGAAACTTTGAGGAGGGGAAAAAAATTCCTCAGTATCTTTATTTACACAGTGACAAATCTTCATATCTGCCCTTTGACTTCAGTTCTGAGCGCAGAGAAATGAGGGGGCTATTTTTATGGAGAGATTTGGAATTGTGTGTGTGTGTGTGTGTGTGTGTGTGTGTGTGTGTGTGGGTTTGGTGCCTCTCTGAGTGAGTGTGCATAGCGCTTTTCTCAGATTCTGAGTCTGTTACTGTGCTCTTTTTATTCCAGCCTAATAAAAGCCTTGGCTGCTTCTCTCTGTCTCTGTCTCTCTGTCTCTCTCTCTGTCTATCTGTCTCTCTCTCTCTGTCCATCTGTCTGTCTCTGTCTCTCTCACAAACACACTTTTTTTCCTGACACACAGAATCTCTCTCTCTCTTTGTCTTTTGTATCGTTCTCTCCATCTTTCTATTTCTATCGCACACACATCAGACACTCTCTCCCTCTGTCTGTCTCTCGCTCTCTCTCTCCACTATCTCTCTCTCTCTCTTTCTCTCTCTCTCTGTATGTGTATGTGTTAAAGCTGACTTTACAGAGCGCAGTGTTACATCCTTGTAATGCTCAGTGGCTTGAGGGAGAGTGTGTGTGTGTGTGTGTGTGTGTGTGTGTATGTACTGTTTGGCCTACTTTCAGTCAGCATGAAGCGAGAGAAACAGAACAGGAAAGAGAGAGAACTAAGAAGAGAAAAGGGGCAGGAAAGAGGGTGATGGATGGACAGAGAGAGAGAGTAGAATGTGGAATTTGCAAAGAAACAAAAGAGAGAAAAATGAGTGAGAGAGGAGACACAGTCTAAGAGTGTGTGTGCGCGAGCGAGAGAAAGATAGAGAGAGAGAGAGGGAGGAAAACATGTCAGCATTGACAACACAGACTCTTGGGGATACCTAATGCCTGCACAGCTAGGGCTGTGCGTGTGTGTGTGTGTGTGTGTGTGTGTGTGTGTGTGTGTGTGTGTGTGTGTAACTGAGATCAGTAGGGTTTTGTGCAAATACAACATCCAACTGAGCTTTTAACATTGTGGCCTTTTACACACACACACACACACACACACACACACACACAAATGAATAGTCACATGATATTAGTGGACACATGCTAGTGTTAATAGTCTGCACACGTGCCTTTGTCTCACACATCTCATACTCGCTCTCTCTCTCTTTCTCTCTGTCTCACACACTCACACACACACACACACACACACACACACACACACCCTTAGTTTAGGACATTTAAAGGATATTTATCTGTCTATAACCTATAACCTTTTCCTTTAGTTTATCTAACACACATTAATCTTCTCTAAAAAATGCCCGAGCTCCAGCTCTCTGCTCTAGTCTGTAATCCCACAGAAAGTTTCGATTTAAACTATACACACTTATAAACATATGCTAGACCTTTAGAATATGAAATTCTTTGTTTTTTTGTCATGTTAGATCATTAATGTTCCTCTCACACAGAACCTCAGCCATCAGCCAGGACATTTTCAGGTGTTTAATGTCTTTAGTTTCGTTCTGAAGCTACGATGCTAGTGTAGTTAATAATTATGACTTTCTGAGATGCTTTTCAGCTTAACACGGTTGTACGGAGTCCTTATCCGAGTTACTGCAGCCTTCCGGTCAACTCTAAGCAACTCTAAGATCGATGTTTTTTGTGTTTCGCACCACTCTGTATAAACTCTGCAGACTGTTATAGGTGAAAGTTTTTCCTCCTCTTGATGAACCATGCTGGGATGTTTTACTCACTCGGACGTAGCGCCCTTAAATGCTTCGAGGTTCTGGAGGAGGGTTGTGTAGGAGATAAATATCAAGAAATCAACATTTTATAGATTCTTCACTTCTTAAATGAGTCATTTTAGCCGTCTTTTACATCTAGCTAGAAATTCGGTCCCAAATATTTCTAGAAAAACCACATGACTGAAATGCTAGTCTTCTGTTACTGCTAGCCCCATATGTCAACTCCACACACCAACGAATCCTGGCTAATCAGCTACGTTTAGGCTAAGAGAGACGTTGTGTACATCTTGGCTGAATCGTCGCTTAGCATAGGACTAATCACGATTTTCAGTGATTCATTGCCATTGGCATTTCGGTTAAATACAAGAGCAAATTTAAATCACGTCTGGGAAATTAGCCCACGGTTTTAGCTGTAATTAGAACAGACGATCTGCAGAAGTCAAATGCTAAACTGAATCACAGGGCAGAACACTAATAAACTGTACTAATAAACATTAAACATCTTGTGTGTTAAAGGTTTCAGTGCTAAAAGCCCAATTTGGAGTCTAGTAACACTTTAATATATATTTATTCATCTTTATCAGATTAGCTGGACATGCTTCCCAAAATTGACTTGTAAAAAAAAACCACACAGTTCCACTTCCTCTGGAGCAGCTTGAGGGAGTTGGGAAGAAGCCCACAGTGCTACTGGCTGTTAGCTGAAGAGTCCTAGCCAAGTTCTCACACTGCTGTATTGTTGCCTCTTCCTCGTCCTGAACTGCTACAACGACAACAGCGCTGATTTCACCTCCTTTATTTACTTACACTCAGGTGCCCCCAGTAGCCATACGTTAGAAATAAACCGGATCTTCCTTAATGAGGCTGGAGAGCTTTTGTCAGGAAACACACACACACACACAGTAATAATAATAATAATAATATGAGCGTGATTGGTATTCCCAAAATACATGTCTATATACAGTCTAATTAGCAGCAGATGAATGAGCGTGTTTGAGTGTTATTACTGCGTCTTGTAGAAGACATGATAAAACTTGGATCATGTTCGTGTTATTTGTTGCTTTCAAAGTCGTTCTTCATGCTGACATTTGAATTATAGAGCAATCTGTTAAAACGTTAATGCTACAGCCTCGGCTGAGTTTTAGTTACAGTTCACTGCCAAAACGTTTAAATTATTGCAGCTGACTACTGAATGATTTGAGTTACTGTCCTGACTACTGAATGATTTGAGTTACAGTCCTGACTACTGAATGATTTGAGTTACTGTCCTGACTACTGAATGATTTGAGTTACAGTCCTGACTACTGAATGATTTGAGTTACTGTCCTGACTACTGAATGATTTGAGTTACGTCCTGACTACTGAATGATTTGAGTTCAACTATGAATGATTGTTACAGTCTGACTACTGAATGATTTGGACTGTCCTTACTTGTTTGATTGTCCTGACTACTGAATGATTTGTTACAGTCCTTACTTTTTTAGTCCTGACTACTGAATGATTTGAGTTACTGTCCTGACTACTGAATGATTTGAGTTACAGTCCTGACTACTGAATGATTTGAGTTACTGTCCTGACTACTGAATGATTTGAGTTACTGTCCTGACTACTGAATGATTTGAGTTCCAACTGGTTGAACTGCTTGAATACAAGTTGCTTGAAAGCTTGACTGTCTTATTGCTTCATTTTTAAACTATTCATCTTCCATCACATTATCCTTCATCCCTGTCAGCTAGAATATTAGCATTAAAGCCTCTGACTGCTGGGCTGTTTGAGTTGCAGCTCTCACTTCTCGGACATTTGAACACCAGTCATGACGGTCAGGAGATTTAAGTTAAAGCCCAGACTCAGTGTTTGAATTATGACTAATTGAATTACTAAAGGGCACGGTGGCTTAGTGGTAAGCATGTTTGCCTCACACCTCCAGGGTTGGGGGTTCGATTCCCGCCTCCGCCATGTGTGTGTGGAGTTTGCATGTTCTCCCCGTGCCTCGGGGTTTCCTCGGGTACTCCGGTTTCCTCCCCTGGTCCAAAGACATACATGGTAGGTTGATTGGCATCTCTAAATTGTCTGTAGTGTGTGATTGTGTGAGTGAATGAGAGTGTGTGTGTGCCCTGCGATGGGTTGGCACTCCGTCCAGGGTGTATCCTGCCTTGATGCCCAATGATGCCTGAGATAGGCACAGGCTCCCCGTGACCCGAGAATAGATCGGATAAGCGGTAGACAATGAATGAATGAATTACTAAATATTTAAAAATGCTATACAGTGAGGCTTCTAGAATATTTTAATATCAGAATATTTACTCTAGCTTTGCTTATTATTTCTTTCCCACTTTTTTTTTTACTTTCTTTTTAAATCATCCCGTTGTCAAGATTTTTCCCCCCACTTTTAATTTCCTATTTATTCTTTCCAACTCTTTCTTTTACAGTCTCCTCACTCAGAGTGCTGGAAAAGACTCGCGTAACGTCGCCTGTTTTCCAATTTAATCATACCACTTTGTTTTTAATCTCCTCCTAATGCACTTTGCTTGCGTTTATATAAAGCACTTTCGATTGCCTTCGTGTATAAATAAACCTGCATTGACTTGCCTTGCCTTTAAAGGAGCGACTACTACAAGCTGATTTGTTACCCAGACGCAACTTCCAGAATATTTAGCTTCAACTGTCTGATTATTAGAATTTGGGCAGAATATATCTGACTCGGAATCATGACTCAGAATATTTCACTCGACTTACAGACCTGACTTATTTGACTTTTTATTTGAGTTACAGCGCTCTCAAAACATTTCACCTCCAGATTCAGGACGGAGTGGACATTTCTATTCATTCCAGCTCCAGCTGTTATAATATTCATAATTACCTTTCATTAATACACTAAACCATACTCAGACCTGGCTGCTAAAGCATTTTCCTTTCAGTCCAGGTTGTTAAAAATGCAGCCGTGTTTCACTCACCTCCCTCAGACTGTTTAAACCTTTTAGTCACAGCAGTCGATTTCCTGCCAGTTAAATCTGCTATAAAGTTCAGTGAAGCTCCATTCACGTAATTGGCGAGCGCTGACCCTTAGAGAAAGAAAATACTTATTTATTAAAAATAATTTATTTATTTAACAATTTATTTATTATTCTATTTATTTATTTATTTTTTTTCGTTTTATTTATGTATTTATTTATTTATTATATTTTAATTAATTAATTTATTTATTTATTTGTTAGTTTTTATTTTTATTTCCTAGCCATTTCCTGCAGTTACTTCCTAACACACACAAGTAAAGTAAAAATAAATAATTGCAGACCTTTTTAGGTTTTTCTTTTCAGCATTGCCGAAATGCCCGCTAAACACTGCGATAAATAAATAAATAAATAAATAAATAAATAAAGATAGATAAATCTATCACATGGTCACTTAAAGTAACGCCGGAGGTTTAGGCGTTTTCCACATCCCCACATCTGTAGAACTGAAGCATTAGAAGTTTGAGTGGAGTTCTGGTGTGAAGCGTGACTCTGGTGACTCAGCTTCAGCGTATTCTCACTAACCTCAGCGAGTGGTCAGGGATTAGTCAGAGACAGAGAGAGAGAGTTTTGATTGGTCAGTGTTCACAGCGCTCATCATGTTACGTAATCTAACTGCTACCTGAAAAGCACCAACAGCAGCACCAGAAACTGAAGGACATCGTCGTGTCTGCCAGCCTGTGTGTGTGTGTGTGGAGGTGCTATGGAAGTAGTTTGTGTTAGATATACAGGTGTTCAAGGTGTGTGTGTGTGTGTGTGTGTATCTACCATGATATTTGTGTGTGTATATATGTGTGTGTGTATCTACTTACCATGATATTTGTGTGTGTATGTGTGAATATGGAGGTGCTTAATGTAGTGTGTGTTAGCTATGCAGGTGTTCAAGGTATGTGTGTGTGTGTGTATCTACCATGATATTTGTGTGTGTGTGTGTCTCTACCTACCATGATATTTGTGTGTGTGTGTGTGTATATCCACCATGATATTTGTGTGTGTGCGTGTGTGTGTGTGTGTGTGTGATGCAGAGGTGCTTAATGTAGTGTGTGTTAGCTATACAGGTTTTCAAGGTGTGTGTATGTGTGTTTGTGTGTGTGTGTGTGTGTGTGTATCTACCTACCATGATATTTGTGTGTGTGTGTGTGTGTGTGTGTGTGTGTGTGTGTGTGAGATGCAGAGGTGCTTAATGTAGTGTGTGTGTGTATGTGTATCTACCATGATATTTGTGTGTGTGTGTGAGATGCAGAGGTGCTTAATGTAGTGTGTGTTAGCTATACAGGTTTTCAAGGTGTGTGTGTATGTGTGTTTGTGTGTGTGTGTGTATGTGTATCTACCATGATATTTGTGTGTGTGTGTGTGAGATGCAGAGGTGCTTAATGTAGTGTGTGTTAGCTATACAGGTAGGTTTTCAAGGTGTGTGTGTGTGTGTGTGTGTGTATCTACCTACCATGATATTTGTGTGTGTGTGTGTGTGTGTGTGTGTGTGTGAGATGCAGAGGTGCTTAATGTAGTGTGTGTGTGTATGTGTATCTACCATGATATTTGTGTGTGTGTGTGTGTGTGTGTGTGTGTGTGTGTGTGTGAGATGCAGAGGTGCTTAATGTAGTGTATGTGTATCTACCATGATATTTGTGTGTGTGTGTGTGTGAGATGCAGAGGTGCTTAATGTAGTGTGTGTTAGCTATACAGGTTTTCAAGGTGTGTGTGTGTGTGTGTGTGTGTGTGTATCTACCATGATATTTGTGTGTGTGTGTGTGTGTGTGTGTGTGTGTGTGTGTGGAGGTGCTGTGGAAGTAGTTTGTGTTAGATATACAGGTGTTCAAGGTGTGTGTGTGTGTGTGTATCTACCATGATATTTGTGTGTGTATATATGTGTGTGTGTATCTACTTACCATGATATTTGTGTGTGTATGTGTGAATATGGAGGTGCTTAATGTAGTGTGTGTTAGCTATGCAGGTGTTCAAGGTGTGTGTGTGTGTGTGTGTCTCTACCTACCATGATATTTGTGTGTGTGTATATCCACCATGATATTTGTGTGTGTGTGTGTGTGTGTGTGTGTGTGTGTGTGTGTGATGCAGAGGTGCTTAATGTAGTGTGTGTTAGCTATACAGGTTTTCAAGGTGTGTGTGTATGTGTGTTTGTGTGTGTGTGTCTATGTGTATCTACCATGATATTTGTGTGTGTGTGTGTGTGTGTGTGAGAGATGCAGAGGTGCTTAATGTAGTGTGTGTTAGCTATACAGGTTTTCAAGGTGTGTGTTTGTGTGTGTGTGTATGTGTATCTACCATGATATTTGTGTGTGTGTGTGTATCTACCTACCATGATATTTGTGTGTGTGTGTGTGTGTGTGTGTGTGTGTATCTACCTACCATGATATTTGTGTGTGTGTGTGTGTGTGTGTGTGTGTGTATCTACCTACCATGATATTTGTGTGTGTGTGTGTGTGTGTGTGTGTGAGATGCAGAGGTGCTTAATGTAGTGTGTGTTAGCTATACAGGTTTTCAAGGTGTGTGTGTGTGTGTGTGTGTGTGTGTGTGAGATGCAGAGGTGCTTAATGTAGTGTGTGTTAGCTATACAGGTTTTCAAGGTGTGTGTGTGTGTGTGTGTGAGATGCAGAGGTTCTTAATGTAGTGTATGTTAGCTATACAGGTTTTCAAGGTATGTGTGTGTTTGTGTGTATGTGTATCTACCATGATATTTGTGTGTGTGTGTGTGTGTGTGCAGTAAACACTGTGTAGTGTTCTTTTGAAAGAGATAATAATTGTGTACGTTCACTCGAGTAACCCCCTGGATTTCTGGATTTATTTTCATGTTGTTGTATAAACGTAAAAAGAAAAGGCACTCACTCTCAGAAGTGGACTTCACGCCATTTAGAGAGGCTTTTCTCCTGCTGTGGAGTGAAACCTTCACACTGGTACAGACGGCAGGCTCTGAGAAGACAGGAGGAAAAAAGCTAATGCAGCAAAAAACAAAAAGAAAAGAATTCAAAAATAACTTGTGTAAATGTTACTTTTGGATCATTTTGATGTGTGTGTGTGTGTGTGTGTGTGTGTTGTACTGATGGTGTCGTGGAGGTGTGTAACAGTATGGCGTAGGGTGTATTTGTGTTCATCGCGGACACAAATTAAAGTCCGAGGTGATGGAAATGAAGAAGTTTCCAGATGGAGAATTTATTTATTTTTTTTTTTTTTTCCATCTGGAGTTTCTTTTTTTTTTTTTTTCTTTTTTGCACTTCAGCGTAACTTATTCAGGTGCCGTCTCCCGTCCTGGATTTCCGGCGCACGCTTCGTAATCAGTAGCGTGTCACGTCGCAAATGATTTCAAATCAACTTTTTTTGAGTGTAAAAAAAAATAAATAAATAATTAAAAACAATCCGAAAATTTTCCTGCATGAGACTGAAATCATCACCTGGTGGAATCAGTTCAGTGTTCAGACTCGGAGTGAAGTTTACTAACAGATCACAGCAGTAAGCCATCATATAGATATATATTTATTTATATAGCCTTCTCTCCCCATGTGCATCAATGAGCCTCGGCCGCCCATGACCCTGTCTCCGGGTCACCAATGATCCTTCCTTGGACCACTTTTGATAGATACTGACCACTGCAGACCGGGAACACCCCACAAGAGCTGCAGTTTTGGAGATGTTCTGATCCAGTGGTCTAGCCATCACAATTTGGACCTTCGTCAAACTCGCTCAAATCCTTACGCTTGTCCATTTTTCCTGCTTCTAACACATCAACTTTGAGGACAAAATGTTCACTTGCTGCCGAATATATCCCACCCACTAACAGGTGCCATGATATATATATATATATATATATATATATATATATGCACAGGAAATTTATTAGGCAAAAAGGGCGGGGCTTATTATAGACCACTCCCAGGATAGTTTAGAATTAGAGGCGGTAGAGGAATGTTAACGATTCTGAACGACGTTAAATCTCACAAGAACAAAGAAACGCAGCACTCGTGCTCTTCCCGTGATTTCTGTGAGCGGAACTAAACGCCATGATTCATATCCATATATCAGAGAAATGTCCTTAGCCTTCCAGGCTGTAAATAAGCATGCAGTGAACTTTAGACTATTCCAGGATAACAGAGCCGTGCTGTATCCCCTGCGCGTCTCTCGTTAAGCGGTGAAGTAAAACGAGTCGTGTGAACTTTAGACTTTAGTTGCTGCAGCAGAACTTTATTAGGAGTTGCATAAACAAAAAGGCTTTACTGCTGACCTGCTGATACACTTTACTCTGAAGCCTGGCTGTGATCCGGCTGCGCTCAGCCCTGATGGAGGTGATGGAGGTGAGAAGCTGGGCTCAGATGTTAAACAGGTTCTGTTTGTCTTGCAGATCTTTTGCAGAGCACACGGCGCACCTCACAGACAAGTATGTGTCTCTCTGCCAAAGCTCTCTTTTTTCCTAAACCACTCTCTCTCTCTCTCTCACACACACACACACACAGGTTTAGACACAGTGAGACACACATATGCGCTTAGACACTCTGAGACAAACACACACTCACACACACACTTTTAGACACTCTGTGAGACAGATACGCACACAAACACAGGCTTAGACACACTTAGATGCACTGCAACACACACACACACTGGAAAACACTCTGAGACACGCAATTAGACGCACTGGAACACAGACACACTGAGAAAAAAACACAAACACATGGTTAGGCACTTTGAGAAAACACAAAAACTGAAACAAAAAAAACACACACACCTCTTCCTCCTCTTGAAGTTCCTCTTTCTCTCTCGTACTTGAGAACGTCCTGATACAGTAAAAGCACAGCAGGTCTCCAGGTTACTGCTCCACGCGTGTGTACTAGTGCTCGAGATCCCGTTATTAAATGATTTATCTGTTTAATAGCAAGTTATTTTGAAGAAGGTTAAAATGCACCCATTTCCACCAAGACTCATTTCAAAGAAAGATTTTATTTCAACAAACACCTTAATTCATCTACCTCAGCTTTCCAGAAACCAGGCTTTCCCGGCCTACTTTTAAAGCTGTATACAGAGATTAGATGTGTGTGGCCATCTGATTATTATTTCCCACTTGGATATCAGGTTATTGGCGCTCGTCTAAAAGAAGACTTTATTTATAATCACAAGTCATGAGAGAAGCAGAAGTGTTGATTATATACCACGTCCCCCGGTGCTTGGACCCCGAGCATTACTTCTATCGGTGTGTGATAAACATTGAGTGCTTTGTGTTAGTGATAGCCGTGCGTCTGTGTGTGTGTGTGTGTGTGGGTAGGTGGTAAACGCGGCCCTGAGCTCGATGACGATGAGCTGATCAGTTTGAGTAAGAGGCTGGTGGAGGATGCCGTGTCCCGCGCCGTGCAGCAGTACATGGAGGAAACGCAGCAGAACGGCTCCGCCCCCAAAGATGAAGTTCCGCCCAAAACCAACCTCAAATGACAGCGCAACCTCTGATCTCAGACCCTCACCTGCCTGGGTGGAGCCCCGGGTCACGACTTCTTCCTCCGCACCTGATCCCCTGCTCCAGGTGCGAGGGGTTTGTGCGTAAGAATGGCGGAGGCGAGCGATAGACTAACCGTACCTGGCGGAATTTTCTATGCAGGTTTTTTTGCACACAGATCTTTTCATTTTTTCTCCCAGAAAGTAAAAGTTGAAATGCGATCAAAACTGGTCTGATTCGAGACCACGGCGATATCGAAACTGCACATCTGGACCTGGACAGGAAGTGGGCGTGTGCTTTAGCGTCTGTCTGATGCTCCTGTGTGACAGTACGAGCTGATGGCTTCTTCTGTATGTGTGTGTGTGTGTTTTATTATTTTTTTCTCTAAAATAATGAGCCTTGTTTATATGTTTGTGCACCCTTTAGGCCGTGTGTGTGACGCACAGTGGGTCAGGCGGATGCTGGACTCAGACACAGAGAGTGTTTACAGGAGAGCGAGAGAATTTAAGACACTGTTAGGACGAGCAGAAATACGAGCACTGATCGCACGAGAACTGAGTGGGACACTCGCACAACACACACCAGCAACCTGATCTCACTCACAAACACACACACAAAAATTCCTCATCATCAAACTAAACCTTTACACTAAATACAAACTTAGAGCATTAAATGCTGGACGAATTTTAATTCAAATTAATATTTTTTTAAGGAAAGCTGAATCACACGAGGAAAATCTCGACATTTATTTTTGGTTTTTTTTCCAGGGTAAAAAAAATTGAAGAAAAAAAACAAGTGAATGAATTTGATCTGGAGTTTCAGATTTTTTTTCCCACTTCCACAGTGGCCTTAATCACAAGACATCCGTTGATTTTGTTTTTTTTTTGTTTCGCATTTGATTGTTTTTTTTTTCTTTTTATAATAAATGCTGCACACTTCAACGGATCCTTAATGATCGATTTGTTTCAAATTGTGTTTACACTCTGCTGTGGTTTCTGTTCATCTCCAGTCGTTATTGATTAAAAGCCGAAGTGAACCCGAGACCTCGCTGTTCTGCCGCTTCCTTCACTCGCTCGCTCACGTGTTCACTAATCACTTCATTTTTAAATCTCAGAACATTATAGTAGATGATTTTTTTTAAAGAGATCCACTGCTGAGCTGCTCTCTCTTTCTTTCTTACAGGAGTGTTAATAAAGATGATTTGATCTTTTCTATTTTGTGTCGTGTTGTATATTTAGTGCACACACTTTCCCTAATTCTCCGATGCATTTAAAGCATGAACCCCGAGCAGCAGCTCACAGGAAGAAGGACAGCCGTGTCTTTGACCTTGATGGTGTGCTGTGAGAGCTAAAGCAGAACAGCTCGTGTTCACACGCTGCACTGAGGCAGTAAATCAATGAAAAGATCTGGAGTCCTTAGAGGAACCTATCAGGGGACGGCGGCTATCTTTCTATCTATCGCAACATGTGTAAAACACGCCAGAGGTCAAGGTTCTCTCTGTGGATTGGGGTGGAGCCGACACTTTCGGTTCATGGGGGGAGGACTGAAGCGCGTTTGGACATGCCTGCTTCATGGCCAGAGCACAACGGAGAGGTGATGCTTCTCAAACTAACCTTGTGTGGTTGGTTTGAGACACATCAGAAGATCTAAAAAAACTTCAGAGAATTTCACAAACAAAAGCTTCCTGTGGAATGCGGTTATCAGATCACTCTGAAAGAATCAGATTGTAGACAGAACTCTAAACACGGCTTCACTATCTCTTTTCACTCCACTACACTCCAGATACACTACACTGCACTCCAGACACACTCGACACACTCCACTCCACTCCAGATACACTCCACTCCATTCCAGACACACTCCACTCCAGATACACTCCACTCCGCTCCAGATACACTCCACTCCATTCCAGACACACTCCACTCCAGATTCACTCCACTCCATTCCAGATACACTCCACTCCACTCCAGACACACTCCACTCCACTCCAGACACACTCCACTCCACTCCAGACATACTACACTCCACTCCAGATACACTACACTCCGCTCCAGATACACTCCACTACGCTCCAGATACACTCCACTCCATTCCAGATACACTCCACTCCGCTCCAGACACACTCCACTCCGCTCCAGACACACTCCACTCCGCTCCAGATACACTCCACTACGCTCCAGATACACTCCACTCCAGACACACTCCACTCCACTCCAGACACACTCCACTCCAGATATACTACACTCCACTCCAGATACACTACACTCCACTCCAGACACACTCCACTCCAGACACACTCCACTCCAGACACACTCCACTCCAGATACACTACACTGCACTCCAGACACACTCCACTCCACTCCAGACACACTACACTCCAGATACACTACACTGCACTCCAGACACACTCCACTCCACTCCAGACACACTCGACACACTCCACTCCACTCCGCTCCGCTCCAGATACACTCCACTCCATTCCAGATACACTCCACTCCAGATACACTCCACTCCATTTCAGATACACTCCACTCCGCTCCAGACACACTCCACTCCACTCCAGATACACTCCACTCCATTCCAGACACACTCCACTCCAGATACACTCCACTCCGCTCCAGATACACTCCACTCCATTCCAGACACACTCCACTCCAGATTCACTCCACTCCATTCCAGATACACTCCACTCCACTCCAGACACACTCCACTCCACTCCAGACACACTCCACTCCACTCCAGACATACTACACTCCACTCCAGATACACTACACTCCGCTCCAGATACACTCCACTACGCTCCAGATACACTCCACTACGCTCCAGATACACTCCACTACGCTCCAGACACACTCCACTCCGCTCCAGACACACTCCACTCCAGACACACTCCACTCCAGACACACTCCACTCCACTCCAGACACACTCCACTCCACTCCAGACACACTCCACTCCACTCCAGACACACTCCACTCCACTCCAGACACACTCCACTCCAGACACACTCCACTCCAGACACACTCCACTCCAGACACACTCCACTCCAGATATACTACACTACACTACAATCCAGATACACTCCACTCCACTCCAGACACACTACACTCCACTCCAGACACACTACACTCCAGACACACTCCACTCCACTCCAGATACACTCCACTACGCTCCAGATACACTCCACTACGCTCCAGATACACTCCACTACGCTCCAGATACACTCCACTACGCTCCAGATACACTCCACTACGCTCCAGATACACTACACTCCACTCCAGATATACTACACTCCATTCCAGATACACTCCACTCCAGACACACTCCACTCCAGACACACTCCACTCCAGACACACTCCACTCCACTCCAGATACACTCCACTCCAGACACACGCCACTATATAGTAGATATACTATCCAGATATACTATTCTACACTCCACTCCAGATATACTATACTACACTCCACTCCAGATACACTACATTACGCTCCAGATACACTACACTATGCTCCAGATACACTACACTCCACTCCACTCCAGATACACTCCACTCCAGATACACTCCACTCCAGATACACTCCACTCCAGATACACTCCACTCCACTCCAGATACACTACACTACTCTCCAGATACACTACACTACACTCCACTCCAGATACACTACTCTCCAGCTACACTACACTACTCTCCAGATACACTACACTACACTCCACTCCAGATACACTACTCTCCAGCTACACTACACTACACTACAATCCAGATACACTACACTACACTCCAGATACACTCCACTTCACTCCAGGTACACTACACTCCAGACACACTCCACTCCACTACGCTCCAGATACACTCCACTACGCTCCAGATACACTCCACTACGCTCCAGATACACTCCACTACGCTCCAGATACACTCCACTACGCTCCAGATACACTCCACTCCAGATACACTCCACTCCAGATACACTCCACTCCACTCCAGATACACTCCACTCCAGATATACTACACTACTCTCCAGATACACTACACTACAATCCAGATACACTACACTACAATCCAGATACACTACACTCCAGATATATTACATTACACTCCACTCCAGATACACTACTCTCCAGGTACACTACACTCCACTCCAGGTACACTACACTCCACTCCAAGTACACTACACTCCACTCCACTCCAGGTATACTACACTCCACTCCAGGTACACTACGCTCCAGATACACTACACTACGCTCCAGATACACTACACTACGCTCCAGATACACTACACTCCAGATATACTATACTACACTCCACTCCAGATATACTATACTACACTCCACTCCAGATATACTATACTACACTCCACTCCAGATACACTATACTACACTCCACTCCAGATACACTATACTACACTCCACTCCAGATACACTACGCTCCAGATATACTACACTACACTCTGCTCCAGATATACTATTCTACACTCCACTCCAGATACACTCCACTCCAGATACACTACACTATGCTCCAGATACACTACACTATGCTCCAGATACACTACGCTCCAGATACACTACACTACGCTCCAGATATACTACACTACACTACGCTCCAGATATACTACACTCCACTCCAGATATACTACACTCCACTCCAGTCCAGATATACTACACTCCACTCCAGTCCAGATATACTACAGTCCACTCCAGTCCAGATATACTACAGTCCACTCCAGTCCAGATATACTACAGTCCACTCCAGTCCAGATATACTACAGTCCACTCCACTCCAGATATACTACACTCCACTCCAGTCCAGATATACTATACTACACTCCAGTCCAGATATACTACAGTCCACTCCACTCCGGATATACAACACTCCACTCCACTCCAGATATACTACAATCCACTCCAGATATACTACACTACAGTCCACTCCAGATATACTACACTACAGTCCACTCCAGCTATACTACAGTCCACTCCAGATATACCACACTACAGTCCACTCCAGATACACTACAGTCCACTCCAGCTATACTACAGTCCACTCCAGCTATACCACACTACAGTCCACTCCAGATACACTACAGTCCACTCCAGCTATACTACAGTCCACTCCAGCTATACTACAGTCCACTCCAGCTATACTACAGTCCACTCCAGCTATACCACACTACAGTCCACTCCAGATATACCACACTACAGTCCACTCCAGATATACCACACTACAGTCCACTCCAGATATACCACACTACAGTCCACTCCAGATACACTCCACTCCAGATATACCACACTACAGTCCACTCCAGATATACCACACTACAGTCCACTCCAGATACACTACATTCCAGATACACTACAGTCCACTCGAGCTATACTACAGTCCACTCCAGATACACTCCACTCCACTCCAGATGTACTACGCTCCAGATACACTATGCTACGCTCCAGATACACTACACTACGCTCCAAATGTACTACACTCCACTCCAGATACACTCCACTCCAGATACACTCCACTCCAGATACACTCCACTCCAGATACACTCCACTCCAGATACACTCCACTACGCTCCAGATGTACTACACTACGCTCCAGATGTACTACACTACGCTCCAGATGTACTACACTCCACTCCAGATACATTACGCTACGCTCCAGATACACTCCACTCCACTCCAGATACACTACACTACGCTCCAGATGTACTACACTCCACTCCAGATGTACTACGCTCCAGATACATTACGCTACGCTCCAGATACACTACACTCCAGATACACTACACTACGCTCCAGATATACTACACTCCAATACAGATATACTACACTCCAATACAGATATACTACAGTCCACTCCAGATACACTACAGTCCAGATACACTACACTACACTCCAGATACACTACACTCCAGATATACCACACTACACTCCAGATATACCACACTACAGTCCACTCCAGTCCACTCCAGCTACACTACAGTCCACTCCAGCTACACTACAGTCCACTCCAGCTACACTACACTACACTCCAGATGTACTACACTACACTCCAGATGCACTACGCTCCAGATACACTACACTCTACTCCAGATACACTACACTACGCTCCAGATACACTACACTACGCTCCAGATACACTACACTACACTCCAGATACACTACACTCCAATACAGATATACTATACTCCAATACATATATACTATACTACACTCCACTCCAGATACACTACACTCCAATACAGATATACTATACTCCAATACAGATATACTACACTACACTCTGCTCCAGATACACTACACTACACTCTGCTCCAGATACACTACACTACACTCTGCTCCAGATACACTACACTACACTCTGCTCCAGATACACTACACTACACTCTGCTCCAGATACACTACACTACACTCTGCTCCAGATACACTACACTACACTCTGCTCCAGATACACTACACTACACTCTGCTCCAGATACACTACACTACACTCTGCTCCAGATACACTACACTACACTCTGCTCCAGATACACTACACTACACTCTGCTCCAGATACACTACACTACACTCTGCTCCAGATACACTACACTACACTCTGCTCCAGATACACTACACTACACTCTGCTCCAGATACACTACACTACACTCTGCTCCAGATACACTACACTACACTCTGCTCCAGATACACTACACTACACTCTGCTCCAGATACACTACACTACACTCTGCTCCAGATACACTACACTACACTCTGCTCCAGATACACTACACTACACTCTGCTCCAGATACACTACACTACACTCTGCTCCAGATACACTACACTACACTCTGCTCCAGATACACTACACTACACTCTGCTCCAGATACACTACACTACACTCTGCTCCAGATACACTACACTACACTCTGCTCCAGATACACTACACTACACTCTGCTCCAGATACACTGCACTACACTCTGCTCCAGATACACTGCACTACACTCTGCTCCAGATACACTACACTACACTCTGCTCCAGATACACTGCACTACACTCTGCTCCAGATACACTGCACTACACTCTGCTCCAGATACACTACACTACACTCTGCTCCAGATACACTACACTACACTCTGCTCCAGATACACTACACTACACTCTGCTCCAGATACACTACACTACACTCTGCTCCAGATACACTACACTACACTACACTCTGCTCCAGATACACTACACTACACTCTGCTCCAGATATACTACACTACACTCCACTCTGCTCCAGATATACTACACTACACTACACTCTGCTCCAGATACACTACACTACACTCTGCTCCAGATATACTACACTACACTCCACTCTGCTCCAGATATACTACACTACACTCCGCTCCAGATATACTACACTACACTCCGCTCCAGATGTATTACACTACACTCCGCTCCAGATGTACTATACTACAGTCCACTCCAGCTATACTACAGTCCACTCCAGCTATACCACACTACAGTCCACTCCAGATATACCACACTACAGTCCACTCCAGATATACCACGCTACAGTCCACTCCAGATATACCACGCTACAGTCCACTCCAGATATACCACGCTACAGTCCACTCCAGATATACCACGCTACAGTCCACTCCAGATATACCACACTACAGTCCACTCCAGATATACCACACTACAGTCCACTCCAGATATACCACACTACAGTCCACTTCAGATACACTACATTCCAGATACACTACAGTCCACTCCAGCTATACTACAGTCCACTCCAGCTATACTACAGTCCACTCCAGATACACTCCACTCCAGATACACTACACTCCACTCCAGATACACTCCACTCCACTCCAGATACACTACACTCCACTCCAGATACACTACACTCCACTCCAGATACACTACACTCCACTCCACTCCAGATACACTCCACTCCACTCCAGATACACTCCACTCCAGATACACTCCACTCCAGATACACTCCACTCCAGATACACTCCACTCCAGATACACTCCACTCCAGATACACTCCACTCCACTCCAGATACACTCCACTCCACTCCAGATACACTACACTACGCTCCAGATGTACTACACTCCACTCCAGATGTACTACGCTCCAGATGTACTACGCTCCAGATACACTACGCTCCAGATACACTACGCTACGCTCCAGATACACTACACTACGCTCCAGATACACAACAGTACACTTATACATAGATATACTCCACTCCACATTGTTCCCCACACTGTCATAAAAACAGACACACCCAGAGTGTTGTTTCTATAAATGTCCTGAGGCAAATCCAATAACTGGATTCACACAGCGTGAAACAGCCGCAAGTGAGGGCTGTATGCCATCATTACCCCCTAATTACTCTGAGAGAAAGAAGCACACTCCCACCTTTCCTGCTGTATCCACACAGCTATAGATTTTCTGTTTTAACACACAGACGTTTACATTCACACAGCTCAGACGGTTTCCAGACGTGACTCGGGTCCTAACACGATCGTCCGCTGAGCTGCTGCTCGTTAAAAAAGTCTAATACGGCAGAACTAACCCTTGTTTACGCCGATCTATTGCAGATGAAAGAAGGATGAGAAAGCGCAAATGACGTCTCTGATGTCTTATGATCAAAAAAATACAAAACACGTCTGTTCAGATCAATTCCTCACGGCCCGGGTGGTGATTTTAGCCTGCAGCATCATGGATTAACACGAACACAAAATCCGCTTCTTTATCCATGAATGACGTCGCATGGTTTATCCGTTTGTAGTTTTATTTAATGTTGTAGGAAGTTAGTTCCTTGTTTCTGTTCTCACGTATGTTATAGCAGCTGTAAACAATCATCCCCTCACCAGACTCTCTTTATTCTATGAAAAAAATGTCACCAGGAAACAGCTGTGTAATACTCCTCGATCCTGAAGATGTCAAGAAAAAAAAAGCTACAGCTTTACATCTGACTGAAAGCTCTGATACTGGAGACTCCTTCCATATGTGTTAAATAAACAGAACAAAGTCAATTAGTAATTGTTAATAACTGAATAATATCTGGATAAATTCAGAGTGAAATTCTGCGTATATTAATTGTATGCTGTAATTGTGCGTCTTTGGCAAAATTCAAGCACAAATTCAGAAATTCCTTGAAATAAAAACAGCTCACATTGTTGATAAGTGCAGTCCTGGGTCAAAATCCAACTTCCGACTAATTTGGAATAAACCATGTTGATGAACGTAATAGCAACCAACTGGATCCTGCAACACAGTGACTCCTTACAGCTTAGAAATTAAGTACAGAATAGTAGACGTTCAGTAATGTGAAGAATCCTGGAATAAAAGTGTAGAGATAAACCGATACACCAAGAAACTGGATCTATTTTTTAGACATTTTCTACATGTGCTGTATGTGTAACCCTAATATTTTACATGTTCAGAGAGAGAGAGAGAGAGAGAGAGAGAGAGAGAGAGAGAGAGAGAGAGATTTTGTTTAGTTTTCGTACATTCCTCACAGAGATAATCATCCTTCTGCTGATCCTTTTGTCAGTGGCACAGGATTGAAGAAAGACTGCAGTCTGAACTACACAGAGAGAGAGAGAGAGAGAGAGAGAGAGAGAGAGAGAGAGAGAGAGAGAGAGAGATACATGGTGGCACATGATTGAATAGAGAGTGCAGTCTGAACTACATTGAGAGAGAGGGGGAAAGAATGATATATATATATATATATATATATATATATATATATATATATATATATATATATATATATATATATATATATATATAGAGAGAGAGAGAGAGAGAGAGAGAGAGAGAAACACACACCCAGCTGCATGGTGGACTGTGTCTCTGGCTTGAGACTGAGATTGAGACTGGATTGAGAGCTTCATGAGGTTCACATCCATGCTGAGATCAGGATGGAGTTTCACCTCATGACTGTTCGTCTGTTCTCTAAAAAGCTCAGCAGTTTCTTTTCTTTTCCTTTATTAAAAGGAGTTTTAATATCTTTACATTAAAATCAACTCAGTACAATGATTTTCCATAACCTTATCTATGTTGGAAATTTCTATGAAATATGCAAATTACGTCTCCTTTGGCGTCGAGGTGAAAGGTCCTCCGGTCTGTCGAGATCAAAATGGAACTTTACGGAATTCGTACGAAGCGCTACAGAAACCTGACAGCGCTGCTCGCCGGTGTGAAGCATGGTGGTGGTAGCATCGTACTGTAGCTACTCAATAATAAGCTCCTCCTCCTTTTTTTTAACCCTAACCCTGCCCACTTTTTTTCTACTGGCCCTTAAGGCCGAGCTTAAGAGAGAGAAAGTCGTTAACAATTAACTCATGAATATTGGAACATCTGATAACAAAATTTGATTTCAGAAATCACACAGGCTGCTAAATCACACCATTAATCTGTGGGGCAAAGCCAGCACGCCACCAAGATGAAAAGATGATCGTTATGTGATGGAATCTCTCTATGTTTTGTGCTTTGCATGTATATGACCTTCAACGACAGTGTCATCCTCTGAGTTAATGCTGTTTATACTGTGCCTTGACAAACAGCTTCCTCTCTGACAGACGTTTCTCTGGAGCCTTCGGTCAAGGCCCATTAGCCCTGTGTGTGTGACGGAGCGGTGGTGTTTCAATCACAGCGTCATGTCTGATCTCTGGGTGATCTCTCATCTCTCTCTCTCTCTCTCTCTCTCTCTCTCTCTCTCTCTTATACACACACACACAGAGACAAATGTCTCATTTCTCATCTTTTTCCTTGAAGGCAGACAGCCAAGTGTTTTGTGTTCTGCCCTGGTGTGAGCAGGCTGCTAACAATAAGGTTTACACACACACACACACACACACACACACACACAGTCTTCATCAGTAGCTCTACAGCCAGTGAAATAAACTCATCACTAGTTTGGTTCTGATAATATCTCAGCTAGCCAGTTCATTTTTATTGCACAATCTCATAACTTGTTTCCATGGCGATAAAACCCCATCATGTGAATCACCTTAAAGCTTTATCCTCACTTGAAAGGAAACACCTAGCAGACATCAGCTCACCCTGTAGACAAATTGTCTCTGACGGTTTCCATCATGTAAAGTTACCGAGATTTAATGGTTCCCATTAGGGATTTTCTGGTTGCTATGAAACACCAGGTTCCTGTAGAACTTTCAGGTGTAGATGATTATAATCAGGAGAAAATGAGAAAAATACCGTTACAGAAGCTACCGAAATCAGACGCGCCATCAACAACCATTAAACCATTACAGACCAACAGATCCACAAGGAACCCATTAGGATCCAGTTCATACCGGTTCAATAATGGCTTCAGTAGCGTGGCTTCACATCACCAGCCTAAGACTGAAGCCAAGCCAGAACCCGAGACAGAACCTGAGCAAGAACCTGAGCAAGAACCCGAGACAGAAGCTGAGCAGAGCAAGAACCTTGGCAAGAACCCAAGCAAGAACACAAGAAAGAACCTGAGCAAGTACCTTAGATAAAACCCCCAAGCAAGAACCAGAGACAGAACAAAACCAAGAGCCCAAGATAGAACCTGAGCAAGAACCCAAGACAGAACCTAAGCAAGAACCTAAGAGAGAACCCAAGCAAGAACCCAAGACAGAACCCAAGCAAGAACCTGAGATAGACCCTAAGACAACCTGAGCAAGAACCCAGACAGAACCTGAGCAAGAACACGAGACAGAACCAGAGACAGAACCAAACCAAGAGCCCAAGACAGAACCTGAGTAAGAACCCAAGACAGAACCTGAGCAAGAACCCAAGCAAGAACCCGAGCAAGAGCCCGAGCAAGAACCCAAGCAAGAACCTGAGCAATAACCCAGACAGAACGCCAAACAGAACCTCAGATTCCCAAAACACAGAAATATCCAATGTGCTCATGTGTAAAGCTGCTGCTTCTGTGAGGAGCTGAATTTAGTGTTAGATTTGAATCAGTTCACTAAACACCTGTTGGCTTGTTAGCTTAATTGCACCAGCATGCTAACACTGGAGAATAAACCACACCGTAACTGGAATAAACAAAGTTAGCTAGCTAATCTGACGCTGTTGCCTAGTAACTAATAAATAGTTAGAAGAACTATTTAAGCTCTCTAACTTTTAAACACTACATACATCTGAAAAGCCAAGAAAATGAAATGATAAACAAAACTAGATCCCTAGTTGGAAACAAACAAGGGTTGGAAACAAAGCTAGCTACTGTTACTCCTAGAAGTGTTTATGCTAGTTATAATCAAACTAGCATAAATTGTACATCTGAATAACAAACAGCTCTAAAAAAAAAAAATAGAGTTTTAAAGAAAACTAGCTGATGCTAAGCTGAGATGTGTGGGGAAAAAAGCTAGCATGAATAGCTGAATCGCTAGTTAGCTATAAAGGAAGAAAGTGTTTTCTAGAGATGGGAATAAGATGCTCTGTGTGTGTGTGTGTGTGTGTGTGTGTGTGTGTGTGTGTGTGTGTGTGTGTGTGTGTGTGTGTGACATTCAAACAGTGCAATAAAGTTCAATTTACTGCAAGTTCATTATCCTGGTAATATGTAAACAGATGCGGCTGTGTGTGTGTGTGTGTGTGTGTGTGTGTGTGTGTGTGTGTGTGGGGGGAAGAGTGAGAGGAGAGAGAGAGAGAGAGAGAGAGAAGAGAGAGAGAGAGAGAGAGAGAGAGAGAGAGGTGTGTGTGTGTGTGTGTGTGTTCCCACTCATTTCTCTCAAATTGGTCCAGCACTACCTGGCCCTGTCTCCATGACAACCTCCAACCAGGCAATTACAGCAGAGGGCCTTTTGTGAATGAAATTTATTCACGGGTAAAGTGATAGACGAGTGTGAGGAACAAGTGCGATGTAGAGGAGTGATGAAGAGCAGGGCGATGGGGTGAGGAGTGGTGGAGAGACCATCTTCATCACCACAACCACCATCAGCATCAGCATCATCATCACCAGCACCACAACCACCATTATCATTGTCTTCACCACCATCATTATAATCATAATCATCACCACCACCACTATCTTCATCTTCACCATTATCATCATAACCACCACCTCCATCACCACCATCATCATCATAACCACCACCTCCATCACTACCATCTTCATCATCATCATAATCATCATGATGATGGTCATCATCACCACCACCTCAATCAGTACCATCTTCATCATCATAATCATGATCATAACCATCACCACCATCATCATCATAGCGACCACCACCATCACCACCGTCATCACCATAGCGACCACCACCATCACCACCATCATCATCATAGCGACCACCACCATCACCACCATCATCACCATAGCGACCACCATCATCATCATCATAGCAACCACCTTTGCTACAATCCTTATCATCATCACCATCATCATCATCATCAGCCAGCACTACAGAAAACAGAGCTGCAGACACAGCCCTGGGAGGAGCTTCCTGTTTGTGTGTGTGTGTGTGTGTGTGTGTGTGTGTGTGTAGCCTAAACAGAAGCCCCTAATACAATCCCCTGCAGACTGAGGGGTAGGCTAAGCTTTATCTGATTCTGATTAGCGACAGTACATGCCTAGAGCAAACAAGCCAGGGACAATAAGGAAATGTGCACACACACAAACCTCTCTCACACACACACACACACACATGCAGAGATTACTCTAAAGTGTGTTGAAGAGCTCTTGATGTCTGATTATCATGCGTTGCCAATCATCAGAGCCGTACAGGAGCGCTGCACCGCTAATGAGAAGAGGCCGAGTTCACACGGAGGAATAATTAACACTCCTTATTGAAAAGAAAAAAAAAAAAGAAAAGAAGAGAGAGAGGAAGCATCAGATGATCAGAACTCTTCCAAACACCAGACGAGGGAAGATCTCAGGGTCCGGGCGCAGCGGAGGCTGGGCCCTAGTAAAGGAAACCTTGATTACTTTTTCTAGTATGGTGCTGAAAGAGGCGGCCATCTTGGAAAACAGGAATCCCTGTTTTTGTCTCCGCCCACCCCCTGATCCAATGCTCCACCCCTTAAAGTTTAAAAATAGGAAGCACTTTGCACTCAAACCTCCACTCAGACGGTGATAATCTCCCTCTAACAGCATGTCCCCAGCAACCTACCAACTATTCTCTCTGACACTGGAGACTCCTTCCATACACGTGAAATAAACGTGTCCTTACAGAAACCATCATCACGTACATATGGAGCTTCCTCCGCACACGCCTTTGTGAATGAGCCGTTGCTATAGAAACAATAACGATAACCTTCTGACCAACCAGAATCCAGAACTTCGTCTGCTGAACCCGGAAATGGGATTTTAACCCTGGTTGATAATGACAGCTTGGAAATGTGTCTGTGTTTAAAAGTAATTGCCCCCTCAAGGAGCTGAGTGATGATCTGAGCTCAAAGTGGCAGCTGCGGCGGTTAAGCTGCTAATCCTGGGAGCTCTGTGGGTTGATCGCTCACTTTCATCTGGCTTCTAACAAGCATCTTACAGAGAATACAGGACTAATATCGATCCTAACACTCCACACACACACACACACACACACACACGTATCGCTATTTTTGAAAGGACACTTTTTTTTTCAATCCGAGTCGCATTGCGCATCAGACCTCAGTCACCTGGGGCTTGCAGAAGAGGCCCTGTAGAGTAAAACACTCAATGTCAAGTGTGTGTGTGTTTCTGTTTAACACAGACCCACAGCAAGGCAGGAGATACCACACACACACCCGCTTTGATGCTCCCTGTTGCCATGGAGATCCGGTCAGAATGGAAAAATGGAGCAGTGAAAGAAAGTGGGGCTTTTTTTCATTCAGAGTGAAGTGATGAAGGTGGAGAGAGAGAGAGAGAGACAGACAGAGAGAGAGAGAGAGAGAGAGAGAGAAGAGAGAATGAAAGAAAGAGATTTTCATTTCAAAGTAAAAATGAATTATTTTGACAAACCCGAACTATTCACATGGCCCAAAAACAAAACCAATCCAAACCAAGCAAAGTCTCCACAACCAGAAGATCAAGACATTGAGGGGAAGAAAATACTTCAGCATTTTATTCCTTACAGAACCAGAGAGAAATTGTGATACTTTTTAAAACTCGCGTCCAATCCTGAGACCAAAACAAACCCTCAGCTGAAACAGGAAGATCCCAGCGTCTGAGAGCTGATCCGGTTCAGAGGAAGCGTGGACAGAGCCGCTGGCCTCCAGGACAGCAAACGCAGGAGATTCTTTGAAGCCCGACACTAAAAAACCTCACAAATCTCACTAACTCTGGGGAACTACGAGGAAACAAAATGATTTGAACTCCATAAAGTAATGTAGCACAGGCAGCTAGCGAGTATCATTCATTTTAGCGAGCAAGTTTTTAGCATTTTAGCTTGTTCTCACACACTCTTCTGCTTTGTTTAATTCCATCTATTTTATAATTATAAATAGCATTCAGTCTAAAAGAGTGTATTAAACATGCGCTAATCAGCTAGCTAAACTCCAGGATATCAGAGTTAGCATTTCCTCAGCAAACTAGCTAGCCCCTTCCTCGCCTTCCTCCTCTGAGAGACGATTGGTTTGTAGAGACGATTGTGGAGACATGTGGAGCATACAGACACTGATGATCTGGTCAGCATTGAGTGTCTTTGTCATGGAAAAGATGGAAAAGTTCCATTGAAACAATAACAGTTATTTTTTTTTTCCACACAAATGTTTGTATCTTCAAAGTAAATGTTGACATCAAACCCATTTCTGCTCTCTGAGATGCTCCAAGTGTTTGTTCATCTAAAAAGCAGCTGACATTTCATCTTCAAGCAGTAAAATTCTGTGTACGGTTATCCAACAGAGGGAAACACACATTTATATCAGACTCACAGCCCGAACGTCATTCATTTAAATCCGTATGCAAGATTTCTGCACTAGACGGACTTCCGTTAGTCACGCGTGGAGCTCGTCTCGGCTGATTGACGTTTATTGTTATAAAGTTCTGCTGAAGGATTCCTTTAAAATAGACAGAGCTACGATTGAAGCGTCAACATCCGCTGGTCAGAGAGCCGAGTCGGAACGCAGCCCTTCTCAGATTATTGCCTGAGATTAAAGAGGGATGAAGGCAGGATGAGGAAAATCTCCCGCTTATCTTATGGAAATAAATAAATAAATAAATAAATAAATAAATAAATAAATAAATAAATAAATACAGTCCCCACAAGGTCAACACTGTGTTTGTGGGAACATTCGGTCCTCGTAAAAGGTACAAAAGCATGTCCACACACACACACACACACACACACACACACACACACACACACACACACACAAAGAAAATGAAAAATCTCTTCCTTAAGCCATCGGTCTGGTGGTCAGTCCTGTAACCATGGTAACATTTAGGGATTTTGAGGTGGGGGTTCAGTGATGTGTTCAAAGAAGGAAGCAGCAAGTTAGTTTCTGATAAGGAACGCTAACACACACACACACACACACACACGCACGCACACACACACGCACAGGAGGATAATAAACCCATCTGCAGGTGAGTGCTGGAGATTTCAGAGCACAGGGGATTTCTTTCTGATCGGTTTTGCATTAATTATCCTGTCAATCAACCAAACACTCATTCCTTATCATGCACTCCACCTTCTAGGTCTAATGTGTGTGTAAAGGATTTTCACATTATTATGCACATGTAGCAGTGTTGCTCCAGAATATACACACACAAATTTCCACTGCAGTTCAATTGGTTTTAACACAAAATCCCAAAACTGTGGCTGGAAATCAGCATTAATCCACCGCTCAAGCACAAGCTAGTCATGTAACGTAAAACAGTGTCCTTCTAGAAACGTCTGCGTGCTCGGCGGCCATCTTGGATCAGTTATTTCCTCCCGTACGAGACCAGGCTACTAGCTACGTAAATATAGAGAGACTCAGAGAGCAGAAACGCTTTTATCTAGCCTTAAAAGACTATTGGGTCGTTTGACCTAAAGGGGCGGGGCTAATACAGAGTGTTACAAGTTGCTCTGATGCAAATGACCAGATTTAAACATTAATCAGATATTTACGGATCTGACCGGGTAACACTAGCAGGACAAAAATTAAACCAGACTGTAATTAAAGTGGCAGTGAATAAATTTAGTACTGTAGTAGCAGAACAGCACAACAGCATCACGTGAGAGATGAGGCGCTTTCAGCCGGCGAGATGGAAGCAAGCATCAGAACTGGAGCGCGTGGAGTGTGATCAGAGACGCACTCAGTCTTCAGAGAGAGAGAGAGAGAGAGAGAGAGAGAAAGAGAGAGAGACGTTCGATTGACAGAACACTCAGGACACGAGTTCTGAGCGAGTCTTCATGCAGAGCGAGTGAATGCTAATCAGCAGACAGGCCGTGGAAATGAACCGTCCAGCGTCAGTGTGTTGATGCGGGACGTGCGGCATGTCTGCTAACACAACGTCTCTATCGCTACCCGTTTCCATACTTAAACCATGAGTAGGTGTGGCCTAAACAGGATCTTTCATTCCTTCAGATTTAAAGCTGAAGTGCATGTAAGTGAAAAGCTTTCCTTCTGTTTCTGCCCATTCTCTCACTCTTTTCCCTGTCTGTCTCCCTCACTCTCTTTTCCCTGTCTCTCTCACTCTCTTTTCCCCTGTATGTTCGTCCTTCTCTCCCTCTTCCCTGTCTGCCCGTCTCGCTCCCTCTTCCGTCTGCCCGTCTCGCTCCCTCTTCCCTGTCTGCCCGTCTCGCTCCCTCTTCCCTGTCTGCCCGTCTCGCTCCCTCCTCCCTGTCTGTCCGTCTCTCTCCCTCCTCCCTGTCTGCCCGTCTCTCTCCCTCCTCCCTGTCTGCCCGTCTCTCTCCCTCTTCCCTGTCTGCCCGTCTCTCTCCCTCTTCCCTGTCTGTCTGTCTCTCTCTCTCTCTCTCTCTTCCCTGTCTCTCTCTCTCTCTCTCTTCCCTGTCTCTCTCTCTCTCTCGAGACCTGACACTGAGCAGGCAGTTACTAAGGAGGAAGGAATGAGTGACTTAAACGTATCTGTGATGCTAATCGGTTTAGAACACATTATACCTTCCCCGCGAGTATCTCATCATTTCCTTCATTAAGAGGATCAAATTATAGCCTTTTACTAATCATCAGCTGGACAAGCTGTAAACTTTACAGGCAGGGATGAAACTGTAAAGAAACGATCTTGTCTTTATTGTTCAGGGAAAGAAAAAAGACTCAGTGGACACGAGTTCCTTTTTTTTTTAAAAGCAGCTATCTAGAAGAGAAAAGAAGCCACAAATGACTCACGATGACTCAGTAGCACTCCTGCCATTATCTGCGTGTTCCTCGAGACTAACCTGTCAGACTGCACGTTGTACTCGAGTTTCCTCACGAATCGAGTCGGGCCGATGAGATGGCGAGGTTAATCATCCCTTGTTCAGGCTCTCAGGTCAGAGAGAAATGTCAGCGTGGCTTTTATTGATGGTGAGCATTACACAGTACAAGTGCAGGCCATCAGAGGATCCGCAGCCTGCTGTGCTCTCACAGTGGTCACCTCCAGACTGAGCGAATTTCTCAGCACACCTTCAGCACTCTAGAATTTCGCCTTTGGTGCGCTCATATGACATGGACATTTTAAAGAGCTGATATCGGAGGCAGGGGTTTTAACGTAAGGACTGATTACTGAATCTCATTAGCAGATTAAAGATACCCGTCTTTCTTTCTTTACTGGAGAACTTGTGCAGCAACCTGACATATTGTAAACACTCTGCAGTCCTTTACAGCGTTCTTTTCAGTTTCACAAGAGGGTTTTATGGATTTAGGAGAGGTGAGAGTGATGTGGCATAAAAGCAGAGAAAATCATAAACTGAGAGGACACACTTACAAACTGCTGAAGTAGCACAGATACGGTTCCTACTGAGGTTCCTCTCTACTCCTGTAAACAGGCATGTTTTTGCAGACCTGATGCTTAGGAACTGCACTTAAAATGGCAACAAATTCCATGGGGGTGGTTGAATCTGGGGTAGGGGTACCAAGAGATTTGGGAGAGTTGTCCCTTTGGATTATACTGGACTGAGATTCTTGGACGCCCCAATGGACGGCAAAAAAAAATAAAAAAAATACAACTAAAAATTAAAAATGCATGTAATACATCGCAGGCATCGCAGCATGGTGGCACCATGCCTTATATCCTCAGTCATGTGGATCGAACTGGAAAACGGGTCAGATTCAAAACCAGCATTGATCTGTCAGCTGAAGCCAATATCCCCACCCCCAAGCAGACGATCTGCACACAACTGAACAAACAATCCCTTTCACTTCCTCAAAAGGGTGAAAAATAAGAAGTGTATGAATGGGAATAAGAATGTAAAGAATGTCTAGTGTATGTGGACAGAATGGTCACATCGTATACACACACGAAATCATACGACCGAACCTGCGGCTGTCTGTTTATAAAGGAAAGAACACCCTTTCACTGAATCACTGAGGTGTGATTCAATATGTGATTCAATGTGCGTCCAGCGTTTCAGTCCATTAGCTGAAAGTGGAACCAGCTTACTCTACAGCACTCGATTATTCCTAGAAAACACCTATTTTTAGATCAAAAAAAGGGACTGCACGTGGGTCTGCTTAGAAATTTCAAAACTGGTTTATATTTCTTTTTAAAAAATGACCAAAACACATACACAAAAAAAAAATGTTGCATTATCAGTAGAAACATCCATGGATGGCTAACACCACATTATTTAGGTTTTAGTCCTTGCACAAGTTTACTTCCTGTTATATTTTTACTTAAAGATGAATAGTTGGTCCAGACATAAGCACACGTTCGCATTCTGCTTAATGATGTGCCCTGACGGACCATCATTATTAGAAACCGTTTTGGGGGAAGGGCACATCTAATGAACTCATCTTCACAGCTAGAGAGCTAACATTATCAAACCCTGCTAAACAATCTGGCGAGGATTCCAAGAGTTTTTCTTGCATGATTTCTTTCCAAACTTTAGTTAAAGAAAGGGTTCAGTTTGCTTGAGAAGTTAAAACTTGTATTCTGCCAGCAGCTTGGAATCAATCTGGTGTTTGTGGCATGAATTCCACTCTCTTGGCTTTTAAATACAGTGAAGCATGCTCATGAAGTCGTTCCCAATTCTTCAGCCAGATAACAGCTTTGACTGTTTTTCCTGTTCTTCAAGTTGTTTGATACATCTACAAACCAACTTTCACAGTGTGTTGGAACTTGTTGAGTCCTTGCTTGGATTGACTGACTGATTACCTGCTGACCAGGACATGGCCAGGTGAGCATCTGAGGGGTCACCGGGCAGTGGACAGTGGAGATGTTGGGGTAACTGAACAGAGATGGGAACCACATTAAATGGATGATAGAAGGTTTCAGGAGAACGTTACAGCATAGAGGATCACTGAGGCACTGAAAGAGGAATACTAGAAGGTCCAGTTCCAGTTTGAGGGGCGGGAGAAGACACTGTGGCAGGCTGGGAGGCAGATGTTGCCGTAACAACGGCTGCGGCAGGCTCCATCTTGCTGATGTGTGTGATGAAACGGAGGCGGAGCTTCATGGCTGGCCTCAATGTGCAGATGATCTTTTCCACCTGAGAAAAGGGTGAGAATTTGAAAAACGTTAGCTATTTGAAGTCCTGATAAGAAGGGTTTTAGAAAAATTTGAGATTCGTAGGGCTTATTTGACTGTGGCAAGTAAATCTGATGATGTTTAGAAGCAATGGTCAAAACTGAGAGATTGATAGATGATGGGATCACTGGGGATGTGTTGTGGTACAGGGAGAACAGAAACATGCACTTGGGGAAATGAGAGGAAAGATGAATGGTAGGTAAGAGGTTACTGGGGAACTGACAGAGGGATGGTAATATATCATTGGGTAACAGAGAGGGACGGTTGGAGGTCAGTGGGGAACTGATAGAGAGATGGCAAGAGGTCACTGGGGAACAGATAGAGGGATGGTTGAAGGTCAGTGGACAACAGAGAGGGATGGCAAGAGGTTACTGGGGAACTGATAGAGGGATGGTAAGAGGTCACTGGGGAAGAGATAGAGGGATGGTAAGAGGTCACTGAGGAACTGATAGAGGGATGGTTGAAGGTCAGTGGACAACAGAGAGGGATGGCAAGAGGTTACTGGGGAACTGATAGAGGGATGGTAAGAGGTCACTGGGGAAGAGATAGAGGGATGGTTAGAGGTCACTGGGGAAGAGATAGAGGGATGGTTAGAGGTCACTGGGGAACTGAGAGGGATGGTTGAAGGTCAATGGGGAACTGATAAAGGGATGGTAAGAGGTTAGTGAGCAACAGATAGAGGGATGGTTGACGGTCACTGGGGAACTGATAGAGAGATGGTTGACGGTCACTGGGGAACTGATAGAGGGATGGTAAGAGGTTAGTGAGCAACAGATAGAGGGATGGTTGAAGGTCACTGGGGAACTGATAGAGAGATGGTTGACGGTCACTGGGGAACTGACAGAGGGATGGTAAGAGGTCACTGGGGAAGAGATAGAGGGATGGTAAGAAGTTAGTGAGCAACAGATAGAGGGATGGTTGAAGGTCACTGGGGAACTGATAGAGGGATGGTTAAAGGTCACTGGGGAACAGAGAGATGGTTGACGGTCACTGGGGAACTGAGAGAGATGGTTGACTGTCACTGGGGAACTGAGAGAGATGGTTGACGGTCACTGGGGAACTGATAGAGGGATGGTAAGAGGTTAGTGAGCAACAGATAGAGGGATGGTTGAAGGTCACTGGGGAACTGATAGAGGGATGGTTAAAGGTCACTGGGGAACAGATAGAGAGATGGTTGACGGTCACTGGGGAACTGATAGAGGGATGGTAAGAGGTTAGTGAGCAACAGATAGAGGGATGGTTGAAGGTCACTGGGTAACAGATAGAGGGATGGCTGAGGGTCACTGGGGAATAGATAGAGAGATGGTACTGAAGGTGGACATCTGTGTGCATACCTGGTCTTTTACACTGTCTCCTGTGAACATGTACTTGATGTGGTACAGGAAGTCACAGATGGGGTCCATGTATGCCAGGTGCTTGCTGTGGTGATCCACAGCCTGCAGCATCTCATAGAACGCTACCCCGATCTGAGGACGCACAGAGACGTGCATGAGGTTATATAAGAGACACTGATATGAGTGTACGTGCATGAGCTTGAGTGTGTAGCTGAAGCAGGTGTGTATGCATGGTAATGCGTTACAGCTGAAGTCAGATGTCTGGGGAACTGGAGCGGAATCTGTGTATATAAATAGAATTGTGTGCTCAAGATGGTCATGAGAAAAAAACGGAAAAAAAACATTTAAATGCATGTGTGAATGCAGTGGGGGAAACATGTGAAGATGGTCACGGGGAAAACAAATTCCTTTTTAATATTAATGATAGATGCTGAATAAGGAGTGAGAAACCTGAAATATGTCTGTGTAGAAAAAAAACACACATCTATATAGGCATGAGTACAAATTAAACATGTGGCCTGAATTCTGGCTCTGCAGCTTGTTTGCTTACTCAGCTGTAAGCTGGGAAGCTGCCATAACAGAAACGAGCTACAGACACAAGCTCAATCAAAGTTAACCAGAAAACCAGGAAAGCATGTAACTGGAACAGGTTTACAGAGTGAAGGCATGCAAACCTCGAGCATGCAGCGCGTCCTCTCCTGCTGGAAGCGCTGTAGGAAAGGCCCAACCAGGTGATAGATATAGAGCAGCTGAAATTCTGTTTTCACCAGTGGCTTCAGGACCTCCGACAGAAACCTGCAACAAGCACAGAGACTCACCATCATACAGTCCAACCCTGTGCACCTCCCCCCTCCTCCATCACAAGCGTTACATAAAGCACTAAATCATTCAGTGTCTGAAGACAAGGATTTTGACTTTTAAACTATTATATCTGTTTGTTTGTTTTTTGCCAGGAATATATGCTTTTATTTTCCTACAGCTCCCAGCTAACGCAGCAGAAATGGTAGAACCACAGGACAGCTGCACAATACATCACTAATCCTTATTGCAATACTGACCTTTGCAATACTGATATCATGCAATATGTAAATGAAGCTGGGATATGCAAATGTGCACTTTCGCTTTTATTTTCATATTCGCTTAGATCCCACCTCCCTATAATAAGTCAGGGCACCCCACAGGTGTTCCAGCATTTCTAAATATTTTGCAAGAGACACTGTGTGAGAAGGAGAGTGAGTGAGAGAGAAAACTTTCAGTTGAAGGTTAAACAAAAAGCTACAAACTTTGTAAACTCTTCAAGGATGCCATGTTTAAGTGTGTGTGTCTAAACCTTGGGATATTTGCCTTAACAAAGCCATTGGAGTATGTGTGGTATGCCTGATGACCTTTGTTTCTCTCTTTCTCGCTCTCTCTCTCACACACACACACACACACACCCCACTGATGACAGTGGAGGTCAGCAGTTTGGATATTAGAGTCATATTTGGACAGATCTGGGAGACGAATCATAAAACACTCCTATAAGAGCAGCAGCTTTTCCCCTCAGAGAGCAAAGAGTGAGATATAAAGTACCACAGAGAGACACACACACATACACACACACGTCTAAGCAGAGCAAAGTCAGTAGAAAGGTCAGAGGAAATAACCCTGAATAGCTCACATACGGCGACACTGACTGTTAGCAGTTACTGCTAATTTATGACTACAGTTATTATCTGCTTTAAGGTCACTGCATTTAAAATACAAACACTGAATTATAACAAAAATCCAGCAGTGCCTTAAAAAAAAAACACGGTGTAGCTTATACGATGCATAAATACATTCATGCAATGTAAATTTTAGAGATCAATTTATTGCTTGCTATTAATTCTTATCCCTTTTCCAGAGAATTATTTTGGAACTTACTTGGGAATGAGAGAAAGTTGTCCGATGCTGGAGTGGTGCCACACGGCGTGTGCTAACGCTAGCACGTAGCTGCAGTACATCTCTGAGTACGACTGGTGGCAGGCCGTGAAGTCCAGCAGCTGGAAGGGATAACCGACCCACTCTGTCTCTGATGTTAGCACAGGGTTGCTGATCACACTAACGATGCGGTCGTGTAGAACGATCCAGTAAGGCTCCTAAGGCATAGATAGAGGCAAGATATCAGCTACAAACCATGAAATTAACATCAGAGGTGAACTCTAGCTATGCTTTTACCTCAGTGTAGAGTATACTTTAACTCCAGCTATACTTTTACCTGAGTCAAGTAGAATTCATTTTCATTTTACCTAATTCATTCATTGTCCACCGCTTATCCGATCAATTCTCGGGTCACGGGGAGCCTGTGCCTATCAAGGCAGGATACACCCTGGACGGAGTGCCAACCCATCGCAGGGAACACACACACACACTCATTCACTCATGCAATCACACACTATGGACAATTTAGAGATGCCAAATCAACCTACAATGCACGTCTTTGGACCGTGGGAGGAAACCGGAGGAGTACCCGGAGGAAACCCCCGAGGCACGGGGAGAACATGCAAACTCCACACACAGCGGAGGCGGGAATCGAACCCCCAACCCTGGAGGTGTGAGGCAAACGTGCTAACCACCACCAAGCCACCGTGCCCCCCCCCCCCCCCCCTTTTACCTAATTGTTGAGTTAAGTATATTTTGATTTCAGCTATACTTTTACCTGTGCTGAGAATAATTAAATTTTAGCTATACATTTCCCACAGAGTAAAGTATACTTTAACTCCAGCTATACTTTTACCTCAGAGTTAAGTATATTTCAATTTCAGCTATACATTTACATCACTGTTAAGTATATTTAAATTTCAGCTCTACTTTTACCTCAGAGTTGAGTATACTTCAACTCCAGCTATACATTTACATCACTGTTAAGTATATTTAAATTTCTGCTATAGTTTTACCTCAGTGTTAAGAATAATTCAATTTCAGCTACACTTTTACCTCATTGTTAAGTATATTTCAATTTCTGCTACACTTTTAACTCAATGTTGAGAATAACTCAATTTCAGCTATACTTTTACCTCAGAGTTAAGTATATTTCGATTTCAGCTATAGCTTTACCTCAGTGTTGAGTAGAATTCAATTTCAGCTATACTTTTACCTCAAAGTTGAGTATACTTCAACTCCAGCTATACTTTTACCTAAGTGTTAAGCATATTTAAACTCCAGCTATACTTTTACCTCAGAGTATAATTCAATTTCAGCTATACTTTTTACCACAGAGTTATGTATATTATAATTTCAGCTATACTTTTACCTCAGTGTTGAGAAGAATTCAATTTCAGCTATACTTTTACCTCAGTGTTGAGTATACTTGAACTCCAGCTATACTTTAACATAGTGACTTTCTGTGAATGTAGTGAAGAAATGAAGCATGCTGACTAATGGACTGGGAGGGACAGTCTGTTTGTGCATTCTTTCTCTTGCAGCAACGATACGGCCGAGACTGAACGCTCACTCTTACGGATCAGGAGAGAAGTTGAGTTGGATGTTATCCTCCCCAACTTTCCGAGCACAGTTGCCAGAGGCACAAGCAAATCAAGAGCCTAGGACATGATTAATATTCCTGTGAAACATGATAAATTTTCCAGAAAGTTTTTATAAACTCGGCCAGGCTTACCGAGTATGTTTTAAAGTAATGTTTATGTGTGTTAAAGAATTTCTGCCACACTTGTTAGACCGTTTACGAGACTCGATCCTAATCAGACTGTATCATTTCTCACTCATTTGCGTGTTTCTAGTTGATGGGTCATATGTAAGTGATGTATTAGGGAGGGATTAGTTATGATGTAATGTATTAGGAAGGAGTTTGTGTTAGATTTAATGTATTATGGGTTTTTTGTTAGGACGCGTAGAATGTTGAATCTCCTGAAGAACAATCGTGTGTTAAATACATCTTGGCTGAATGTAATCTGGATACAAACATATTCAAGATGACCAAAACAAAGTGGGTTTAAATATGATCTCAATTTTTATCTGGGAACAGTCTGACATAACATAACATCACAGCCTAAACTTCTTAATACTTAATACCAAAAACATTGCTAAATATTCTGATAAGATTTTCTGTAATGGTTCTTGACAGTGTGGGTGTGAGAGATGGAAAAACAAACAAAGCAAGAATCAATGACAGGAAGGTGACAAGCAAGCCAGAGAGATTGGAAAAAGTGTGTGTGAGGGAGGGAGCTGTACATACAGGTAGAGCGGTGATGATCAAGCCAATCGCATTCATCCAAGCAGTCACGTTCTCTCGGGGGACAAGTGGCTGACTGCAGGAGATAGAACAGACACGCGATTGAACTATACACAAACACTGTCCTTCACACACACACACACACACACACACACACACACCATCTAAAAGACAAATCAGACTTACACACTGTCAGACAAATACTTCTGTCTCTTAGGTGAAGATATCTGTAAACTTGTGTATATGTATGTATGTACGTGTATATACACATGATGACCTCTGACCTCTTGAGCACTACATTTAACAGTGCATTTCCTACGTCCTTCCCTGGGACGGCGAGGGCCATCAGCTCCACACAGGTGACGTGAAGCGCATGTGCTGCTGGGTTTGGGAATTCGTTAAACCGCCAGTCGCAGTTCGGGAAAGGGCCTGGAGATTTTCCTGCCATGGGTGATGTGTATTAAGGATAAACAGATACAGTGTACACCATTCCTAAACATTAAGACTCATTTTCCTTAAAATAAATTTCTCCATGTTTGAACATCTGGCTGTTGTTTACAAGCCTGGCTATTTGACTGGCTGGCTTCCTAGCCTTGCTTGTTGGTCTACCTGTCTTTCTGCCTATTTGTTCTGTCTGTCTAGCTGTCTCACCTTATCATTCTTTTCATACAAACAGGTCTGTGTTTATCCAACACTCTGTCTAGCCTTGCTTCTTGGTGTCTATGTCTGTTCCGTCTATCCATCTCTCGGTCTATCCTTGGTCTGTCTAAAACAGCTTTTAACTGGATGGGACCTGCGTTAACATGAAAAATAAAGCTTTAGATTAGAAACACATCCACTTCTAAGTACTAAATGAAACGGTACGGTTAAATATATATTCGTTGGAAATGAAAAAAGAAAAAAGGATATTGTCTACAAGACGCCCGATGAGTTTGCAGTAGTAGGTGTCATCAGGAACCCAGATGTTGTCCTCGCGGGGGTTCATGCCAAACTTGAGGTAGGTCTCACTGAGGCACCACCCGGGTGTGCGGTTATCCTTCAGAGAGCTCATGATGGCGTGAACAAGCTTGCGTTTAAGATTGGTGCGGTCACGGAGATGTCTTTCGTAGTAGTGTAAGGTGTTGTAGAGGTATGTCACTGGCCGATCTGTGAGAGATCAAACAGCTACTAGTTAACAAGTAATTGGCTTAAAAAAGCAGGAAGTTTGAAGAAAAGAAATAATAATAAAAATGAGCCAATATAAAATGGGTTCAATATAAATAACAGAAAGCAAAATTGACTTGACTTAAGCTACTATCAATAACCACAGTGGTTCTTCATTTTGTCTTACACTTACACCACTATATAAAGCATTCCCCTAAAAAACAATCATCAACAGATCTTCATCATGGACAGACCCCACACCCCTTCCTTTTCATGCCCTCTCACCATGAAACTTGTACAATCCCCCCAAGTGGTCCAAAAGGGTTTCCAAGGACTTGGAAACTGGCAGCAGTTCCAAGAAGCGATGGATGACGATGTCAAAGACGGGCAGGAAACGTAAACACACATTGCCAAAGTAGATAGGCAGGTACTGTGGCTGGAGCTGCATGGGTGGGTTCACCTGCTCTGCCAGACCTTCAAAGTATAGTTTCTCTGGGTATTTCTGCATGTTGGGGAAAAGAGATAACCTTTAGTTATAGCCAAGCACTGATTCCAGCATCGAAAAAATGGACAGTTTGGAAAGATACCAAGATCCTCTCAAAAGCTCACCCTGCATTTCTGCAAACAATTTCTCTTATTTTATTTTGTTTGGTCTCATCTCAAAAGGTGAAGGTATGTGTTTCAGTGGAAATGGACAGATCCAGTACTGCCATAGAGCACAGGGTAAGGGGTGATTGGGTGTCATTGTGACTGAAATTTCTCTCTTTTTAACATTTACCACAGTTACACAAGAATGCAAGAGAGGGCAAACACTGCAAGTTTTAAAAGTCAGCATAAAAGGCAGGGCAGCAAGTGCAGCCTGTAAAATCCTATTAAGGAAATAGAGAGAGACAGACAGAGAGTGAGGAGGAGGAAATCATTCCCTGGTCTCTACGCTGGATGCAATCTGAATAATAATATGGCTCAACAGCTTTTTGTTCCGAAATATCATTCATTCAACTGAGAAGATGAATGCAGCGAGTGAATTATTAATACATTCATCAACCGCAAACACCCCCTAGCACGTTTCTGCAGTGACAGACACTTAAGCTGTTAAAAGGCCTAAAAAATGCTGATATGGCTGGTAATGATTGCAGGCTAGTGCAGTTGTGCTTGCATCAGGTAAAATGGATAATGCTAACTATACTGAAAACCTATATGATTACTGGGTAAGGAAAGTGATAGTGGTAGGAAAGGAAGTGGTAGACAACTTTACCATTTGGTACAATACTTTTTTTGATGTGTTGAGTAAAATTAGCCTGCTTTGTCGTAAGTTATGTGTTTTAGGTGCTAAGTCACTTTACAGTACAATACCTGTCAGGTTACTAATAAGGTTACCTGTTTGTAGGAGAGGCTTTTGGTATATTGCATATATAAGGTCATACTCTAGTCATACCCTCAGTTTAGTGGGTTAGGTAAAGTTGCCACATTGTAGAATGTGTAAATGGTGGGATGTGTGCGATTGCCTTATGGTAAATCCCATACTTGGTGTGTTGAGTAAAATCACCTTGTGGTAGATCTTGTACTGGGTGTGTTGGGTAAGGTCACCTTGTAGTAGATCTCATATTCAGTGTGTTGTGTAAGGCCACCTTGTGGTAGATCCCATATTCAGTGTGTTGGGTAAGGTCACCTTGTGGTAGATCCCATATTCAGTGTGTTGGGTAAGGTCACCTTGTGGTAGATCCCATATTCAGTGTGTTGGGTAAGGTCACCTTGTGGTAGATCCCATATTCAGTGTGTTGGGTAAGGTCACCTTGTGGTAGATCTCATACTTGGGTTTGTTGGGTAAGGCCACCTTGTGGTAGATCTCATATTGGGTGTGTTGGGTAAGGTCAACTCATGGTAGATCTCATATTTGGTGTGTTGGGTAAGATTATCTTGTGGTAGATCTTGTACTGGGTGTGTTGGGTAAGGTCACCTTGTAGTAGATCTCATATTCAGTGTGTTAGTTAAGGTCACCTTGTGGTAGATCTCATACTCGGTTTGTTGGGTACGGTCACCTTGTGGTAGATCTCGTATTGGGCATGTTGGGTAAGGTCACCTTTTGGTAGATCTCGTATTGGGTGTGTTGGGTAAGGTCACCCCACGGAAGATCTTATATTTGGTGTGTTGGGTAAGGTCACCTTGTGGTAGATCTCGTATTTGGTGTGTTGGGTAAGGTCACCTTGTAGTAGATCTCATTCAGTGTGTTGTGTAAGGTCACCTTGTGGTAGATCTTGTATTTGGTGTGTTGGGTAAGGTCACCTTGTGGTAGATCTTGTATTTGGTGTGTTGGGTAAGGTCACCTTGTGGTAGATCTCGTATTTGGTGTGTTGGGTAAGGTCACCTTGTGGTAGATCTCATATTCAGTGTGTTGTGTAAGGTCACCTTGTAGTAGATCTCATTCAGTGTGTTGTGTAAGGTCACCTTGTGGTAGATCTTGTATTTGGTGTGTTGTGTAAGGTCACCTTGTGGTAGATCTTGTATTTGGTGTGTTGGGTAAGGTCACCTTGTGGTAGATCTTGTATTTGGTGTGTTGGGTAAGGTCACCTTGTGGTAGATCTTGTATTTGGTGTGTTGGGTAAGGTCACCTTGTGGTGGCATTCGTACTTGGTGTGCTGTGTAAGATTATCTTGTGGTAGTATTTGTGCTTTATGTGTTGGATAAGGTCATCTTGAGGAAGAACTTGTATATGGTGTGTGGTGTATGATCACCTTGTGGTGTGATGTGTTTTGTACAGAAGGTAGGATGCTCTTGTAACCAGCAACATGTTTCTTGTTCAGGTTAAAATCACCTTGTGGTATTGCACCTGTTGACAAGGTTTCCCTGTAAACAAACATGTTATGCATGAGTTTGGTATGGTTACCTTGTGGTACGACATGTGTTTGGTGTGCCAGTCGCTCTGCAGCCAGTGTTCCGGAGCATTCTCTTTGACAAAGTCACTGACGCGGTTGCGGAAGTCATTGGGTTTAAGGAGGAGGAGCTGGATGATGAAGTAGCACACTTGAGCCTCGTTGCCTTCATGACTTCTCATCGCCTAAGCAACAGCAATCAGTGAGGGTGAATTAAAAAAAATACTGAAACACCTCAAGCTTAAGCAGCACAATATTAGGTATCAGAGCATTGCAAAATACCAAATTACACATCATCGCCATTTGAGGTCTTTTCCAGGTACATCCCTTTAGCAGTGGAGATATCCTGTAATGCTGATATTTTGTTATCGACCAACATCCTGTATTTCAACATCACTTAAGAACAAGTCTATTTCATTGCAGTCTTTAATAAAAAATTCAAGGTAAAAATAGCAAATACAATAAATTCCACCTTCATCAATAAAACCCTTACCCTGTTGAGCCTCTAACTGAGTGCAGACGAGGTCTTGCAGGTAACTGCTGACATTATTGATCAGCTAACAGCTAATAAATTGCATGTCATTAGAAATGTGGAAGAAGTATTGATTATCAGACAAAAGCTCCATCCATACAGATGATTCACAGGAGAACAGGTTAGAGCAGGGCTGTTTAATGTTGTTCTTTCAGCTGCCCTCTGTTCAGGGTCACCAAATCTGGTCCACATATTTGATTTGGCACAGGTTTTACACTGAATGCTCTTCCTGAAACACACCTCACATATGATCCGGGCTTGGGACCCCTCAGTGGCAGTGTATATATATATACATATATATATATATATATATATATATATATATATATATATATAAAATTAAAAGGGTGAGTTTACAGCCTAGAGTTACTTCCATGGTTTTACCAGTTGTCTAGACAGTTTAAAAAAAATACACCAGATGGAGATATCCACCAAACTCAGGCACAACATTTCAAAATGTACAGCACTTTGATTGAGAAGGTTTTCCCCAAAATTCAATAAAAATGACTTACCAGGCAGAGGATGAGACGGTCCAAAGTGACGATGTTGTACTTCCACACCATGTCGTTCAGGATCTCAATGCACTTGTTCAGCTGTTGACCGCCTGCAGACGTGGAAAATTCGTACACCAGGAAATCAGCAAACGTCCGGACGTGCGCGACGAGAGCGCGAGCCCCGATTCTCTCCAGAACCCTGCAGAAACAAAGATGACCAAATGATGATACTCTAAAAGCTCTCAATTATTCTGAAATGTTTCCACAAGCTTCTCCTGGATGGTGGAATTTTCATCAGGAAGTCAGAGAGTGGAGAAAATAAATAAATAAATAAATAATAAAAATACAATATCTGTTAAAATGTATGGAAAGTAGGTTGAGCGTAAGCATGTTGTGAAAGGGAATGGGATAAACCGAAACATGCAGAAGGAAAGTGAACCATAAACATAAATATCCCCATAAGAACAGATCATTTAATCCACCGTATTTATTAAAATACGTGGGAAGAACCATTTAACCTGAATTTATTGCACAGGAAAGTGTTATTACATCATAAAACACACCAGACGACACATTACCAGACGAATGGGGGAGGGGCGTGTAGGGTTCACAGAGATTCTGAATTCTCCGAATAAACATTTAGGAGCTTTTTTTTTTTGCCTGTCGTGTATGTAAACAGGATCTTAAGTGAGCAAAAGATTTATACAAAAAGAGGACAGAAAATAGCATTTGCAAGTAAATATAACAGTGAAGAGGAGGTTTAGTCAGTCATGCATGAAATAAGGCAGTCAGAGGTACGCTTTTACAACAAGCTTCAGTCATGAGTAATAAATATTAATACACATCTCATTTAGCCCTGCTGCTTCGCTGAAGCCCCACGGGAGCACAGAGTTCAAGAGTCAGTTCAGAGCAAGGAGAGTTTTATAATGATTTATTAGGTAGATCAGTATGGAAACCAAGATCGTTTATGGCGCTCATGTTTATACAGACGTGCAGACCTCTGGCTCCATTATCAAGGCACATTTGGTGATAATGTGGAGAGCTCTTTAGTTCAGAGAACACACTGTTGAAAGTCTGGAAAGTCTCAGTTCCGCGTGCTGTTTAATTTGATTTGCTCACCTTGCCACATTACTTTTATCGTTTTGTGAAGGATCGGTATAACGAGATGAGTGAAAGAAATGGAGCGCTCACTTTTAACGGTGCGTGTGCTAGCACTGGGAATGTCTTGTGTCTCGTAAAAAAGCAAACGATCAGTCTACAGACCTGTGTTCAGTATGGAACTGTGCAAATCGATTCAAGAGCTTCTTCAATGTGAAGGCAAACTTGAGCCCCACCTACAAACAGGCCCAGAATTGGTCTTGGATGTAAATGACGACGCTAAGATATACATACATTACACTTGTTGCTCGAGTAAAAAAATAAAAATAAAACACTAAACACATCTAAGGGTAAATCAGGACATTTTTGTTTTACCTAAACCAGACCTCATTTATCTCTATTGCCCTCTCTGGGCATCTTGGGACATTTCCATTCTCTTAACCACCCTTATCTGCCGTCATCAGTCAGGCGGTGTGCTCTCAACACTAGCTGTGTTGTCACCGAGACATCGTGATCTGAGTCACAAGCTGACGCAAGCAGGACGCGCTCGGTCCAACACAACACGACTTTGTGAAATGATCTGCAGCTGCAGCACGTACAAGAGAGCGTTTCAAGATCCTGCGAGTCAGTGCAAGTGTCCTTGATAAATAAAGGCAGAGCAAAAACACGCCACCGGCAGTGCTGTTATCTGTGGGATGAAGCTAAGTTACTGTTATCTCTGTGGAATTGAATTAAATCACCGCTTGAAGTGTTTCATTCCTCATGTTCGACAGCAACCGTTTTTTTTTTTTCTCTCTCTGTTTAAATAATAAGGCATTGTCTGCGGCTGGCATCGTCCTTTGGTACAGCTTCACCTCTGACACTGGAGACTCCTTCCATAAATGTTAATAAACATCTACTTAACATAACGGCTGCACTCGTTTTTTTTTAAATCTGTGTCTTGTGAATGAGCTGTTACTATAGAAACAACACCTTCATACTCACAAGAAGGTAGCACACATCTACAGGTAAAATCTTTGATCTTGTTTATTTTGGCTGAAGTATAGATTTGTTGGCTCACCTGAAGCCGATCTGGTTGATGTGGTCGGTTTCTAGAAGCATCTTCCAGAGCAGGCAGAGGAAGAGCGGCGGAGAACCCTGCATGGAGAAGTGAGTGATGATGTCGTTCTCGTTGGTCATGGACTTCCACTTGCGGTACTCCTCCTCTACGTTCTTCTTCAGGTTGAAGCGGCTCTCCTGAGGAACGTTGTTCTGCTTGAAGAACGCCTGTGCAGAGGACAGAAGAGAGAATGAAGGGGAAGAGACAGATCAGAGATCGTTTCTGTAATTCGTTATTGAATTGTAATTGTCCTAGAATTCCCTATGAAGCCCAGTACAGCTGGGGTTCTCAAGTTCTCAACCTAGCACTTCTAAAGGAACTCTAAAATTCTCTTCCATGTTTAGAAACAACACTGTTCTAGAATCTTCTCTAAAGCTGAGTGCAGCTGGAGTTCTCGGACGCTCACCCAGGTTCTAAAGGAGTTCTACAATTCTCTCCCAGCTTAAGAACCATCTCAGGTTCAGAAACACTTGTGTTCTAGAATCTGCTAACAGATTAAGCATCAGTGATGTTCTCCAATTCTACAAAGCAACAATTCTAGAATGCACCCCGGAACCCCAGGTTACACCCGGGTTTCGTTTACACACATTTATCCGTCAGTGGCTGACCTGCAGAGGGGCGGGGAAGCAGCTGAGTGTGTGTGAGGCCCAGTTGTGAGGTGTGAAGTTCATGATGGTCTGCAGAATGTCCTTACACCACGTTCCCTGGATTGAGTCAGAACCTGTGAAAAAATCTGAACAGAAACAGAACACTGAGTTATTTGCAGTGTGTATGTGCGTGTATGGACGTGGGTGTGTGTGTGTGTGTAGTACCGGTGATGTGCGTGGCGCGGGCGAGGGTGAGGATGAGCGCTCGGTTCAGCTCCTCTGACTCAGCTGATAGCACCGTCTTTGGGTCGCTGAGGAACCGTGTGAACTGTGGCTGAACCTCGGAGCTCCCCAACGCTGTGATTAACCTCAGAGCTGTACTCTCCACACTAACACACACACACACACACACACACACACACACACTAGCTTCACATATCTGCGGTGCAGCATAACATAGTTTCTTTTCCTTATCAGGTCTCTGAGCCATTCATCACTCTGTACAAGACAATTTCCATAAAAATTGAAATAACATTTCAAGAAAAAATGATTTTTTCATTTATAATCAGCGTTTTCATTTTTGATGTTATGATTCGTCCATAATTTATTCGTCCATCTATCATTCTAACACTAACTCTGTGTTAACTCATTCAAAAAATTACCAACAAGTCATTCATCCACCAAGTCATCAAACTGATCAACTCATTCATCCAGCAGAATAATATACCTTTATCTGCCCATGAATCCATCCTTCAACCAACACACCCATCATCTACACCCGAAGACCCTTTCTCCCATATCTACGTCCATCCACCCATCCCTTTGACCCTCCACACTGAGTCTGTACAGGTTCCTACCAGAGATGCAGCTGGTTCTGGTTGGTCTGTGGAACAGCGGCGAGCGAGTGGAGGTGTGACAGCAGCTGAACGCGGTAGTGAGGCTGGATGTGGTGCATCCTGTAACTGAACATCTCCAGCAGCGTGTGAAGAATCCCCCACGCATGCGACTTGAACACATTTGGCAAGAGCTGACCTGGAGCGGGGCAGGGAGAAGAAACAACCTGTTCAGAAGAGCTCGCTGGGCTTGGCATTTCCATAACAGAGAAATTAGTTGTCTAATTAACACGGCTCGTTAGGCGCAGACTACGCCGCTCTCGCACTAATCTAGCGAATAATCGAGTACATGAATAGCTCTACAAATCAAAGCCTGTCAGCTGAGCAGACATTAACCTTCTTTACCGGTTTGTCGGCTCACGTGAACTTACTGATGAAGCCTTTGATGCCGAGCGACTCGATCTCCATGTAGACCAGCAGGCGGCTGTACGTCTCCACCAGCGCCGGTGCTAGAGCGATGCTGGACTTGGCGTGGGCCAGTTTTATGACCCGTGTGGCTATACTGTGGATCAGACTAACACACAGAGAAACGTGAGTCAGGATGAGTATGCAGGTTTGATCCATCATTAATGGCATTTCAAATTCTGTGCAGGAAACCACTCTTGATCTTCTTGAGCTTGAAGATTCTTGAACAGTGCTCTCTGGTGCGAGAGAGCGAAGAGCAAACAGACAGAAACTTCAAACAAGTAGATTCTGAATGTACCGAGACGGAGCCCGGGGAAGGAGCGAGCAGTCCTGAGAGACTCGCTCCACATTCACGGCTCGGTTCGGCTGCTGTTTGAACTGAAGAGAAAATGAAGTGTTTACTCAGAAGTTTACTGTTTGAGAACTGTAAAGTGTAAAACATTTTTTTGCCCCAAATGTCCTTATACTGAATTATTCATTCATTCATTATCTACCGCTTATCCGATCTATTCTCGGGTCACGGGGAGCCTGTGCCTATCTCAGGCGTCATTGGGCATCAAGGCAGGATACACCCTGGACGGAGTGCCAACCCATCGCAGGGCACACACACACACACACACACACACACACACACACACACACACTCACTCTGGACAATTTAGAGATGCCAATCAACCTACAGTGCATGTCTTTGGACTGGGGGAGGAAACCGGAGTACTCGGAGGAAACCACCGAGGCACGGGGAGAACATGCAAACTCCACACACACATGGCGGAGGCGGGAATCCCCCCCTATATTGAATTAGTAACTTGTTATTTCACGATATTATCTCGTTCTTTTTTTAAATCATTTTATGTATTAAATCTCACCGATTTGACGTACCAAGTCATCGTATTAAATTAGAATCAAGACTGTCTTGTCTTAGCATCTTGCTTGGACTGTTTTAAGTTAATATCTCATTATTACCTTGCATCTTGTTATTTTCACGTAGAATCTCACTCTCATTGTTTTGAGTTACTCTCTCATCTCACTTAGTATCTCGCTGCCTTGACTTTGCATCTCATTTTCATTTAGTATCTCATTGTTTTGACTTAGTATCTTGTTATTTCGAAACAGTATCTCATTATTTTCACTCGGTAACCCGTTGCCTTCACCCTCAGTATTGCAGGATCGCAGTCTTTGACTTAGTATCTTGTTAGCTTGACTGAATAACTTGTTACTATAAGATAGATGAGATCGTATCTCATAATTTTGACTTACTAAATTATTGTTTTAACAACTTACTAATAATGATGTAGAAAGTCAAAATAACAAGATAATATCCTGAGGTAACAGGACACCGAAGCAAAAACTGAGATGCTCTTACATAAATTGCGATTCAGGGCTTCCTGTCATAAAAATTAATTAGCAATTAGATTAGTAATCAGTTCTAGTAATATAATATAATATGGCGTAATATATAATACAATATAATGAAAGTAAACAACGATAATATTGTTATATCATACAATCCTAGCTCAGATGCTCAAAAAAAATAAACAAATGCGTCTGATTATTCGTCTCTCAGGGTGATAAATTAATTCATTCTACTTAACGGTAAACAAACAGATGACATGACACTGATTAAAATTCATCGTGTTTTAGCTCTGATTCTTTCCAGTTAGTCACTGTTTAACGACCGAGCTGACAGCAGGACACACACACACACACACACACAATGACTAAGTATAATTCATTCTCTCATGAACACAAATAAAAATCACACATGGTACAGAGCAGAACGTTCAGTTCAAAAGGTTTAATAAAAGCCAATATAGTGAAAGCACAGAGAGATTTTCAGTGTGATCTAATTATGATCCTCAGGAGAACAGACGTCCATTTGCATAACAGGACCTTGTATAAAGAAGAATTAGAAAAAAAAAAAAAAGAAAGAAAGAAAAAGTAATGGCCTTGTAAATTCTTATTCTGCACTAATAACCCACGGTGGTGAGCGGTGCATAATTCACACAACCACACAATACCGTCGTGTGGAAGAGGCAGTTCCATGAATTATGTAAGGAATGAAACATGTCGTGTCACGCTGTTCCAGGAACGTAACCAACCAAATACTATTTTTATTATTAATTAAAGAATTACGCTTTATATCTGTTTGTAGTTAATGCTGTGGAAACAAAACAAGTTATCACTTGTGTTACAGCAGCTGTAAACATCCATTCCTTCACCTCATCAGTCCTCTCTTTCATTGAGTCAGAGAGAGAGAGAGAGAGAGAGGGGAGAGAGGGGGGGTGTGTGAGAGTGAGAGAGTGAGACAGACAGAGAGAGAGAGAGAGAGAGAGAGAGAGAGAGTGTGTGTGAGAGTGAGAGAGTGAGACAGACAGAGAGAGAGAGAGAGAGAGAGAGAGAGAGAGAGAGAGAGAGAGAGTGTGTGTGTGGGGGAGAGTGAGAGAGAGAGTGTGTGTGAGAGTGAGAGAGTGAGACAGACAGAGAGAGAGAGAGAGAGAGAGAGAGAGAGAGAGTGTGTGTGAGAGAGAGAGAGAGAGAGAGAGAGGAGAGAGAGGGGTGTGTGAGAGTGAGACAGACAGAGAGAGAGAGAGACAGAGAGAGAGAGAGTGTGTGTGAGAGTGAGAGAGAGAGAGAGAGTGTGTGTGAGAGTGAGAGAGTGAGACAGACAGAGAGAGAGAGAGAGAGAGAGAGAGAGAGAGAGGGGTGTGAGAGAGTGTGAGAGAGTGAGAGAGAGAGAGAGAGAGAGGAGAGAGAGAGAGAGTGTGTGAGAGTGAGAGACAGAGAGAGAGAGAGTGAGAGACAGAGTGAGAGACAGAGTGAGAGAGAGAGAGTGTGAGAGACAGAGTGAGAGAGAGTGTGTGAGAGAGAGAGAGAGAGTGAGAGAGAGTGTGTGAGAAGAGAGAGAGAGAGAGAGTGTGTGAGAGAGAGTGCGTGAGAGAGAGTGCTGTGAGAGAGAGAGTGAGAGAGAGTGTGTGAGAGAGAGTGCGTGAGAGAGAGCGAGAGAGAGAGCGAGAGAGAGAGCGAGAGAGGGGAGAGAGAGAGCGAGAGCGAGGGGAGAAGCGGGGAGAGAGAGAAAGAAAGAGAGAGAGAGAGAGAGAGAGAGAGAGAGAGAGAGAGAGAGAGAGAGAGAGTGAGTGTGTGTGTGTGTGTGTGTGTGTGTGTGTGTGTTTTGTATATATGTGTGTGTGTGTGTGTGTGTGGGGGGGGGAGAGAAAGAGACGGGGGGTCTGGGACAGATGTCCTCACCTCATCTTGGCGTGGACGGTCAGTGAGTCGAGCAGGTTCATGGGCAGTGGTGTGGTGGAACAGGAGGCCATGCAGTTGGTCCCCGGCAGCGTGATGCGCACCGTCCCGTTCCCGTAGATGGTCTCCACCAGGACGCCCATGGGCAGCGTGAAGCACTCCGAGTTGGTGGAGTAGGCGTTACACAGCAGCGCGATCTTGTAGTCGGTCATGGGAAGGCTCTTATTGCGCAGGCTCTGCTGCAGAAACCTGACACAAACAAACCATGAAGAAAAGGTTCACCAGCTAGTACAACGTTACTCCAGTTAGTAATAAAAAGAACACAGATATTCTTTAATAAATAACCAGCACAAAGCAAAACGAGGCGCTTGCTTCAATACTTCTACATGGATTATTCCGGACTTTCCCAGGCTTTCAGAACTCCTCTACATTTACGTCCCTGAGAGAGACCGCTGAAACTCATACAGCTACAGAACTGGACACAAACAGTACTACAACTTATCCCTTAAATAAAAACAGAGGAGGTCTTTATAACTGAATTAAAAATAAATATAATATCACGCTACTGTTTTACTGGTTTAGAAAAAATAGACAATGAGGAGTGTGTGTGTGTGTGTGTGTGTGTGTGTGTGTTACTCGTGGTGCTGTTTGAGGGAGTGTGGGATGGGGATCTGCAGCTTGGAGTTGTCGTTCTGAGCTTTGCGGTTCAGATGGATCCAGATGCAGGTCATGGCAAAGGCGTGTGTGGACTGAGGCTTGTTGATGTCCGGTACTGGAATACACTGCAACGCGCACACACACACACACACACACACACACACACACACACACACTCTAAAAATACAGAACTGTTCCAATAAATGAATGAATAAGTAAAGTGTTTGATAAAGTACTGTGTAATGTCCACACAAATCATTTATATTTATTATTTAAACGTATTAAAAAATATTTAATTAATTGAATATTTATTTTAAAAAAAAAATTAACGCTGAAAAAATTACTATTTAAAAATGTTTATTATATTTATTTTACAAAATACAAATCAAAATGCTTATTTAAACAGAGTATGGATTTTTTACGTTTTACAATTTACACATTTTTTATGCATGCATACAATTTTTTCTGAAACGTAATATTATTTACAGCATCCTTGGCATCCTTCAGATTTTTTTTTCTAAACTTTTAAATCTGTAAATATTTAACAAACTAATTTTCTTAATAAAGTAACAGCGAGGGGGAGGGGCTCGGCTGAAGTTCGTGGTTTCTGTACCTCTTTCTCGGGGTAAAGCAGATCAAACAGCTTCATGACGGGGAGGAAGTCAGCCAGCGCGTTCTTCTGGATGCTTCCCGATATAAACTGCAGCAGCACCCACATCAGGTGATCTCTACCTTTAATCAGACCACGCCCAGCCAGCTACCACACACACACACACACACACACACCCTCGTTCATAATGTACCAGAAACAACATTCTTCATTCATCAATCTGTAAAACTGTGTGTAAATCTTTTTGGAAAAGTGTGTGTTAATAAACATCACTCAGCTGTAAATTAGAAACCGTTATATTCAGCCACGCCCACAAAAAAACAACAAAAAAAAACCCCACCGTTAATAAGCTCACAGTGAGCTGAAAACAACAGCAAATCTTCCAGTAATGCAGCTCAGCCACTGCAGCTAACACAGCCAACTTTATATAGCGCGCTATCACTTTTGTTCTGTCGGAATGTCTTGTTCGTTTACTTTCCAAAGTAACTGGAGTTTACTGCATAAATGTACCAGCGAATTATGAAAAAAAGTGTGTGTGTGTGTGTGTGTGTGTACCTTCTGGTGTAGTGAGAGCACCATGTGAGGGAAGCTGGCAAACTGGAACAGAACGAAGAAGATAAGCTGACTGGACAGATGTTGCCACAGCAGCTGGCTGGTTCCGCCGTCGTCAAACTGCTCCTCCGTCTCCGAACGCTCCATGGCGTAAACCACAAGATCGACGAGCTGCTCCTCCAGCACGGGGCATCGCTGCTTGTGCTACACACACACACACGCAAACAGATAGAGAGAAAACCACAGGACAGATACGCTTATGCACAGGATTTGCTTTTTCAGTTAAGAAAAAACAACCAAAACAAACGTTGGAGGCGTAAAGTTTGATCGGTTTTGTCACAGCAGGCCCAGCGGCTCACCAGAAACTACAACGAAGTCTCAGTTACAGACTTCAGGCGTGTGTTTGGACCTAGCTCACGCTTTCTGAGACATCCAAAAGCAACCAGAGCAGCGAAAAAACAAACCAACCAAAAATTTAAAAAAAAGAAAAAACACAAAAACAACAAAAAAAACCGAAACACACATCCACAACACAAGACACGCATGAGCGTAAAATTGTTCACTGCACACAAGCATGGCATGACGGCTGCACGGCTGCACACAGAAGCCCTGATCGCAGGGAAAGCTGCAACATATCGCAACAACTCCACGCTCTCTCCGTGCGTCAGTGCACAGAGGATGCTCCTGCCCTCTTGTGGCAGCTGTTACGAACGGCAAGGCGGGAGGAAGGGTTAACACTGCAATCCTGTTCGGACGGCGCTAGTTTTCGCTCTCAGGAGGTTATGTAACATTTACGAAAGGAGTCTCCAGTGTCAGAGCTTGTATGTTAAAGAGTTTACGCTTCCTTTGTAACATCAATAACTTTCCGCTTATTCATTTTAAAATGAGAGGGGAAAAAAAAGAAAAAAAAAAAAAGAGAGGAACGATTGATTCTAGCTGCGACAGCTAAGCTCGCCGCCACCGGCAGGATACACTGCAGCTTCCCCTCTGAGGTGGCATGCAGGGATTGGTCACACGGGCATTCTGGGGCACGCTATTGGCTGCGGTGGGAAAGAAATTCCTATATCTCTGGGACTTGAAAACTTTTTGCACGAGTCGTTAGTTCGTTAATTGCAGCTTCTTTTCTGGTCCCAGTGTTCTTTTTTCCCCCAAAGTTTGGGAAAATCTTTAAAAAAAAAAATCAAAATAAATTTTTAAAAGATATTTGTTTCCAGTAGAGGATATGCCGTATTTCTGATATTCACCATGTTGTAATGAAACAAACCTTATTAACATCATTTTCGTTAGAGAATCTCTAAATCTAACGCGACCCCGATCGATCAGCTTCGATTCCTTTAAGCGGTGAAGATTTACATACGGATTCTATACATAATTTACGCCTAATGTTCCTGAATCTCCTGTGTAAAGAACAGTTCGAGAAATCAGATTGGAAAACACTAAATGCTCTGAGGTCAATACTCGGCGCACGTCTGGTCTCGGAATTTTCTTGGAAATGTTTTTTTCCCCTGCTATAAAAACAACTCCAATCTGAGCCTCATCCTCGTTGGTCAGATGGAAGAGTTTGATCTAAATTCGGAACAGATGTGAGGTAAGTGATGATCCAGCCGGAGTCTGAGCAGGTAACAGCACACACAGCGGGAAAATCGGCCTAGAGCGCAAAAGAAACAGAACCACAGATACACACATGCGCCAACCAGGGCTTGAAATTAGCATTCAGTCTTCATCATCGATTCATAACCTGGGGTCTCATTCGCAAAGCAGGAATGATTTAGGATCAAGTGTTTCTTCTCCTGATTCAGCATGGGAGAGGAGTTTGGGAAAGAGAATTCCCAAACTGGAATTTGACGGATTACTTTAGATATTTTTCACCTACTTTTCCAAAGCTTTGCCACAGACTTTTTTTTGACAACTGCTGGACTCCACGGGAATGGGAATTCTTAAACAGGGATTGGGAACGATGTTAAGGCCAGCTCTGTATTGAGTTCTGGACCACTGGAATAGTTCATTAAATCACTGTTGGGTCTTACATTCCTCAGACGTTTCCGTTTCCTGAACATGTTCCTCGATACCTGACTAAATGTTAACGCGGAGGTTCTCACCTCTCTGGTAGCTCAAAAGAGAATACGAGAATTCTTTAGCAGCGTTGTTAATTTTGTGTCCCTCATTTCGGAGGATTTTTAACCCCAAAATGACACCATATGCAGAGCATTTGAATGCAAAACTTTTTTTACTGTACAATTTTCTTGGTTGCATAAGTATTCAACCCCCGGGTCAATAACAACTCTTTCTCTGGAGGCGCGCTGGTGTTACATCAGCTGTGCACATCTGGATCCTGACGTTTTTCCCAGTTTCTTCTTGGTAAACCTGATCAAACTGCACAAAAACCGCTGTGGAAATGTCTCAGATAGCACCGCCTCCTTCTGGAAAGTGAAGAAAACTATCTTCACTTGGAATGCGATGCTTCCATCACCATGCTTCATGTTAGGAACGATATTTTCAGCATGATGAGTATTGCTGGGTTTCTGCTACGGCCAAAAAGATCAATTCTGATCCCATCAGACCAAGCACACGATCACTGAGGCGTTCTGGAGAACTCGTGTGCCTTTTCTCCATCTCCCAGCTGAGTTATGGATCTCTCCAGAGTTTCCCTTAGCATCTTGCTTGCTCTCTGACTAATCCCATCTTTACTAAGTCACTCAGCAACCTCTTTACGTCCTATAGTCGGAAATTCTAACTAACCTTTGATTGATTTGGATCCTCGTGAGGTTATCTGTTTAGATATGTTCCTCTGCGTTCTTCCAGGAACATTTATACTGAAATCACGTGACACTTTTAAAGCACGTGTGAGTACTCTGTTCCACTTACGGGACTTCTGATGGAGACAAGTTCCACCAGAAATCATTTAGAAATAATTACAGAATTAATTTACGGGCGGTCAGCTTTAATATGGCGGTCAGTTCTCTGTGTGTTGATGACTTACTGCATGATTCCAATTTCATTTACAAGTGTGTACATTTCGGATATAGGGGGATGAATACTTATGCACAGCTCTCTACAAAGAGTAGAGCTTATAGAGCTTAGCTGGAGCACTTATAGCTACCAGAATAGACATTTAAATCTCTCTGCTTTAAGAGTTTAGCCAGAACTTTCTATCTGACAAAATCTGAACGCAAACTGAGTGTGTACCATTTACTCGTCAATAATCTGATGAGGGGGAAAAGCTCCTGCATTAAACACACACTTGAACTCAGAGTGATGTTAAGTGCCTGGAGCAGAGGTAATTTCAAGCCCCATGTTTATCGATTTAGCCTTTTCTCGTGTGTGTGTGTGTGTGTGTGTGTGTGTGTGTGGTAATTAAATGAGAAATAAAGCTCTGTTGGGGTGTGGACAAGCTTCCAGAATCGGGTTAGTCACAATACAACAGTAAGGTTATGAACATACCTGAGCAATGTTCAGGGTCTAGAGCATTGGCGCAAGGTGGGCGGGGTAAGACAGGACAGAACAAAAATAAAGGAAGAAAAAAAAGAAGACAAATACAGTGACTAGGAGGCCAGCACTGAGTACCCCCCATCAAGTCACCACCAAAAAACAAACAAACAAACAAACAAACAAAAAAACCCAACCCCCTAGCTACCCTCCCACGCCCTCCCCTTAAACAGACGTGTCAGAGAGACAGGCGGAGCTTATAGGGCATGCCGGACAGACAGGGAGAAGAGGATCCGCCCACCCCGACTCACACAGGGGTTTGGCAGCGAAGCACAGGCAGTGCGCAGGGCGTTTACTTAAAATAAATAAATAAGAAAGCAACAGCAAAATCACTCGCTTTGCAATTCGCCTACCACCGTGTACCCACTGACTGACAAGCGCAGCTGCTCTCTCCTTATCTTTTTAATCTCACTGAAATATATTAAAAAAAAAAACACTAACAAAAAAGGTTAGAAGAGAGAAAGAGAGAGAGAGAGAGAGAGAGAGAGAGATATAGAGAGAGCGCGAGAGAGACATACCTGTTTGTTAAGGCCGAGCATGTTGCACACCATGTCTCTGGAGTACGGCTGCTCCAACACGTACCTCAGCAAACCCGTCTGCGGCTCGAACAGGTCCTGGAGTAGAGAAGAGCAAACTCGCCATCGAATAAAGGTTTGTGTGCTTGTGTCGAGTGTGTGTTTATCTGCGTTATGTTTTTGTGTAGTTGTAAGTAGGTCTAAGGCGTAGGTATAAGTAGAAATATAAAGTGTAAGGTGGTTGATATGTTCTGTTCACTGCTACTCATACAATCGGTTCCACCAGGACATTTCAACATCATGTGTATCATGGGAACATGAGTGACATGTACGCTATATCTGGCTGATTCAAGCTTCTTTTCGAGCAAATTTTGGTATGGATTACAGATAACGAATACAATAAAAATAAAAACAAACATTTCTCTGCTAATTACAGTTCTGTACATCCTGACTGTTAAGATATACACACTGATCAGCCGTAACACTGTGAGCAGTGAGAGGTGAAGTGAATGAGACTGATGATCTCCTCATCATGGCACCTGTTAGTGGGTGGGATATATTAGGCAGCAAGTGAACATTTTGTCCTCAAAGTTGATGTGTTAGAAGCAGGAAAAATGGACAAGTGTAAGGATTTGAGCGAGTTTGATGAAGGGACAAATTGTGATGGCTAGACCACTGGATCAGAACATCTCCAAAACTGCAGCTCTTGTGGAGTGTTCCCGGTCTGCAGTGGTCAGTATCTATCAAAAGTGGTCCAAGGAAGGAACAGTGGTGACCCGGCGACAGGGCCATGGGCCGTTAAGGCTCATTGATGCGTGTGGGGAGCAAAGGCCGGCCCGTGTGATCCGATCCAACAGACGAGCTACTGTTGCTCAGATTGCTGAAGAAGTTAATGCTGGTTCTGATAGAAAGGTGTCAGAATACACAGTGCATCACAGTTTGTTGTGTTTTGGCAGCAAAAGGGGGACCAACACAATATTAGGCAGGTGATCATAATGTTATGCCTGATCAGTGTGTGTGTGTGTGTGTGTGTGTGTGTACCTTATCGTAGGGCAGCATGCCTCTCAGAGGGAAGCGCAGTGTGGTAGGGTCGAGTTTCCACGAGTTGCAGATCGCTCCCGAGTTATTCACCACAGGAAGGAGACTACAGCGACCTGACACACACACACAGAACACACACTTTTGACATGGACATTGCATGTGAGTGTGTGTGTGGGGGTGGGGGGGTTTGGATACAGAGACATCAGTGTAAAACTTATCATGACCGTGTCCACAACTCACCACAAATGGAGTTGATCCTCGCGGTGGGACGGAAGCTGTCCACGAAGTCGGATATCAGGCTGCCTAAAAGCTGGAGGAGGGAAATAACAGGAATGAAACATCTGTCGGTTTTTCAGATGTAAATATATTCAGAGCGTCCAGTTCGAGGTGTTTGCTCCATACCCAATGTGAGAGCTGTCCCTCTGGATAAAGTTTCCTGATCTCAGTCACAGCGAAATAAGCAGGCAGGAGACACGCGTTCCTGTCCAGGATGTACTCCACCACCTACAGCAGGATCACAAAGCCACACCGTGAACAACAATCATTCCTTTCCTGAAGTAATTTCCAGAGCAAATTTCTAACTGTTATAAAATCTATCCAAAGCTACAAATACATCCGTGAAGTGATCCGTACCTCTCGTGCTGGGAGGAGCTGCTGCACCACTGCAGAGCTCACCAGGTTCGGGATGGTCTGCATTTTATCCAGCACAGCCTTCAGCAGGTCCCTCACACCCTGCACACACACACACAAACACACTTAAAACACAAATCAAACACGTCTTATTCAGAATAAAAGATGAGGGGATGAGCGACACTGCACCTTATAATCCACACCGCCGATTATCTTCCGGATGAGTTTGAAGGTCAGACACCAGAGCTGAGTGCGCTCCCACTCCAGAGTCTCAGAGCCAATCAGTGCCTGACACACCATCCTGCATGTGTACACACACACACACACACACACACACACACACACACACACACACACAATCAGATGCAAAAGTCAAAGGTTTGTACAAGGCTGCTCACAAAATTCATACCAACTCATACTGACTCACATTCTCATTCAAACTCGATACTGACTCATACTGACTCTTTCCAATGCAGACCAACTCATTCTGACTCCCTGAGTTAAAGTGACTCATAATGATTCACAACAAATCAATCTGACTCACACAGACTAACTCCAATTCATAATGATTCATTTTGACTCATATTCTGATTCATATTGGCTCATTCTGGCTCTGTATGTTAGACCGACTCGTACTGATTCACACCATATAACTCTGACTCACACCATTTCATTTTGACTCATGCAAACACATTCTGGTTCATGGATCCATACGGACTCATTCAGAGTTATACTGATTCACACAAAATCGCTCCTCATAATGCCTCATATTGACTCATATTGATTCAATTCAATTCAAACCTCTAGTCAGACTCTATTACCTGATTCTGACACGTGCACTACTGACTGACAATGGAGACTTCTTCCATAATTGTGAAACATCTTCGCCGGTCACATCCCTGTGAATGACCTGTTGCTATGGAAACGCTAACGAACCAGAACGAGAGCATTAACACTAACCTGTGCTACTGTCTTCATGCCACTATTATAATATAAACGGAACATTGCTGTAAGAAAGATCTGAAGTTCTATCTCTGTCTGTGTGTGTGTGTGTGTGTGTGTGTGTGTGTGTGTACTTGGGAGGCAGCAGGCTGGTCTCCACAGCCATGGCTAAGCAGTCATAGAGGAAGGAGATGCGCTTGGGGCTGTGCTGGCTGTGTATGAAACGTACGATCCACTGCACACACTGCTCATGGGAGTCCTGGGGACACACACACACACACACACAGAGTTCAGCTACACATTTACTACAGTTTACACTTTCAGTCCCAACACATTTACTCAATCAGCCGAGAAACATCTGTCTGGTGTCCGATGTTTAAAGGACATCTGTCTCATGCAAAACCTCTTCCAGAAACACACCTGCATTCAACAGCGTCCCGAACTTCGTTTTTCAGGAAACAACATTCTTAAAAAATAGCTCAGAATTGATATTATACAATCTGAGGTGTCACTTCCACCTTTCATACAGTGAACCATATGTTTTGCTCATAAACGATTCAGTCTTTTTCAAAGGAGTCACTTAAGGTGAATGAATCAGTAGGAATGAATCATGAGTCAGTATGAGACTGAATAAGTTGTTAACATTAATGAAACTGCACAGGTAGTCTGTTTTTTCATTAATGATATAACTGCTTAATGTGAACGCATCTATATGAGTCCTGTCTGTGAATGAAAATCTTTTTTTTTTTTTTTTTGGAAAAAGTCTGACTCAATATGAATCAGCATGAAATGGAAAGAGTCAGAATGATTCAGAGTCAGTATTACGTGGATGTGTCAGATGTGCAAAAGGAGATTGCAAGATACAGAAGGAATTTTGATGACTGAGAATGAAATCAGTAGGAGTCAGAATAAAAAACACAGGAGTCATTAAGAACTGGTATTAGATAGTATGAATCGTTAGACGTTAGATGAGTCAGAGTGGTCATTACCAGTTATAATAACTCTGAGTCAAAAGAGTCAGAAAGAATCAGTTTGTCTAATGTAAATGATTCACTCCTTCCATGTTCAGTGAATCGGTGGAGTTATTCTCTAAACTCATGTATTTCACATTAACACAGTATGCAGAAAGAACAATCTAATGTGGACCAGATGAACGGAGGAAAAAGTTTAAAGTGGAGCGCTGGAGAGGAATAGACATCGGACACTAAAGACGTCTCGGCTGATGAACTACCTCACACTGTCCACACTTCCTGACCTGAGGGAGCGAGCCCCAGTACTGCCGGAAAGCTCCTAAACAGCTGATCAGTTTGGTCCGATCATCTTCCGGCGTGTCCATGAACATCCTGCATTTTGGGGAAAACAGACGTCAAGCCCACATGAGGTCTCAATCATTTCTGAGCACTGCTCATGATTTATTGATTTAAATGTCCATGCTTTTACGCTCATTATCCCTTATTAACTTACCCTGCAAACGCCTCCTCGATGACCTCTGTCTTCTGTTTAAAGAAAACAATAAAAAATAAAGAAATAAATATATAGATAAATAAATAGTAATAATTATACACGTTACAGATCTACTATTACTGCAACATACCGGCTAATCCAGCAGTAATTTAACTCTCCATATTTACAGCTTAATGTTTACATCATCTTTATTTTATTATGAACGTGTTTAAAAAGTGATATTTTAACTAACTCCGCCGCTGTTAGTGTTGTTAGCATACCGTGCTACACGGATAAATAACACAACAACAAAAGCGAGCTCATACCACCACATCCTCAAATATACTCTGAAGCTGCGTTTCCATGGGAACCGCCATGACTGACCACTCCAGACTCCAGAAAAGTGTGAAAGAGTTTTAAATGTTTACACGCACAGATTCCATTGCGTTAGCATTAAACTGGAGACAGTAACATTAGTCCGGTTATGGCTTTAGCCAACACTTTAAATTTAGCAAGTCCCGCCTCCTTGACGACTATTGGTGAGTTTCACTGTCTGTTAGCGAAACCCTAAAAATTGTAGCCAATTAGAGTATTCTTCCAGACAGCTTCAGCCAATTAAATCGGGAAAGGCGGGATTTGTTGTAATACGGGTATGGAAAAAAATTAAATCAAAGCAGGTGTCGTTGTGCCGCCACCGGAAGTGAGTGCACTTACCAGAATAGACCGGCATAACACACGAGTTTAAATAATAGTTCCGGAACATCCGATTAAATTATTTTATATACGATTAATCATTAAAGCCATAAATAATCTACATTTTTACAGTTATATGATTCAATATGTATAAAACCTGAGAAATTAAGATGGTTAATCTACATTTCAGAATCTTTTATTTTATTAAAGAATAAAATAATTAAGATCCATACTGTATTTAATAAGTGTAGCAGGTACATGGGTATATTTATAACTGAAGGAGATGAACTGGTTAACAGAGGAATATTCATAACTTCTCTGTTTGTGCTCCTCCTCTCTCTCTCTCTCTCTCTCTCTCTCCTCTCTCTCTCTCTCTCTCACACACACACACACACACACACACACACAGAACCAGGAAGTAACTCCTCATTTCAGAGAAAAAAAAACCCTGATCTCTCTCTCCGTGTGTGAGTTCAGGAAAATGGCTGAAGCCAGTGTTTCAGTAGATCAGTTTTCAGTGGATCAGTTCAGCTGTCCAGTGTGTCTGGATCTCCTGAAGGATCCGGTGACTACACCCTGTGGTCACAGTTTCTGTAAGGTGTGTATTAATGGCTGCTGGGATCAGGAGGATCAGAAGGGCGTCTACAGCTGTCCTCAGTGCAGAGACACTTTCACTCCAAGGCCTGTTCTACGCAGGAACAACATGCTGGCTGAAGTGGTGGAGAAACTGAAGAAGACTGAAGTCCAAGCTGCTTCTCCTGCTCACTGTTACGCTGGACCTGGAGATGTGGAGTGTGATTTCTGCACCGGGAAAAAACACAAAGCTGTCAAGTCCTGTCTGATGTGTCTGGCCTCCTTTTGTGAAACTCATCTGAAACCTCACTATGAAGTTCCTTCATGGAAAAAACACAAGTTAGTCGAAGCCTCTGGAAATCTACAAGAGAAGATCTGCTCTGAACATGATAAAGTGCTGGAGATCTACTGTCGTACTGACCAAAGCTTCATCTGTTATCTGTGTATGACGGATGAACACAAAGGACATGACACTGTCTCAGTTAAAGCTTACAGGACTAAAAAAGGAGGTGAGTAAAACAAGTCTAATATTATTGTAATAATGAATATAGCTTTAAAATAAGTTCCTCAGTGCAGAATTATGTTTATATTTAAAATGTGTGCATGTATCATTGAGTTATTAAGGTCTGATGTAACCCTGTGGTTCCCAATCCTAGTCCTGGATTATTTATCAATGTTTTATATCTATGAACTTCACCAAACATCCAGTCTGTTACATCGTGATAAAGTGGTCCACAGAACCAGAGTAAACTTTATCCTTTATAATCATTTAATGTTCACTCACTGAGCTCACAAACTCATAATGCATCAACAGTGACATGTATTTTATCTGTCCTCAGAGTGGGGTTAAAGGAGGAGCAGATGAAATTCCAGCAGAGAATCCAGGAGAAGCAGAAGAAGGTGCAGGAGCTGAAACAGACTGTGAACACTATAAAGGTGA